>JAVIWB010002519.1:0-325673 GCA_031893035.1 Dermolepida albohirtum
AAGAAGTATTTGAAAAATAATAAAATAACTTAACTTATTTCATTAATGTATCATTTCCGTCACATCAAACTCGTATAAACTGATAGTTTTATTGCAGAATTATCAACAAATAATGAAACAAAAAAATAAATAAAATAGAATATAGCATTATTTCCTTAATCATAAAAAATACATATTTGTTAAATATACGTACAATTTCATTTGTAAAACAAAAAACATCGTTCTACCATCGTATTGGATATTTTAGCCATATTAATAAAAAAACAACTAAATTAATTAAAAAAACAATTACAACGAAAAACTAATTGTAATTTCACCAACAAACAGAAATAAAAATCATTTAAGTTATACATTCAAGAAGAATTTTATATTGTTTATTACAATAATATTGTAATAATTTCATCGCTAATCATAGCTAAAATCGATGATGATAACGAACGATGAGAAAGTGCATTATCGCACAACAATCGCCAACTGCCTAGACGTCCTACTCGATGAATACGTCCTATGAAACACTTCAATACACCAAAGGCAAAACAGCATTAACCGTTACAGCAATTGAAGTTTTAGGCGGAATAAGCATTCTTTCGATTTTTGCTTCAAATAAGATTTTTTGGATACTCTTCATCTGGCTGATCGATATCCAGTGATTTGGAGGTTAGTTTTCCGGGATTGTATTCCAAAATACCACGGAAGTTTCAATACGATCCAGAAACTAAGCCTCAAAATACTGGATATCGATCACCAGATGAGAGTATCCAAAAAAATCTTATTTCAGAACTGGAGTAATGATGTCTTTGCGCTGTTCAATTGGGTATAATTTTTGGCTATTCGTAAATCTATGTAGATTAGCTTTAAATGTAGCTTCCAAAGACAAAATTTTTCAGTGTTAAATTGCCATTAGTTATTATTATACATGAATCTTTCTGAAAATATTTTGAAACTTTTACGAAATCACGCACTTATTGACATTTTCTACTTTAGTATAAAAACTACTATCACTTAAATGTAACGTGTATTAGTTTCTAATGATTTTTTTTTATTGAGGAAGGTTAATATTTCATAAACAAATCACTCAGTAACTGATGGCACCACCAATTTTGTTAAAATATAGCTTTTTCTATAATATACATTTTAACTAAATGTCAATTTTCCATTTATATAAGCAAGTTTAAAAGTAAATACGTTAAAGAAACAAGATAAAAACTGCTCATTTTCGAGCTTTTAACTCTTTAGACTACGGTCACACTATTATTAAAAATAGGTATCGAATATTCTCAAACATTTCACCATATTTCTTCAAAACTGAAGTATATGGGTTGCTAAATTTCTCTTTTTCAATATGTTTAAAAAATGCGCAATTTTAATTGCAGAAAATATTTTATTATTGACAATAATAGAAATATATAGATGGATATAAAAAATAAAAAGGATACATCGTGATGTACATAATCATCTAAACTTACAAAACACCCGAGAGAATAAGCTTAACAACCCTCCCTAGAAGCTACATAATTTATTAAATCAGCTACCCTGCTCGCATATCCAAATTCATTATCGTACCAAGCTACCAGTTTCACGAAACATCTTGTCAGGGGTATGCCGGCTTTCGGTTAAAAATACAAGAATGCGTATTGCTCGTGAAATCAGTTGATACGACATCATACTTCTGTATAGGCGAGAATACCCTTGAGATAAGTGTCAGCGGCTCGCTTTACTTTGCATTTAATGAGATCGTAAGGTGCTTCTTTGCCCAATTTAACGGTCAAGTCGACAACGGAAACATCTACAGTAGGAACTCGAAATGCCATACCTGTAAGTTTTCCATCTAGGTCCGGTACTATCTTTCCTATAGCTTTAGCTGCACCTGTCGACGCAGGTATTATATTTGAAAGAGCCGCTCTACAACTTCTCCACTTTTTGCCTGGCGAATCTAAAGTTTTTTGCGATGGTGTCGTAGCATGAATGGTAGTCATCAATCCTTCCACGATTTCGAAATTTTCATGTATAACTTTACACAGAGGAGCCAAACAGTTCGTTGTACAACTGGCACAGGAAATTACTTGCATTTCTGGATCGAAACAATCATGATTAACACCCATAACAAACATCGGTGCATCTTTTGAAGGCGCTGTTATTATGACGCGTTTCGCACCACTCTCCAAATGCATCTAAAAATAAATAAATTAATCTAAATTTCTTTCCTCAATATCGTATTGAATTTTTCAAACGTAGGATATGCTTGTACGCATACAATATGCGGCAAAAGTCTGGAATAAAATTCACATTTTTTTATCGACATTTGACGCCAATGTCATGACGGTTGGTGCATTACGTGATAATAAAGTCGTCAACTAATTTTAAATTGCAAGTCTATATTTATTAATTTGCACAGATTCGACAAAGTTTTTTATATTATAATAATTATTATAAATGCAAACCATATTAAAACTCCATACTCTAATTTGGATATAATTTAAAAAATAAATAAATTACTTATTGTACGATCCATGTATTCAATAATTTGATCAAAAAGTCATATCAAATATTCGAACTCCCATCCAGGCATCATGGCAGCAAAAACGGCCAATATGAATTATTTCGTTTAGAACGTTATCTCTAATGCGATTTTGTAACCCATGAAGATTTCTGAGTTTTGTCGAGATTACTTTTCCTTTTTAATGAGAAAGTCAAGGCAAGAATGATCAGGTAATAGTGCTAGCCATTACTGAGTTCTACGTATAAATTTAAAGCTAAGAAAATCAGGGTACATCGCACCATTAAGATAACCATAAAAAAAATATAGTCCTAAAATATGGCTTCTTATGAAACTAGCAAAATATTGCTTTCATGTATCCAGTGACTATTTTCAGTGTCCCAATATCAACAATTTTGTCCGTGAACGTCATCATTCAGTGAGAAAATAGCTTCAACGCTAAAGATAAAGTAACTTAATAAATCGAGCAAATTAGTTATTTTATAAGTCATGATATTTCTCTTTTTTCCTCAACACAATTCGCTAGATAATACCATAATTATCTGCAATTTGTTGACTCAATCGTTGAGAATTATCTAAAACTTCTAAAAGAACTAGTTGTACTATTTATATATTCTACTTTAGAACATCTACTGCGAAGAATACTTCGCACATGTTCATGCTCTTCGAATTTCTATAGTATTTTACTTACATATTACTGAGTTAGTTTATTATTGGGTTATTTATCATTAAAAAGACGACTTCGTTTTTGGGTTCAACCATTACAACGTATTCAACTATTATTAAAATTTCCATTTTTTACTTTTCAGATAAATAAAAACTATTTTGCAATGGAAATATTCAATGGCGAAAGAAAATTATGCTAGATAATAACGATATGTCAGACAGACAAATTGTACTTGATACTTTTGCTAGTGTTGAAAACAACATTTAAAAATAGTATCTGGACTTTTTAGAATATTCTTATAAAACGTATTCGCACTTTCTTATTTTATAAACAATTTATTTATTTTCCGTCACATGTGTCATTACTAAGGTTGAACAATCCACCGGGTTATCAGCGACATGAACCGATGGAAAGCAAACGCATGCATGCATTGGCGATAGTTTACACCAAATCGGTGACGCGAAGATATCTGGCAAAGATGGACTGCGACGAGTATAAATAAATTTGTAAATCGTTTTCCTACGTTAGAATTACATAAATTATTTATTTTATTTATAATCGTGTTTATCCAGGCTTCCCAAAGAGTCTACACTACTGTGAAGCCAGTTCAACATTAATTACTACAATACTCATAAAAAACAAGTTTTATCCATGTCTGATAGAAAAAAAATAGGTTTGCAATTTAAAAAATTTGTTGCTAACGTAATAACACAGCATAGTGATAGGTGAAAAATTATTTTTGATCAATAACGAATTCGCAAGAAAACTAAAAATCAACTTCTCTGAGCATTTTCAAAAAAAATATACATTTTAACCAGACCGTATATATATATATATATATATATACAGTGCTTGGCAAAATTCAATATATGCATGCCCTCATATGTGTGTGTGTATATGTATATATGTGTTTATTGTGCATTTCAGAAGCCTATTACAAATTACAATTAGCAATGAACGTAAAACGTGTGAGCAACAATGAGTGACCTGATCCTACACTTCTTTCCATACATATCACCTCAATATATGTTGCAACATTGGCCTTTAGTGACAAGTATATATTCCCAAGGAACAATTTTTAAATTACGCGGAAGTTTTGAGTTTGTAGTAGTAAAAATAAAGGTTAGCTATGATTTCAATTCATTCAAGAAATTAGGAAATAACATGTTTTTAATGCGTACGGTTTTCGTTTTAATTTTGATTTTGAAATATACACCTTAATTATTAATATTCATGCTGTAATAAAATAAAATATAATTTTAGATGTAGTTATTTTTTCCTTGGGCAACTTAAAACACCCGCGAAATTTAAAAATTGTTCCTTGGGTTATTAATTAGTATTAATAAAATTTTAGTGTCTCTTATCGTTTTATAATTTTTTACTTCGCGTTTTTGTTATTGTCAAATATTTATGTTTGTCATTTAAAAATTGTTTGCTTATTTTACCTATTTGTCACCAACTTAAAAATATAACAGAGTTAAAAAGTAGAACTTTTTATAACTAAAACAGATATCATAAAGTACTTTTTATAGAACCAAAATAGAAAATAATTTCTTATAACACGATGAATATCTACTTACGGAAGCTTTCTCACATGTCGTGAATATGCCTGTAGCGTCTATTACATAATCTGTACAATACTTTTTCCAATCGATTTTTTTAACATCTTTCTCTTGAGAAGTCTCTATTCTTTGACCTAAAAAAACATTTTGATTAAACGTATTTAGTAGAAACACACACTTATATACTGACTTACCATCTACCACAAGACAATTTCCAGAGGCCGAAACTTCACCCGCATATCTACCATGTGTTGAGTCGTATTTGAACAAATATGCCATGTACTCAGCAGAGATGAATGGATCGTTTACAGCAACAACCTGTGCACCAGTAGAACTTTTCTAAATGCAAACACACATGCTACGTTTCAACGTTATTGTATTTGTTTGGTTTTGTTTTGAACTAACCTCAATGCCTTTTCTCATGCATGCCCTCAAAACCAATCGCCCGATTCTGCCAAAACCATTGATACCAATTTTGACCATG
The DNA here is from genome assembly GCA_031893035.1 of Dermolepida albohirtum. Classification (NCBI taxonomy): domain Eukaryota; kingdom Metazoa; phylum Arthropoda; class Insecta; order Coleoptera; family Scarabaeidae; genus Dermolepida; species Dermolepida albohirtum. Next base: position 5,211 of record JAVIWB010002519.1, read on the forward strand.
ATGGTTTATATACTTCTAACGCTAAAATTTGACTAAACGGATGGTCAGAGGCCAAAGAAAATATTATAAGTAATTAGACAGATTTAATCACTACTTTTTACATTGACATTTGGAATAATGAATATTCGTTTCGTTGTTGTTTGAGAATTGTTTCAAAATGTTAAGTTGATTTTCGTCTCTAAAAGAAAATTTTATCATATGCCTGTCAAATTAAATGCAGCGAGTACAATGTCAATAAAATAGATACATTATTTTCGAGGAATTTTAAACATTTATTTTATATATTTCTTAATGGGATAACAAAATTTTAAAATGACAGAAAATATACCAAATTACGCAAAATTTATTATTGCTGCCACATCTGGGTATGTCAAAAATACTTGGAATTATTTTATACTTTTAAGAGACACATTATTTTCAGTATGGGTGCAACATCAGTATGTTACCCATTAGACGTGGTCAAATTTAGAATGCAAGTAAGTGGGGAAATGGGTCGACAAAGAGACCACTCTAACTCTTTCCAATTTGCTAAAAACATAGTCCAAAAAGAAGGTATTTTAGGTTTATACAGAGGTCTTTCTGCAAGTTTATTGAGGCAAGCAACCTACACTGGCACTAGATGGGGAGTCTACCAATCTACGTTAGATTATTTTCAAAAAAGAGAAGGCGGAAATATAAGTATTTTGAAAAAAAGCTTTTGTGGACTCGTAGGAGGCGTAATTGGTGGTTTTGTTGGCGTACCAACAGATGTGGCCATGACTAGAATGGCAATTGATGGAAGAATGCCTGTAGAACAAAGAAGAAATTATGGGTGCGTTACAGACGCTCTGTATAGAATTTATAAGGAAGAAGGCTTCACCGTACTCTTTAGAGGAGCAGTACCTACTATTTGTCGAGCTGTAGCTGTAAATATATCTCAATTCGTAACTTATACACAGACGAAGCAAATTCTCATGGGTTACAGTGAGTAACTAAACAATTATATCCATATCGAAGATGCATTAAGGAATTGCAGTTTTATTAAAAGAAGATAAATAACTGTAATTCTTTGAAGTTCCAAATATATAAAATTCGATATTAAAATTTTATTTATATATTTTATTATTTTCAGATATAACTAACGATACAACTCCCTGCCATTTTATAGCTAGCGTAAATGCTGCTTTAATTTCGACGATATGTATGCTTCCATTAGATATCGCCAAAACAAGGTTTACTTTTATACTAATTTTTTTATTGTAGTTTATGTATTAAGGTGCCATGATTTATTTCGCAAAAACAATTTGCAGTTCTTTAGAAATTAAGAATTTTACTATTATATTCAGTATAAAACTTTCTTAACCGTCAAATATAAATTTCAAATGTCATTTGTCACAATTTATAATAGATATACATATAATCTACATATGTATATTTATAGATAAAATAATGACATATGTACCTACTGACATACATATATGTATGTACTATATCGCATAGCATACGAATTTTGTAATTGTTTACATAATTTTAATTATAATGTTATTCATTTAAGTAATAGAATTAACTTATAGAATACAAAATATGAAACTTTTGGAAGGCAAACCGGAATACACTGGCATTTTGGACGTATGGTGGAAATTATTTACTAAAGAGGGTATTTCGGCTCCTTGGAAGGGCTTTACGCCGCTTTTTATCAGAAATGGCCCACAGGGTGTCGTTTTATTTCTCTTGTATGAGAATCAGGTCAAATTATTTAAAAGAATTATGAATATAGAATAAAAATAAATTGTAAGAATAAAACAGATGCTTTTTTTTTCGCATGTAAATATGTCACGTGTATAAACATGTTGTAAATTAATGTTATTTTTCTATTGTAAATCCAACTTGACATTTATTTTATCTCTCTCTAACATACAAAATATTACCAATGTTTATTCCTATCTTTGTTTTCATGGAGAGGATCGAATTGATACGTTTATAAAAGGCATTGTATATAAACACTTTTTTTACCTTTCTTTTTATATAAAAATATTATAATTCTCTATTAAAACAATGCAATGTGATGATTTGGAATTAAAGGTTAGTTCATGTAAAGTATGCAATGTTAATAGTATTGTTTTATTGATAGTTTATTTTAGTATTACATTTTGTTTAGGTTATAGAAGGAATTATTTTATTACCTATATAATTGTAAATGAAGTATACTGAAAAACAAGTAATAATAAAGAATTTGTTAAAATGAATTAGCTTTCTATATAAATACTAATTCATCATGTATCCATATGTATATAAAATTAACTTTATATTATTTTACTTTTAGTATAAATCACCACCTCGTTTAAATGACCTCGACAACGCTCTCCATGAATTAGGAATGTTATCGACTTGTACAAATGCCCGAAGGGAATACCTGAAAGAAAACAGAAATGCTGAGATGTTGAATATGTTAACGATAAACACAAAATATGTCAGTAATGTATCTATAGGTTTTCGAGTCCGGCCAATAACACCCCATGTAAGATATAAACCTTATAATCTTCCTAAGCGAGAAGAAAGACACAGAACTAAATCAGAGAACAGTGACTGTAATGATACCAGTAATGCTAATTTAGTAAAGGCAATTTTAGAAAATACTATAGAAACAGTTGATGATATATCACAGTTAAAAAAAGCTAAATCACTCGAAAGCATCATAGGTGATAACAAGGATATTGATTTGTCCAATGTCAAACTGCCAGAAGTTGAAATTGTATCTAATTTCATAGAGAAATTAAAAGTTGAATGATATATTTTATTCAAGAATGAAGTGTATAAATGTATATTATTAGTACTTTTGAATTTTTTTTTGATTGTTGCCCTTTGAAAGCAGGAAGCAATATTTTTGCAAAACAAAATTTCAGCATCGATTATATTTATTTAAAATATATCACAGATAAGTAATAAATGTTGGTGAAGATAAGTCAAACTGTGTACTATACATACATAGATGAGAATTTATTAGATTATTTATGTCTACAATAAACACATGTGATCAAGGTATAATATAAACATTTTCTGTATCCTTAACAACATAAGTATATTATCAAAATGGATAGCAAAATTTAGCAGCATTAGAGTATGGCATATGGTAATTATACTCGTTTACTTTGTTATGATAAAGATTCATTAAAAAACACGATTTTCGCTTTGTTGTTTTGAGTGCAGCGCCACCTTTAGATAAATAAATAAGATCCTAAATGTGCATAGTTTTAGTTCGACCATTGGCAGTTTTATGTCGGTGGATTTTTTTTACACTTTATAAATTGATATTTTCCCCTTAATATTTTATAATTTATTGTATTTATTTGTTTAAATATTATTTCATTTTTTTTTTGACGAGAAGATCTGACATGCAGTAATTCATACCTGGAATTTCGTAACTATTTTTAACGAAGTATATAGATTGTTGAAATAAAGAAAATATGCGTTTATAAATTTTATATGCAACATTGTTAAAAAAAACTATATAACTAAGAAAAATGTATTATGTGTTAATAAATCAATGTTTTTTTTTTAATAATGCTATTTATAGATAATAGATTGGGAAAAAATTCACTTAAAATGTGTGATTAACCTTCCTGTTTTTGGAAGTCTCTATACATAAATAAAAGAAATACCAGTTTTACATTTGTTTTATTAAAAATACATATACACGAAAGTATAATTGAATGCGCGTTATATACATGTGCTATATATTTATACAAACATCAATAAAATAAGAATTTTCACATTTACAACTTTTGCGCATGAAAATTGGTATTATAAACCAAGCTGTTATTATGAATTAATTAGTAAGAAAGTGTTCGATAGAGTTTGAAAAAGTTTGCCTTTTATTTCTTATTCTATGTATGAAAGTCGAGACTTCAGTATTTTTGAAACTCGCATTTTTTATTAGTATTCCTCTTATTAAATCAGTATATACTTAATAGTAGATGTTTTTCAAATGAACACTCCACGTACTTCAACATCTTTAGTTTCCCGAAAAAGTTGAACGTACAGTCAGATGCAAAACTAATGACACCCTACGCCTGTTAGTTATACAACCAGCAATGACGTTCCGAAGTAACAAACGATTTACACTTAGAGACGACGATAACGGCAGCATAATTTTAAACAAAAGTACTCGTGAAGTTTATTTAACAACTTTTTAGGGTGATTCTAAATAACAATTATCTTTTTGTTTCGTATACGATCATTCTGGTACATAGGCAGGTAGGCATTGCGTGTAAATCATATTACTATTGAAAACGAAATAGAGACCTGTAAAAGATATTGTCTGTGTGTATTTAGGATTATACTTATCATAGAAGCATATAAAACAGAGAGTTTGTTTACATGATGTGCACCGATTAATTTCTTTTACATTGAAAAAAAATTATATATATTCTCCTGAATTTTATCATTCGCCATTTCAGTTTCAACAGAATATGCCCTATTATTTCCAAAAATTACTTATTTCATATGATTATCCCCAAAAATACCGAATAAAACTTATTTCTTATATATAATGGGTGGTCAAATTTGAGGTGAGGAAGTAAATTGGTTTAAAACAGAGTACGGAGAGTGCTCGAATTAAACTCGCTCGCGGACGAATTCAATTTGAGCGAGTTATATTTTCTATATTAAAAAGAACTATTCTTACGAGTTAAGTTGTGCTCGCGAGTTAAATAATATAACTCGCGAGCACAAATTTTAAAACGAACGAATTAAATAAAATTGTGCTCGCGAGCAGAATTTTTTCCTACTCTGCTCACGAGTTGAGTTTGTGCTCGCGAGTTTAATAATAAAACTCGCGAGCACAAATTTTAAAACGAATGAATTAAATAAAATTGTGCTCGCGAGCAGAATTTTTTCCCACTCTGTTCACGAGTTGAGTTTGTGCTCGCGAGTTTAATAATAAAACTCGCGAGCACAAATTTTAAAATGAACGAATTAAATAAAATTGTGCTCGCGAGCAGAATTTTTTCCTACCCTGGTTTAAAACACACTTTTTTTGACAAATTCAGTTTTTTTGATACCAATATAAAGTAGAAATGTGGGAAATAATAATGGAATATGATGTCAGTCAAATGTCCACCTTTAGCACGTCGGCAGACGTCCGCTCTTTTCACAAAATTTTGAACCACATTTTGCAACAAAGCTTCGCTTATCTCGTCAATGCAGTGTCGAATTTCATCTTTCAGAGCGTCAGTTGTTTGTGGTTTGTTCACGTAAACCCAGTCTTTCAAATGGCCCCAGAGAAAATAATCCAGAGACGTTAAATCACAAGAACGGGGCGGCCAATTGACATCGCCAAATCGAGAAATTATGCGACCGGGAAATTTCTCATGCAATAACTGAATTGTTTGGCCGGCTGTGTGGCGTGTGGCGCCGTCTTATGGAGACCAAATGTCACTGATGTCAACATTACCCAATTTTGGCCACAAAAAATCGGTAATCATGGTTTGGTAGCGCAGAGAATTCACGGTGACAGCGTTTCCTTGCTCATTTTCGAAAAAATACGGGCCGATGATGCCGCCTGACCACAAACCACACCATACGGTCACTTTCTTTGGATGTAATGGTTTTTCGAGGACTATTTGTGGATTTTGTGAGCCCCATATGCGACAATTTTGTTTGTTTACATAACCGCCTATTTGAAAATGGGCCTCATCACTAAAGATGTTTTTGTTGAAAAATGCGTTGTTTTCGTTCAGCTTTTCAAACAGCCAATTCCAAACGTTCGACGCAAACAATGGTCGGCCGGCTTTAATTCTTGAACGCGTTGAACTTTATAAGCGTGAAGATGAAGATCTTTATGCAAAATGTTGCGCAAAGTGCCTCTGGTGATGCCCAGTTGTTACGAACGTCGACGAGTTGATGTTCCAGGCTCATTCTCAACACTTTGCTGCACAGCGGCTATGTTTGCATCATTACGAGCTTATTGTTTTGGTCTATTGTCAGCAACAGTACCGTGAGCCTCGAATTTAGCGATTAAATTACGCACAGCGGTCTCAGAAGGAGCCTGATTACCAGGAAAACCTACTCGAATTTTACGAAGTGATACAGTAAAATTTTCACAATTAAAATTCTTTGTTCAAGAGTGTAACGTTCCATTGTTTAAATTTCCCAATACTAAATAAATGTCAAAGGATGACAGCTCAATTCTTGACATTTCATCATTTGACAGCCAATTTACTTCCTAACCTCAAGTTTTGCCCACCATTTTTATATACATACTCTTGAATTTCATCATTTCAGCTTCAACAGAATGTCGTCTTGTTTCCAAAAATTACTTATTTCTATGATTACTCAAAATAATATTTTTTTACAGTAGCAAACACAATATACATATGTACAAAATTTTCGAGCAATCTAGAGTAAAATAAGTCAAGTTAATTGGCAACTTTTACATAATTTTATCGATTTACATTGTTTTCTACTTTTGTATTAATCGTATTATTATACTGTAATTTTCGGAAATAATCAAAATTAAAAAAGAAAAATCCAGTGCCCGGGATCGATCTTGAACTACAACTACTTTGACACCCTGTTCGTATGCATAGCTTATATCTGGCACAACTAGGAAAATATACCAGCATACACAGAACTTTATTAAAAAGAAAACGATTAAAAAATAACATAACTATATGTATACTGATTATATTTATAATAAAAGAATTTCGCAATATATGCTTAATCCAAAAGCATCGAAATAATATGATTTCAATTTTCTATAGCAAAAAGGCAACGATAACATGAAAAGCAAATAATATTTGGTATAATAGTCGTTATTGACAATACAACGTTTTTAACAACTGCTCACCTAAGTTTTCGCATACATTTGTACCACGAAGCACTTCCACACTCGCGTAATATTTCTATCTAATTCGTCTTCTGAGCGTATGTTATTATTGTTAATACTGTTTCATTCACGCACAACCGCGGCCCAAATATTTTTAAAGAGATTAAGATCTGGTGAACGGGTTGGCAAATGCAGCGGTTAGATATTGAGCTGCCCTCGAAACCATTCTTGAACAGTTCGTGCTGTGTATACCGGAAAATTATTATGCACAAATATTATGAGCCCTTCGGGATACATTGACATGATTGTAGGTAGCATTACGTCTTCTAAAAGAGAAACATGTTGGCTGTCCGAAAATCTCCCGACACGAATTAATTCTCCTAGTGTCCCGGAACTCATCCAACCCTAATAACCGACACTGATTCTTCCACTTTTTCTTGTATGTTGAATATGCGTCGGTTCGAAGAGAGTCTTAGTGCGTTGCCACAAAGTCTTTTTTAATCTTGTGATATAGAAAAACCACTCTCCCAATTTCGAATTAGATTTTCTTAAGAAAAATGTAATCTAAGCATGGCATATTGATTTCTTTGCCTGTTGTCGAGAATGTATCCCGTTTGTATGCAGCACTCACCGAATGCCATTTTTACTGCATGTTAATTATAATTCCTCATAATGATAGACAATGTAAAAGGATTGTTTTTAACATTTTGACGAATACTTTCCTCGTTCACGTTGCTCAAAATCTTACTCTACCACTTCTATGCAAGATAAGAGTGGATGGTCATTGGTACCATCGCGTTCTCTTCTTAACCACCTTTTTATTTGACTGATCTATAATCAAATACTATGTATTGCAAATTATAACTAATACGTACTCTAAACTATGAAACAATATTTATAATTTACATTAGAACCAAGTTTTCTTCATCAAAACTCAATTTAAGGTGTAGTGTTTGTGTAATGAATTATCATTTATTTAAAAAAATTCAAATTCAAAATGTTTCATTCAATATTATAGAATGTATGTTTATTAGAATACTAGAAATATTTAATATCTTTCATACCTTGACGTGAATGGAAAAAATCATTAATTTTTTAGACTATTAATTTAAGTATTAAATACAGAGTGGGCTAAAAAGCACCATCTGATTTTGTTTCGCTATAACTTTTGTTTAAAGTGAAAACTGATTTGGTTTTTAACTGATTATGTTTATTCGCACTTACAAATTTTGTTTCAATTAATTGCGAAAATTATATCCGACAAATGGCCGCCGCCGGCGTTCATATAAATTTGAGCTCTTTTGATTACATTTTGCATAACTGTGCGCAGCATTTATGATGTCACGTTGTCAATTTCGGCTCGAATGTTGTCCTTTAACTCGCCCAAGGTGCGAGGCTTGTTCGCGTGTACCAACGACATATCCCCAGAGGAAGTAGTTCGGGGCAGTCAAATCGGGAGATCTGACTGGCCACGCCTAATCGCTAAAACGCAAGATTACACGCGCTGGGAAGGCATCCTTCAAAATATGCATTGTGTCGCGTGCAGTATGACAAGTGGCCCCGTCTTGTTGGACCCACATGTCATCCAAATGCAGATAGTCAACTTCCGGTAAGAAAAATTCAGGCAGCATTGCTCTATAGTGGTCACCGTTCACCGTAGTAGCGTTACCGTCGGCTCATTGTAAAAAATAAGGTCTATCACCTTTTCCGACGTAAGTTCACACCATATGGTAACTTTGAGAGAGTATAATGGTGCTTCATGAATTATGCGTGGCTTTCTGTGCCCCAGAACCGAGAATTTTGCACGATTGGGATATTTTCGAAATTCACGTTGCGTAAACACCACTGGCGAATTATTGCGCGCAAATATTGTCACAATTATCGCGCGTTCTTGAGGCGTATATCGATTCATTGTTATTCACTATAAATTTCGCACGTCTCTATTTCATGAATGTCAAAACCAAACTAGCATTGCCCCACCTGTTATATATACATATCTCGGGCTAGGTAAATCCATCTATAAAACTTAGAAATGGGAAAACAAACGAATTACAGAAATGGTTTATAATCCTTGTTCACATATATAAATAAGAGGCTGTAAATTAGGTCAGTTTGTTCAATAAGGTACTTTTGGTATCACATATTTTCAATATTTCTAGTGATACTAGGAGATTTTGATTATGACCCTCTGAGAAAAATCTCGCAGTTGATTTATGGGTAAGTACTGTGCTTTTGTTTAATATTTTTTTCTTAGCTTGAAAAAAAATTTAACATAAAAATATTATAATATGTAAATGGAAAAATATTTGTAATTGACGAATATATCATTCACAGTCTTCCTTGTAAAGTATATAAAACTTATATTAATTTTACATACTAATACTAAAATGTTTGTCCACATTTTCTTAATTTTTATTAATCTGAGACCTTTGATATGATAAAATACCGTAACGGAATGGAAAGTGGAGCTAGCAAAAAAAATTTTTGTGTTTTGTTATGTAAATGTATTACACTATGATTATTGCAAAAAAAACAATCAGCTCTTTTATTCCAAATAAAATACATGTACGGTTGTTTTCCCACAACACAGCAATTGTCAACAAATAAGTTTTATTTGGTGCTGGTTTGTCGGCATAAACCAACGACTTAACATAGCCTCATAAAAAGTAATCCAGAGGCGTTAAATCACACGAACGAGGGGGCCACTAAACAGGACCACTTCTGGATATAAAGTTGTCACCAAATTGATTTTGCTATAAATCGATTGTTAAGCGCGCTGTATGGCAAGTTGCGCCGTCTTGTTGGAACCAAATGTCGTCGATGTTTAGCTGATTCATTTTTGGAAAGAAAAATTCAGGCAGCATGGCTCGATAGCGCTCACTATTCACCGAAACAGCTGCTCCTTCCTCATTTCGAAAGAAATAAGGACCGATGATACCGCCAGCGTGTAAACCGCACCAAACACTCAATTTTAATGGATATAATGGTGATTCGCTAACGGCTTGAGGATTGTCTTCGCTCCAAATACGGCAATTTTGCTTATTGACGTAGCTATTTAAACAGAAATGAGCTTCATCACTAAACACAATTCTTTGATAAAAATGCTCATCTTCGGCCAGTTTTAAATGAGCCCAATCAGCAAAAATGCGACGCAAACGATGGTCGTTTGGCTTCAATTCTTGCACGAGCTGTATTTTATAGGCACGTAAGCCAAGATCCTTACGTAAAATTTTCCACGAGTCGAAGGACAAAGGCTAACAAGTTGAGAACCATGACGAATCGACATTACGGCGTCTTATTCAATACTTCGCACTACAGCAGCAATGTTCTCTTCGGTACGCACATTTCTTTGTCTTGCTGGTGGTTTTGAATCGAAAAGAGTAAAATTAGTACTAAAACTATCACTAACTGCACGAACTGCTTGCTCACTGGGCCGATTATGTTGACCGTAAAATGGAAGTGCTTTATGAACTTCGCGAACAGATTTATTTTTTTCAAAGTAAATTTCCACAATCTGGAAGCATTGTTCTGGCGGTAAACCATTCATGATGACTTGCCAAACCTTAGTGAACAGGAATGTCAACACGGTTTGACATTATCAGCTGTCAAACCATAGTTATCGATATCGACAGTTCTTATGCAGCTTAAAAAACACTCATTACAATAGAAACTATCATATATAATATTCCACTCTTTCATCACCATCTATTGAGATTTACAGGAGACAAATTAAAAATGCCCAAGCATTTAAATAATCGGGGTTCTAATATTTTCATATTATACACAAATAGATTCCTATGTAGAGGTACCGCAAAAAATGGTAGTAACAAAGACGTCACAAGTTATTTTATTGGTTTCTCTCGTCACATTAATTTTTCTCACCCTACATATAAATTTGACAAAGTTTGTACAAAAAAATATTTTTCTTATTACTCAACAAATTTGCGATAAATAATTTTTATTACGAATGTATTGTTAAAGCAGTGGGTACGTTAGATTCTGACAAAGTTGAAAAATACAAACAATGGTATCTTCCAAGAAGAACTGTCACAGATCAGCAGCATGAATTAGGGCAAAATTTAACGATGCAATTTCGCATAATTATGAAAAATGAAGATGTTTATTTTTCAATCGCTTTGGATGGAGCCCTAATAAAACTGATTCGGCGCAAGTTTTACTTTAATCGTGTTGTAACCAAAGATTTTCAATGTTATGAAGAACTTCTTGCTCACTGGAAGAACTCGTGGACTTGACATTTTCGAAAGAGGTATGCCATCAATTGCAATTAAATGTAAATAATTAAATCAATGCCTGCACCTATGGTGCGCTTTCTATGAAAGGTCAAAAAGAAGTATTTTTTGCTTTATTGCAAAAAAGACAATTGAGAGATTTTATCATTTCATTGCATTTTGCATCAGCAAAATCTTTGCACAAAATCCACCGTTTTACAAGACGCTCTGGAGGAAGCTATTGCGATTGTTAATTATATTCGTGTAAATGCAATGCTCCATTGTGAATTTCGGCAGATGCTAAATTTAGACGAGAAAACGTGAAATGTTGATCTGCCGTATTACTGCAGGGTTTCCTGGCTATCAACAGGACAGGCTTTGATAAAAGTTTTAATTTTATGACGACAAATTTTAAATTTTTTTCAAGAACAAGGAAAACTATGTCATCTATCAGATGAAGCATTTTGCAGAAATATTAGATTTTTGTCTGATATCTTGGCAAAACAAAACGATTTCAATATCTGCTTGCAAGGTAAAACGAAGCATACATATATATGAAATTGGCAAAAGATCTAAGCGTTTAGAAAAAGATTAACATTTTTCAAAACATTGCTTGGATATATCTGCAGAACACTTTCCGGAACTAGCTAAAATGTTGAATGAGTAAAAATGTAAAAATTAAATATTCGATGAATATTTAGGTATCTTGGATTCTTTAATAGAAGAATGTACTGAAAGATTCTTAGATTTTAATGAACATAATTCTGCTAAGAGGCTGGTACTTGAAAAAGATTAACATTTTTCAAACCATTGCTTGGATATATCTGCAGAACACTTTCCGGAACTAGCTAAAATGTTGAATGAGTAAAAATGTAAAAATTAAATATTTGATGAATATTTAGGTATCTTGGATTCTTTAATAGAAAAATATACTGAAATATTCTTAGATTTTAATGAACATAATTCTGCTAGGAAGCTGGTACTTGAGCCACATTTAGTAGATATATCTGAGGCTCCTACAGAACTACAAATGGAATTGCTTGAGTTCTCTCATGACAACAATTAAAACTAGTTTAAGAACTCAAATATCATCCAAATGCAAATAACCCACTAAATTATATTTGAGATATTATTTGTCTATTTTTTGTTATATATCTTTTTAATGTAATAAATTTATTTAAAAATACGTCTACTGTATTAATATATGTATATACGTAAATGTATTTAAATATGTTGTTGTTTCATAAAACTTATACGGCGTCCTTTGTTACTGCCTAATTGAAATGTGGTCTCTAGTGATAAAAAGGTTTTTCACATCTGGACTAGAATATTGAAAATAGAAAAAGGTGGAGAGTTTTTATGTTTAGCATATAAAGGTTTGTTGAAATTATGGCGTTGAAAAGATTTGGTGAAATTTCAATTAACACTTTTAACAAATGTAAATATTGTGAATTTTATAAGAAATTAATTGATCGATTAGGTAGAAGTGAAAGAGATATAAACATGGAAATAAAAAAAAGTTTAATGGAGTGACGTCTGAGTGTAATTGCATAATAAAGGAGTTAGTCATACGAGGGAGCGTTTTTATATTCGCCGAATGGGGGACAAGGGGTGGAAATAAAAAAACCAAATTATTTTTCTTTTTCAATATATTCACCTGCAAGACGGATACATTTTTCACATCTTTCAATTAATTTATTTATACCCTCATAAAAAAATGATTTCTCTTTATCTGCAAAATACGCCGAAACTGCCTCCTTGACTTCATCATCGGCAGTAAATTTTTTACCCCGCAGCTCTTTTTTCATTTTCGGAAACAGGTAATAATCACTCGGGGCCAGGTCTGGGCTGTAGGGTGGGTGATTCACAATTTCGAAGCCCACCTTATGCAGGGCAGCTAACGCAACGCGGCTCTTGTGGACGGGCGCGTTGTCGTGCAAAAGCAGAACACCTTTTGTCAATTTTCCCCGTCTTTTCTCTTTAATGGCTTCTTTTAGTCGCTCTAATATTGAAGCGTAATATTCTCCGGTTATAGAAACACCTTTATCTTTATAATCAATCAACAATATTCCTTCCGAGTCCCAAAATACCGTTGCCATGAGTTTCCCAGCTGATTGTGACACTTTAAATTTCTTGGGAGGTGCTGTGCCCTTTTTATGCCACTGCATGGAGTCTTGTTTGGACTCAGGTTCATAATGATGAACCCAAGTTTCGTCTCCAGTAACAATTCCACTCAATACACCATCCTTGTCTTCATTACAGAGGTCCAAAAATGCACGCGAACACTCTACGCGCTGTTGTTTTTGCGGCGGCGTGAGCATTCTGGGCACCCATCTTGCGCTGACCTTAGACATGCCGAGATGATCGTGTAGGATTTTAAAAATTGTTGTATCGGATACTCCAACCATTTCTGCGAGTTGTTTCTTCTTTAGTCGAGCATCTTCGAGTACAATTTGTTCAACTTTTTGGATAAGTGCTGGCGTGGTCACCTCAATGCTCCTGCCCGGCCTCGGGTCGTCTTCAAGAGATTCCCTTCCTTGTTTAAATAAACTATGCCACTTGTACACCATGGTTTTTCCTGAACAAGAGTCGCCGTAAACCAATGACATCTCATTCATTATGGTCGCGACTGATTTTCCTTGCCTGGTAAGGAACTTTATAACGGCACGATATTCGATTTTTTCCATATTTCACTTTTCACTCCTGATTATGTTACTTGGTTGACGATAGCTCAAAGATTAACTGTCTAATAACAATGAAACTTCGTATTTATACTAATCATGAGTCGCTGCACAGGCCACGCCCCCAATGCGCCTACTCACCCCTCTACAACCCGCTCATTCCGCGAATATAAAAACGCTCCCTCGTATATGGGCTGCGGAAAATTTATAATGATGTAGATTTATTTATATTTTTTTTATATCAATTAAGAAGAATTAAAAACGAAAAAAAAGAAGAATTAAACATAAATACAACAGTCATTTATTATTTATTATTAATATGCACATATGTATATATATAATATATATATGTATATATATATATATATATATATATATATATATATATGTATATATATTAAATTAGTTTTAGAGGTCGAAGTTGGACTGGGATACGAGGGGTGTATATATTTATAGTTTTTCGTTATTTTATCAGTTGTTATTTATGAAGACGAATTATTTTTAATAAGATGGGGCCGAGGAGGAAACGTACTAGTTTAATTCGGAGAAAGGGAGAAAGAAAGATAGTGGATTGTTGAATATTGTAATAAATGGACTCCCAGTGGAATTACGAGGATAGTTTGACAAGTAGTGAGAATGACACATAGGTGGCGCTCTAATTGGTAAAGCAAATGCACTGTAATTTAGGTTGCCTATTTATATGTTTAAATTCCGATATTTAGATAAATCGGTTAATTAGTTTATTTTTGACAGCTGATTGAAAAAGAAGCAACACGTCGTTTTGTTAAAATGGAAAAAGCGGAGTATAGTGTGGTGATTAAATAATTCGTAATTAAGGGTATGAAAGCTACCGAAGTAAAAGATGAGTTACGGGAAACATTAGGTGAATCTGCTCCATCATCCGCCACAATAAGTAGATGGGTAAATGAATTTAAACGTGTTAGAACAAGCTGTGTTGATGAAGCGCGCTCTGGAACACCCAAAATCGTGACTTCTAAGAAAATGATTATAAAAATCCATAATATTATTACGCAAGATCGACGACTCAAAGTGAGAGAGATAGCAGATATGGCAAACATTTCAACAGAACGCGTACACCACATTTTAACGAAAGAATTGGGCCTTTTCAAGCTGTCGGCAAGATGAGTTCCGCAATTGCTTACGACTGATCACAAGTTCACTCGTTTGCGCATTTCCAATGAGTGTTTGGACCTTTATAAGCGGAATCCGGTTGATTTTTGTAGCCGATTTGTTACTTGCGATGAAACTTGGATACACTACAGTACACTCGAAACTAAACAACAGTCGAAACAATGGTTAGAACGTGGTTCTGCACCTCTAAAGAAAGCGAAAACCACTTTATCGGCAAACAAGGTAATGGCATTTTTTGGGATTTAAAGGGCATTTTGCTCATTTATTACCTTCAGAAAGGTGCCACGATAAACGGACAATATTATGCAGAACTTCTACATAAATTAAATGTTGAGATTCGTGCTAAACGGCCAGGAATGGCAAAGAAAAAGATTCTGTTTCACCAAGACAACGCTCCCTCGCATACCAGTACAGTTGCGATGTCCAAAATCCACGAGCTGCATTTCCCTTCCGACCTCCACCTTTTTCCAAAATTGAAAACGGCACTAAGTGGAAAGAAATTTTCGTCTAACGATGAGCTTATCGTCTTCGTAAATGAGTATTTTGCAAGTCTTCCGGAATCGCATTTTAGAAATGGCATAAGGGCATTGGAGCACCGTTGGAATAAATGTATTGCTCTTTTAGGAGAATATATTGAAAAATAAAAATTATTTTGTATTTAAAAAATTCGTTTTTTTTCCATTCTCACTACTTGTCAACCTACCCTCGTACATATACCAGGATATAGATTTTGTGGTCCTGGAACAAAATTAAAAAAACGTCTTGAAAAAGGTGGTAAGGGTGTGAATCTTTTGGACGAGGCTTGTGGGTAGCACGGTACATCTTATTCTCATTCAAACATTTTATTGGAGCATCACGTTACAGATGAGAAATTATATCAAAAGGCTATTGCACGAATTAAGAGCAATGACGCAGGTTTGGATGGAAGACTAGCTGCTTCATTAATTGCTGTTCCGATGAAAGGAAAAACAAAATTGGGCATGGGTATAAGGAGCAAGTATAGAAAAAGTCTAAGGGATGGTAGTATTAGAAAAAGTAGAAATAAAAGTAAGAGAAGAAGCAGAAGGGAGAATCGATCAGTGGTGCTGTGTCATTTTTGCAAGCAATTAAGCAACATGTAATGCAATAAGACATATTGTTAACCAAAAAGATGTTTTGGCAAACGTTAAAGCTGTACATTATAGTTTAGTGAAGTCTGGAAGGAGAATATTACCTCCTCATTCTAGAGTTATTGCAATTCCCAAGAAAGATGGATTTTTGCTTTTAATTCCATTGCATGCAGCTCTGGGTGCTTCAGGTTCACTAGGTGAAGGTGATGCAGCTATAGCGAAGGCAGTTAATAGTGCGAAAATAGAGAGAGATCGATTAGATGAAGCAAAACGTAATAATATTGCTATAGAGCCTAAAACTGTAGATAGTAGATTATATTTGAAATCTTATAAAGCAGGATGTGGTATTTCTATTGTGAATAGATTATATATAAAGCCTTATAAAGCGCAGTAGTGTGCATTTACCAAACGGAATCGGGTCAAAAAAACGGCTAAATGAATTATCTCGAAAACCTTTAACTGAAAATGATTTATGGAAATATGTCAGGAGGTGGAGAATAGGAAAATTTCGAGGTAGAGATGCTTTGCCAAAAATTATACATAAAAAAAGAAAGGAATAATAAATTTGGATGACTATATTGGAAAAGGGGCTCATTGGGTAGTATATAAGAAAAGTAATGATGTAATAAGATATTTTGATAGTTATGGAGATTTAAAACTTCCGGTTGAAGCTGAAAAGCATTTATTATCGAATAGTAACAGCGTTTAGTATTTTTGAAGGGGTCGATTAACTGAAAATATAAAGGTGCTGGAAATAATACTTTTTACATAAGAAAGGTATAAATATATAAAGATAGATCGTAATAATAATAGAGATGTGAATGATTTAATTTTTGTGTTGTCTGGAAATGGATCGTAGATAGCATGTACATTAAATCCTGCTATATATTTAAGTGGCGAATATGAAATGTGTATGTTAAGTCTGTTATTAATATTAGGAAAAATAGTAATATTATGAATAAATTGTGGAGTAAGACGAGAAATTTTTGTGCAAAAATCAGGATATAAGTGGTTAAGATCTGTTTGGAAGACAATGATACATAATCATTTAAGTAATACAAATAGAAAGTTTTTGGAGGGTTTGGGTTTGAAAGTTCAATTTTAAGATAATCTGAGTAAGAGGAATGTTTTCTGATACTTATTTAATAATTAATAATAAGTGAAGGAAGATTATATTTTAGTATAAGAAGTTTGTTTGTGTGAAGTTAATAGTCGATATCCATACAAATATACAGGCTATGCAAATGTTACATCATCAGATATGAAACGATCATTTTCTTTGTATAAGAACATTTCTTCGCCGGGGCGTACATCCACAGATTAAGTTATAACCAGATGCGACACTCACCAATATCATTTTTCATGCGCATGTGCCAAACGGCCATATTGTGAGGGGTGTCCGAACGTAAACAATAAAAACTTGGTTAGATCAAGATAAATCTCCAATTTTATTATCGTATTACATTTAGTTTTATTTTTCTTATGTATATTTATATTTTTAAGTTCATTGTACAGATTTACGTTTATAGGTTAGTTGTTAGGTTGTTTATAGTTGTTAAGTGTATTATTATTATTAAGAAAGCAATGCCGCGAGGTGGGACTTGGTGTGCGGTGCCGCGATGCAGTGAAAACAGTAAAAAGCAAACTTACAGCATGTTTCATTTTCCACGGGATCCTGATAGGTAGTACATATAACTGTGAATGCGAATTATTTTCTATAGCAATAACATATGTTTTTCAGGCGCAAAGTATGGATGAGAAACATCGATAGAGAAGATTTATTAGATGTGAATTATGATAGAATAAATCACATGAAAGTCTGTGGCAAACATTTCGAAAACAAAATGTTTTTAAACGATTTGAAGAATAGGTTGCATACGCATGCAGTTCCCACATTATTTTTACCAACAAATCTGTCTGTAGAACAGATCATTCCAACTGTAGATGCAGTAGAAGGTATTATTATCTATAACAGTTTTCTAACAGTATTATTTAAAATAACATTAGTCCGATAGCAAGAAATTTTGTGCTTAATGGGAAGAAGTTGTTAATGGAGTTGAGCGATACTTGATGAAAATCCATGGTAAATATCAAAATAAAAACACAATGGTTGATTAAATTTTTAATTTGCATGACAAAACTTGTTGGTTACTTTCATCTCTCGATCTGCATTTAAGGCAGGGTTTTCACGTATTCTCACATTTTATTGTTCTATGTAATGAAACCTCAGTGTTGACAAAACAGCTGTCATGCAAATAAAAAAATTAACCGAAAATCAACCGTTGTGTATTTATTTTGATATCAATTAAATTGTGTTTGAGATTACTGATTATTATTTAAGAAAATAAACAAGTTATAAATTAGCAAAGTGTTTGAATCTTAAAATGCCTCATCATTCATTCTATAACTATATTTGTCAATTAGAAACATGTTTTCAGAGCAACTTTTGTAACGCTCTACAAGGAAAAATTGGAAATCGTTTAAAAAATAAGCTTGTCGAAGTAAGGTTTTCACACCCATGTGAACATTTTCCTTATGAATATCTTTTACATCTGTTTATAAGATTTTGAATATTTACAAGTGTTAAATTTATCAATAGAGATTTGGTTTCTCAAAAAGGAAAAAATCGGAAATTTATAAAAGTTTCGCATTTATAATAGTTAATATGTGTAACATCAAAATAAAAATAAACAATATGTCTTTTTTTATATCTCATCCCAGACACTGGAATGAGATATTACTTACTTACCTGCAAATTATAGCAGCTATATCGTTTTTAAAATTGAAGAAAATTTAGTATTTAATTCTTTTAAATATCAAATAGGGGATATTTGCAATTTTTTTATTTATTCTTTCTTCATTTCTTACGTAAAGGTACTACCTTTAATGCTTTTTCAAAATATTTTCAATGATTTAAGTTGAATATTTCGCCATGCAAACGTCAATATCCTTTAAAACAAATATGCCGCGCTGCAGACACCCCTTGCAAAATGGCGGACCACGTTATGAATGGGCTGAAGGTCATGAAAATCGGCCCCGCAACATCAAAAGTGCCGACAGAGAGTGTCGCATCTGGTTATAGTCTAATCTGTGGTACATCGCTGAGTAAAAGGCTATTGGAAACATGCGGAAGCATAGCCGAGTTCATTGAGAATGAAAATATTTCACCAAATAATTGTGTCACAATTTTGTATATATTATTAAAATCTATTGGTATTTAACGTTTCACTACTGTCCATTGAACGTATGAATTTAATTATGGATACCTCTTCGTTGAATAAATAAGAATTTACCGATATACGCAATTCAAATGTTCATTGGTTATGTAATCTATTTAAATAGTTATTTACTCAACAGTACATTGAAATGCATAAATGTTTTACGAAATCGTCATCTGCTACCTGTTATTTTTTACAATGCGGACGACTATGGCGCGCCGCCGGACTTGGCTGTTCTATTCGTGTACTTAACGTTTATTTAATTGATTAATTGTACCAAAATAAATGTAAATTTTCTGTCACTCTGTACATATCTAAGACTGATTGCCGTTTTATTTAATGTAACATTAAATAGATTTTTAAGTAGACATCTAGTGTTCCTTGAGTCATATGGACTTTTTGCTCATCGCCCACACTTATTTTCTTCTATTGTGGAAGTTTCATTGAGTTTACAGAATTTCTATTTTATTAGGTTTGCTATGATACAAAACAAGATATGGTTATTCGATGGATATGAAATGTTTTATTGACATGTGAAAAAATACTAAGGAGTCAACATAAATTTAATTGCAAATTTATATATTTTTAAGTATGGTTTGGACAAGACATTTATGTAGAATTTGTGCACAAATAGGAGATGCATGTTATCCAATTTTCGAAACAACTAGTGGACGTAATATAGAAATGAAAATGAAAAAATGTTTTTCATTTCTCGTAATACAGGTTATGTAATACTTTTTCTAATCACTAAAATAATTACAAATTTTAGGTTTTTGCGGATGATTGCAAACCTAAAGAGATTTGTAACTGCTGTTATATGAAATTGAATCAGTTGTACGAATTTATTGAAATGTGTTATTCATCAAATAACAAATTTGAAACTATGATGTATGCTTCAAATCAAGGTTTGTGGTTGGATAAACAGACGCAAAATTATGATGACTATCAATTAAACGGTGTTATTGTAAACACTAAAACAAATTTGCAAACTCATCTAGATACATCTAATGTAGTTATGGTTGTAGATTATGAGAGCTCTTTACATTTAAATCAAACGACTAATGAATCAGTGTGCTTAAATACAGCTTACAATAATGAAGTTAATTTGGGAAATGTTGAAATGATTAAAGAAAAATCACATATCAATTTTAAATCTTATCAATGTTATGAACAGAATCAAACTGTATTGAGACACTCAAGTGACTTCTATAAATCTCTTGAAACAAATGTAAGTAGTTTTATTGATTTAGATGAAAATATTACAAATTATAACAATATAAATAACCGATATGACAAGTTAATTGAAAAGCAAAGAACATTATGTGATATTGCTAATATCGGAAATGAAACATTGCAATCTAATAATGTTAATATCAAGCCTGTCGATTGTGAAAAGAAAGAATGTGAAAAACTAGTTACAAAAAAAAAATTATTTTTTTGTGAACATTGCAATAAGACTTTTATGAAAAAAAATAGTTTAAATGCACATATATCAATTCATACAAAAGTTAAAGCTTATGTTTGTGATCTTTGCAATAAATCATTTGCAATTGAGAGAGATTTACGTTGTCATAAAAGAATACACAGTAATATGTATCAATGTAAATACTGTTCTAAATGTTTTGTTGTGCCTAGTAAATTAGAAAGACATTTGCGGATACACACAAACACAAAACCATTTATTTGTCCTATAGAACATTGTGGAAAGTCTTTCTCTGACAAATGTAATCTTGAAGGTCATAAACAAAGTCACTTTAATCAAAAAAAATTTACATGTGATATATGTCATAAATCATTTAAAACAAATAGTCATTTAAGAGACCATACGAAAGCACATAGTGATAAAACACCTTATAAATGCCAGTATTGTGAAAAAATGTACAAGTGGAAGACAAATTTAAATCTGCATATGAAAAAACATGAAGGTTATAAATGTATTCGTTGTAGTAAAGATTGTGGAGGACTAGCTAAATTATTTAAACATAGAAAATTTTGTAAGTCTACAATGTAAATGTATTCATCTTGATATTTAGATAGAAGATAGTCCTGTGATATAAGAAAAATGTTTATTTTCAGAATAAAATTTTATTTAATTTGTTTCGTTTTATTTCAGTTAAAGATTGCACATAAAATAAATCAAAAAATTCTATCCTAATTTCATTAATGGTGGAAAATAGTCTCAATTATTTTTCCATAACCTTAGGATTAAAGTTTTTAATGTGCCCTTTCTGTTGATAATAAATGTATCTAAAGTATTTAAACGGGTTTGCGACACAGTATTTATTTGAGAGTTATTGCCAAATTCATTATCTAAACTGAATTTGGTTTAAGAAAGCATAAATCATGACATATAAGCAGCATCTATCTACCTAGTCATTTCATGAAATGTAATATCTACATTATGTAATCCAAGGAATATAATGTTAAATGGGAAGTATAGTGCGACCAACTTTATTTGGCCTCTCACCTCCTTAACCTATATATTCAGCTGAAGTACAGTCAAGTACAATATCATATCTATTTGTTGTTTGAGTTTATAGGTTAGTTTGTTATATAATCTAATAGGCTGCAGTCATAACCTCACATTCACATTAATCACTAAGGTTAATATATAACCCCTTTACACATTCACTTTTGTAATTCTGTATACGCATCTCGACGACTAATTTGTCATCATCAGCAGACAATTGAAAAGTGTCGCACCTGGTACATCTAGTGTACATCTTGGTTCTCAGCGGTGTAGATCGCGTACGGAGTTTGTTTTCGTACACGGTGCGACACTTTGCAATTGTCTGCTGATGATGACAACTTAGTTGTCGAAATGCGTATACAGAATTACAAAAGTTAATGTGGAAAGGGGTTATATATCAACCTTAGTGATTAAGTTAATCAACCACAGGCTCCATCAAATTCACATTCACATGTCAAACTTTTGAATTAAGTGCCCCAAATTTTTTTCTCGGAATGTATCTTTTAAAACGATCGTGCTGCTTGACTGGCCAAATTGAATTTGATGTAGTATAATGGAATGGTGTTATATATATAGTATATATATATATATATATATATACACGGAGACAAAAGGTGGCACAGTATACAGAAGCTGTTGCCGGTAAATTAGCTGTCTTAATGAAAACCACTTGTTTTGGCTATATTAAATACAAATTGGCAAGGGTGAACACATGAGAACCTGTTTTTAGGTAACAACTTTTATTACTATTTTCTATCTTGTTCAGTGTAATAATAATTATGTACGTGTAATAATATATGAATTTTAATATTTTTTGAATTATTAAACATGCCTGGTAAACGATGTTATGTTGCAAATTGTATTTAACGTTCCTATACTCACGTCAAAATATGTAACACGTATACTCGCTCCTGGTCTGTCAGACCGATGTTTGCAGAGCATACAAAACTTGAATTAGTTAAAGAAAATTTTAATGTGATCCCATTTACTTTTAGAAATGTAGGTTTTTAGTATTATAAAAAAATTTTTAGCAGCAGCGACCTAAAATTATGTTTTTAGTTGTTGCACATTCAGAGTTACCCAATTTAAGATTCGGAAAGTCTTTGTCCCATCAGCCTTGGTAAATTCATATTTATTGCTCGTCTTCTTAGGTGCTCATTTACCAGATCATATGATAACGCTTCTAAAAACTGTCTCCTGTTTGTTTTTACGGACGAATTATTTTGGGTATATAATATAGGAATTTATTCCAGATACGTTCATTAAACTGTAAAATATCATCATGCTTGCAGCATTGTAGGTTTCACACATTTTATCTACCATATCAACGCCTCCCTTAGTAGCATTGTAGTCCATTATAATGTCAGGTTTGCCCGTTACTTCATTGATTTTGGTATCATCGTGTATTCTAGAAACCAGGAGAACATTTTTATTCTTTTTTGTATATAGGAAGCAAGAGTACAATTGTTTCTATGCCCAAATAAACTTGACTTTTCTTCGCGACTTCTAATATTGGTAAATTGATTGAGGAGTTCTCTCTTATTTTTTCTTATTGTACCGATGACCGTCAATTTGAATTCTCGTTCTACATTATCGATCAGTGGAATACTTGTAAAAAAATTACCACAAGTGATGTTGCGCCCTGTATTTATAATAACATCGCATAGATGCAAAACTACAGCCATTGAAGAATTGTCGACCAAGTAAGGACCTACGGGCTATTTTCCAGTGTAAACTTCCATTTTTAGTGTATAAAACATTTTGGCGTCTGTCAAAGCATATATTTTATGTCATACTTATTGGGCTTGGACGGAATATATTGGCGAAAGTTACAACAACCTCTAAACGCCTCTAATTTCTCATCTATTGTGACAAACTGTGATGGACTGTAAAACTTGCTAAATAAAGCTGTTATGGTATCGAACAATTCTCGTATAGGAGCTAATTTATCCAGCAGAATACGTGCATCTCGCGAGTCTTTGTTATCAAACTTTAGACAACGTAAAAGGAAATAAAAACTGGTCCAGTTCATACATAAACGAAAAATTTCTGGCGAAGAGCCATCAGTTCGAAATACATCTTTGGCATAAATCTATTATTTCTGCGAACACCAGCAAATAGACCAAGAAATGCTTGAATTTAAATCTCATCAGTGAGAGTACAGTCTGCGGCTCTGCTGAACTTTGACGAAATCCGTTCTATTTG
This sequence comes from Dermolepida albohirtum, assembly GCA_031893035.1. NCBI lineage: Eukaryota > Metazoa > Arthropoda > Insecta > Coleoptera > Scarabaeidae > Dermolepida > Dermolepida albohirtum. Next base: position 29,080 of record JAVIWB010002519.1, read on the forward strand.
TTGGTTAGTGGAATTTGTGACCAAACATATTACTTCTTCAGAGAAGAATAAGTTCCATATCAAACGCGGTTCCTTTAAGTTTTTAGCTTGGCCTTTTACACCAGGAAGTTGAGTGACTAAATTCTTGGAACTGCTGTTGAAGGAGCATTTTTTATCCATTTTGTTTTGTTCTCTTTCCCTATGTAAAAGTTACTAGAGGTAGTAAAAATTTCCGGTTCACAATTCGAATCGTTTTCTTGCTCTGTATCACTTTTTTCTTCATGAACTTCATGAACAACCGAATTCTAATATTCACTATCGCTGCCTATCATCATAGTCAGAAATCGGCTCATCATCCTCTAACATTAGCCTTATTTGTTCTTCGTCCATTTAGATCTTAAATTAAAACCTGTAAGTAGTTTACAAATGCATTTATGGAATTAAACAACATAAAAATTAATGAAATATGTTTAATATTACTTACGTAAAACAGATACACCAATACTCACGTCGGTCTCACAGACCAATTTTTGCTGTATGCACACACGCGTCTTGCTTTCACACACTTTGAAACCTCACTAAATTGAAGCTTATTGAGAATGATGAAGCTAACAGGAATTACAATACTCTCGCGTTCTTTTTTCATAAGCAAAAATTAAAATACTAAAGTCGGTCTCACAGACCGTATGGTTAAGAATGGTGTGTATTTCATGATTTTCAAAAGCGACATCGGTCCGGTTTCAAAACTGAATCAATGCTACGGGAAATTTTCAGTTGTTAAATATGATCATTGAACGTAAACGATATATATTTACCATTTATAGAAAGCATTTTGAGGCACAATATCTAATAAAAAACAATATATTAACACCAAATGCTATACCAACACTTTATTTACTAGGTAAATAATCTTTTGTAACATATTTAGTGATCCCCTTATAAATGTAATTATAATAAATATTGCTTTCTATAATTTAGAATCAGTTCACTTTGCTGCCAATAAATATAAAGCCGATCACCAATTGTATACTAGATGACATTCAGAACGTGCCATCTACATGGAAATGTGGCCCAGCCACCATTTGCACTCCAGCCTAGTAACTCATGGAGGATACCAATAACTCCAGCACTATATTAGTTACAAGTATAATGTAAACATAATAAACATGTCATAAACACTATAAGATAAACACAGACGATTTTGCTTACCTAAGTGTTAAGGGCGCTGTGTCAGTAAAACAACCGTGTCGCCGTAACCGCGACAGTGTTTTTATTGTTAGCATTTTAAATGTCGCAAATACGGGGCCAACGGATTGCAAAGGGTTAAAACAAAGTATAAAAAAGCCCTTGCTCCCATATTAAGAAGAAAAGTATCAAATTAACAGGTAAGGATTCTCTTTGGAGTAGTTCCTTAATCATTTTATATACATAGGTCCTAATAAATTCAGTTTCTATATCATTTTGTTACACTTTAATGTTACTTTATGAGAAAAATATATATACAGATGATCACTTAAGTAAACAACTGCATTTTACTGAGTCTCATTTAATATTGAAGTATTAAATTTCAGTCACATAAAACGACCATCTCTCGAAATGACTACATTTTTCTAGAATCGTTGCTGTCATCTTATGTAGGTCATACAGTATATTTATTAGATTTACTAAAATTCTATAGTATTTCATCTATTACATAGAGTATTCATATATGAATTATATCTTACTGTCACAAAATCTTTATTTCTGTAATTAATAAGTTTACTGTATAATTTTTTTTTTACAGACAGAACTTTAAATTTGATAGGAAAGTCATATGGAAAACATTTGAGACCAAATGAAAAAGCTTTTTATAAGAAGTTCTTTTGTTAAAGAAAATATGCAAAAAATCAATTTAATGAAACTGTCATGAAAGACAAAATGGATTCATTTACACAAAAATTTTTCAGCTCCAAATTAAGAAATTGGAATACAATGAAAACTCTGAATGAAACTAAATAAACTTTTTATATTGCCAAGGGTTCACACTCAAAGAAAGTATTGCAATCCGCTCACATAGAAGTAGGTATATGTAAAAATCTTTTCTGTAACCTTGCTGAAATACCTTTCCAAGATTCCCAAAGTGTGTATTTTCGCATTTCATGAAATGAGTTTACAACCTCATTTAAAATACTTAGAAAGCAAGGATATAGTAGAAGGTTTTGTTGATGATGGCTGTAAATGCACTGTTGAAATTGCGGATCTGGATGTTAAAGGGGTTTTCAAGAACAACCTGTTACATACACTTTTCGTCTGCAATTTCAAAATCATAGAAAAACTACGGAACAGTGGCGGCTCGTGAGTATTTGACATGGTGAGGCAGATAGAATAATAAATATTCAAAATTGTTTACAATTGATTAATAAACTCTATATACCTACTACATATAAAAACAGTTTATATATATTTATATATATATATATAGGGCTTCCAGTACAAACAGGGCTGCCAGACGTGAACTGAGCCCTATATCGCGCCCCATTCGATTTTTAAGGGAAAACGAAGTTTCAAAGCAAACCCTTGTGAAACGAAAATAAATATTCTAAAAAATCAAACAAATTCTAAAAACATTAACCAAAAATAAGAACTCAATCTTCTAGGATTTAAAAATAAAAAATAAATACATTCCTATTATAATATAAAATTTACTAATATAACAAATATATACATATATATGTATATATATATAAATCAACAACAATCCAATAACAAAATTTCAAAATTACATGTAAAATGAAAATATTTTAAAATACAGAGAATTTCCTTTATTGGCATTGCACGTAGAATTACATTTAATAGATTTTACTTCTTGTATAGCAAAGGTATCCTCCGGTTTTTTGTGTTAGCAAAATAATCAATTACATCATTATAAAATCGTTCATCCCTCGTCATCGTTTTAACCAATTCCTTTTCGATTGCAATTAGTGCACAGTTACTAAGTCTTTGTTGTCCAATTGTATTTCTAACATACGATTTATACGTTTCAATGTGGAAAAACTTCGCTCAACGGACGCGGAAGTTACCGGTATGGTAACTACTATACTTAGCAATTTAATAAGTTCTGGCATACAGATGGTTAACTTTTGTTCGTGCATAAATCTTAACATTTCACATGGTGTTTTAGAATTACCAAGGAGTTGCATGTCACTATAAATAACAGCTAATTCATTTTTTAATTGAATTTGATCAAAAAATTGATATTGTTCAAACAAATTATTTAAGAGCCTCTGTATATAATATTGTGTTGTTATTTAGTGCCACGATTACCACCTCAAAATATTGTATACATATAAAGGGTTTTCCAATAAGGACTTGACAACTTTTTTTCAAAATAAAATGCAGACCATTTGAGATATTTCAAAAACTTTATTATCGGGTTGAAGTACAATCAAAACATTTATGAATGGAACTCGTCTTCGTTCATATAGCCACCGCGGGCACGCTTGCAGCGGTCGATTCGTTGGACCCAATTTTTGATGACTCGGCCACACAATTCGGCCGAAACGGCTGCTATTTCGCGTTCAATGTTGGCTCTGAGCTCTTCCAACGTTGTCGGCTTGTTGGCATAGACCAATGACTTGACGTAGCCCCAAAGAAAAAAGTCTAGAGGCGTTAAATCGCACGAACGAGGCGGCCAATCGACTGGTCCATTTCTTGAGATAACACGCTCATCAAACTTACTCTTCAATAAATCGATTGTAACGTGTACTGTGTGGCTTGTAGCACCGTCCTGCTGAAACCACATGTTGTCCAAGTCCATATCTTCCAATTCGGGCCAAAAATAATCGGTAATCATGGCGCGATAACGATTACCATTCACAGTAACGTGACGATCATTATCGTCGACGAAAAAATATGGCCCTATGACGCCGTCGGCATGCAAACCGCACCAAACAGTTATTTTTTGTGGATAAAGTGATGTTTCATGAAGCACATGTGGATTTTCACCCGACCAATAACGCATATTTTGCTTATTGACGAACCCATTGAGCCAAAAATGAGCTTCGTCACTGAAAATGATTTTGCAATGAAATTGATCGTCTCGGCGCATCTTTTCCAGAGCTCAATCGGAGAACGTACGTCGCTTCAAATGGTCCATCGCAGTGGCGGCTCGTGAGTATTTGACATGGTGAGGCAGATAGAATAATAAATATTCAAAATTGTTTACAATTGATTAATAAACTCTATATACCTACTACATATAAAAACAGTTTATATATATTTATATATATATATATATATATATAGGGCTTCCAGTACAAACAGGGCTGCCAGACGTGAACTGAGCCCTATATCGCGCCCCATTCGATTTTTAAGGGAAAACGAAGTTTCAAAGCAAACCCTTGTGAAACGAAAATAAATATTCTAAAAATCAAACAAATTCTAAAAACATTAATCAAAAATAAGAACTCAATCTTCTAGGATTTAAAAATAAAAAATAAATACATTCCTATTATAATATAAAATTTAATAATATAACAAATATATACATATATATGTATATATATATAAATCAACAACAATCCAATAACAAAATTTCAAAATTACATGCAAAATGAAAATATTTTAAAATACAGAGAATTTCCTTTATTGGCATTGCACGTAGAATTACATTTAATAGATTTTACTTCTTGTATAGCAAAGGTATCCTCCGGTTTTTTGTGTTAGCAAAATAATCAATTACATCATTATAAAATCGTTCATCCCTCGTCATCGTTTTAACCAATTCCTTTTCGATTGCAATTAGTGCACAGTTACTAAGTCTTTGTTGTCCAATTGTATTTCTAACATACGATTTTATACGTTTCAATGTGGAAAAACTTCGCTCAACGGACGCGGAAGTTACCGGTATGGTAACTACTATACTTAGCAATTTAAAAAGTTCTGGCATACAGATGGCTAACTTTTGTTCGTGCATAAATCTTAACATTTCACATGGTGTTTTAGAATTACCAAGGAGTTGCATGTCACTATAAATAACAGCTAATTCATTTTTTAATTGAATTTGATCAAAAAATTTATATTGTTCAAACAAATTATTTAAGAGCCTCTGAGGAAATGCCTTCGAATATTCTTCAAATTTACTTTCTGTTAATAAATCAAAAAAAGCAAGTTTTTCTAAATCAATAAATCTAATTTCAATTTGACTAATAAACGTATCTAGAATTTCGAAAAATAATTTTCTATAATTTTGTTTAGTATCTGGAACGTCATCAATTCTACGCCTTTTATGTGCAACAGATTCGTCAGACATCGAATTTTCGTATACAGTACTGAAATATGTATCACACTCCCGAAATTCTCTAAACTTATCAAGCAAAAAACGTAAACGATCTCTGGCATAAATAACATCAGTTAGTTTGTTTTGTAATATTGAAAATGCAACGTCGGTTTGTCCAAATATTAACTTAAAAGTATCTAAAAGAAAATTAAAATCATTATCCAGAAGAAGATTTTTTAATCCAAAAGCTTCTCGTATAGATATGCTATCAAAGTCAGGACTTTCTGCAATGAAATCAAAAACTTCAATTAACTTATTTTTATTCGCATGAATTGTAAAAACAGCCCTAGAAGTGAAATTCCAACGAGTAGATGCGTTTGATGGTATATGTTTTTGACAGATTAAATTTAACACATGAGTTCTCTTAGTGGATTTGGAAAAAAAAGATGAAAACCCTGACAAATTTGAAAAAAATATTCTTACAGACGTTATGGACTTACAAGATGTTCCTAACACTAAATTCAAGACATGTGCATGGCAGTGTGTAAATATTGCTTGAGGAGCTATTTCTTTAACTTTTGTTTGTAAACCGTTCACATGCCCAGCCATAACTGCCGCTCCGTCATACGTTTGAGCAATTAGTTTACTATTAAACTGAAATTTTTCAAAAATATTAGTTAATAATTTAAATAAATCATCAGAGGTGCGACCTGAACTTACATCAAAGAATCCTAAAAACCTTTCAACAATATTACCCTCGATCGTGTATCATACAATAATAGACAACTGCGAATTACATGTTATATCTGTTGTTTCGTCTATTTGCCATGAAAAATATTCTGAATTAAAAATTTCACAATCTATTTTTTTCTTTACAATAAAACTAATTGATTCTATTAATTCGTTTTGAATTGTTTTCGATGTGCCAAAAAATACAGAGCTATCATCTAAGAATTTTTGTAAAATGGTATCATGTTTTGCCGTTAATAAAACAAGTTCTTTAAAATTTCCCCTGTTTGCAGAAGTATTTGTTTCATTATGTCCTCTGAAAGATAATTCCTGTGTACAAAGAAATATAGTAATATCAATTAAACGCTTTAATATATCTCGATTTTGGCTAACTTCTTTATTGTAATTCTCCATTTGATTGCGCCTCACATTGTCTATCGCATCCGCGATATTATATTTTCCGAACATATGTAATTTACAAGTAGCTAAAATGTGATGTTTGGATTTAGTATGTTTTTCTACTGATCGCGACAAGTTTTTAAGATCAAAATAACCCGTTTTACTCCAAATACTATCTGTATTTGTGGAAAAAATTATACATGCCCAACAAAATAATCTGTTTCTTTTTATACTACCACATAACCAATTACATTTGTTATACCACGAATTATTGAAATTTCTGTTAGACTTACCGTGTATTGTAAGAGATTTTGATAAATCAGGGTTTGGTCTTGGAAGGTTTTTGACATATAATTGATCTTCTACCGATAGAACAACGAACGTATTTCTTATTAAAAAATCTACAATGTCTTGTGTATTTCTTACATTTTCTAAATCCATATTCACAATTTTTAAATCACTGAAAATATCACTAAACAAATATTAAAATATTTAACCTAACTTTGTTATTCCCCCGAGTTTAACTGCTGTAATTTGCGATTCGGGCCGAGAATGTCAGCCTCGAGTATATTCGGTAGTTCGGCGATTGTGATTCGATGAGAGGCTCAGATTAAATTTGCTTCAGACTAAATAATACAAACATCCATACATTGATATCTAAATAATATCTACTTTAAACAATAAAAATACTCCTGTTAAAACTTAAAACATATTATTTGCGTGGAGGAAATATTGAGAAACTGTACAAGAAGAATGTAAACCTTTAGACATCTTTATATCATTAAATAAATACTTAATTTATCCTATTAATAATGCTTTCTATATTATTAAAAAATTCAAAAATCTCACAATAAAGTTAAAAAAATCTATTAACTTTTTGAATATTTTTTCTTCTTTGTTATCTTAAATATGTAGCTAATACTTTACTGTAATTTCCATAGAAATTGAGAATTTTTTTGACTGCTGTAGTACGTTATAAATTTTCAATGAGAGGCAATGAGTGGCCGGGCCTCAAATATTCGTGTTTAGTAGGGATATACATAGATCAAGCATGAAGTTGGTCGGGGCAAGTATACGCGCTCGTACATTCGCACGGAATTAAAATGAAATGATAAATTTGTACTTTGCTTGTAATGCCGGTTTATTTAAAACTATTTTCTTATTGTTTATAAGATAAATTCTGAATAAAAGATGATAATTAATTTATAAAGAATTTTAAAAGTATACATATTATTCTTGTTATAATTCCAAGATTTAGATGGTGAGGCACTGCCTCACCTGCCTCACCTGACCAGCCGCCACTGCTACGGAATGCGGTTTTTAGAAAATTATTTCGTTCATTTGTGACCAAAGTACCACAAATGCTAAGGGCATTAATATGCTTGTAGAGGAGACATGGTGAGGTATCATTAGGGCGAGAGAAAGTGATTGTGGAAATATTATTATAGACAACAATAAAGTGATTCCTGTGAGTTTAGGGAATAATTTTTTAACCAAGAACTTGAAATTTAAGATATATGTTGTAGAAAGAGCAGGTAAATGGTCTCACGTTGTTGATGTCTATAATATAGACTTTAGCATGGAAGACTTGCATATAATGCCGAAACTTTCTATGATTCATGTCATTGCAAGCAAAATTAAGAAAATGAAAGTTTCTCTTTGTACACAAATATTCATTGCCTCTGTAGCAGCTAGTGTTTATCATTACAGCGACAATGAAAAATAATGCAACTGTATTCTGAGGGAAAAGATACAGCTTATTTATGTTCTTTTCTAGACACAATTAATGGAAGGAAAATAATCTTAGATTGCCTGTAAAATGTGAAACAGCGTCAGCACAAGCAAATTTTTGGAATAAGGTTATCGATGTTTTAGATAGCATGAACTTTGTAAACCCAATGATAAAATTCGTCCTCCAGTCATTGATAATTTTATCTTTACTTTAAAAGGATTTCAAAGGATCAGAAAAGTTCTAAGAAATCTTGGTTTTCAATATTTCAATACAAGAGTATTCAATCAAAACTTTTTAGAAAACTTTTATCAAGCTAAACTTCGGTTGTTGCAATATCAATCCAACTTGTTCTTGTTTTATACCTTATTACAAAAGTTTGTTGATTGGCAACTTCGCTACATTACATTCTAAGGGTTTGAACTGTGAAGATGACCGATCTGAAGGACGTATAATTGCACTTAAACAATTGCTCACCCCTGTACAGGAAAAAGTAGCACAAGCCTCAGCAACTGAAGAATTCCTGTTGCCTCCACAACTTTCACTATCAGAAGTAAATTTTGATGCCTTGTCTTGTATTAGTGGGTACATTGCAAAGAAAGTGCATGGAGATGCACCTTCTCAAAAATGTATTAAAAGGATACGAAAGTTGTTCATTGCTAAATGTAATGAACATTTAATATTCATTTTAAATAAACGTCATGTACACATTAAATGGTTTCTTTGCAAGCATTTACAAAAAAAAGACTTCGAAAATAATTTAACCGTGTGACATTTTTTTGCAAGATTTTTTTGTTTGCTTTAGAGAATGTGAATATTTTGCAGGTTTAAAGGTGTCTATAACATAAGCAATAGATATTGAACATATTCAAAATATATAAACTACACCACCAAAACACAAGTCAGTCAACTGCCAAAACAGCTAATAACATTGTTATAGATTTCAATTAAATATATATATTTATTTAAAAAACGTTTATTTTTACAGGAATATCAACTGTATATATTCTACAAGAGTATACTTAACAAGAGCCAAAGCCTTGTAAAAGAGAGAGAGCTATATTAGACAGTGTAGACGATAACGAAATCATTGATAATTTGTACAATCCATTCATTTTTCTATAAAAATGAGATTTCTACATTAACTAAAATTTTGGACGTTATGAATAGCAATGATAACATACCAAAATTTTCAAGTCAGACATTATATAGGCTATTGAAACAGATACATTTCTGGTAAGATATTTAATACAACACTGCAATTTTAGCTCACTTTTACTTTTAGTTTTAAGAAGAGAGCTAGGAATAGCTACTTAAAGGAAAAAAATGAAATAATTAAATATAGAAGATATATAGGTTAGTTAGACTAAAGCAATTTAGAATAGAAAGTAGAAAAATTTATTTATAACATCAAAAATTTGGATTGATAAAGCATTAAATGTGTATGGCAGCTTTCAATGCGTCTATTAACAGGTTTCAAAAATCATAGTGGAAAAGGAAGATAATTGATATTACTACATATTGGTTGTGGGAATAGTTTTCTTTAGAATGACCTTTTCTTTCCATTAAATAAAATAGGTGATTATCATTAAACAGTAAATGCAGAATTGGTTTAAAAATTTTACCTCATTTGGAAATGAATTCTGTTATTATTATAGACAATGCTTCCTACCATCCTAGAAAATTAGGAAAAATAGCAAATTCATGAACAAAGAATGTGGTCAAGAATGATATTTATTGTTATTTTGATTACCATATTTTCCAGTCAAAATATAATTTACTTGTATGTATATTTTATATATATTTTACATTATGATTGTGTAGTGTTTATATATATTAGTAAATAGACACTATAATACACTAATAAGTTTAGAATGAAAATTGTTGTTGTACATGTATTAATTTTGAAATAAAAGATATAATTTCTTTAGAAATATGATTCAATTAAAAATAAAATGGCTAATATACGTGTCATGTGCTCTCATAAATAAATTATAAATATTAAATAAATATAAATTATTTATTACATTTAGCTTAAGAGCCCACAAATTAATTGAAAATAAGATAATATACATGCCATGTGCCCTCACAAATAAATTCTTCATTATGATTGCTTAAATCTTTTTAAATTAATTTGAAAGAATACTTTAATTTCTTGTTATGTACAAGGCTAATTCAAAATAGCCTGTATTTATTTTCAACATTACTATAAAATAAAAACAAACCAGTTAAGCTTGTATTATTGTAGTTATAACAACCTTTTTTGAGGTTATTCTTTTGATTTCAAGAAAATAAATACAATAATCTTGTGTATATGTAAATCATAGTGGATATTTTGTAAAGTTAAAAATATTCCCGTAATTAGTCTATTTATTAGTGGTATAGAGTGTAGTACTAATGAATTTAGGTAGAATTAATATTGGTGAAACGTAAATTAACTTTATCGATAATGTAAAGCCCGTGTATTATCGGCCATATAGGCTATCATTAACAAAACAAGTAAAAAAATTCATGGGTTAACAGATGCTATCATAATTTGTGAATCAAATTTACAAGTCTTGTGCTCCTCAAAAAGAAAAGCGTAGAGTATAAAATGTATATCAAAACGGTTGGAGCGAGCTGACTAGTCATCTCACAGGATCACCGCAAGGTTATAATGTATCTGCGGAGAGCATGTCTGTCCGGGGATCTCGTGTGTTCGGTTTAAGGAATTTTTGTTATTAAAACCAATCTTCGATACATTCATTTCGTATCAAATATACCAATTAGAAGAACTCTTATAAATTGAAAAGGTTTCGTTGGGTGTCTGTTTTATAAATCAGTATTGCCTTCAAAACTTAGATTTCTCCGGAACGTAGCCTTTCACTTTTAAACTCCCTAGTAATCGAAGGTAAAGAGAGATGTCAATGTTTTAATTTACAATCAATGTTGATTCTAGTTGTGAAAATTTTGTCCATAAACTATTTGGATTATATTTTTCAAATTTAAATTAGAAAAAAAAGAATATTAAAATCTCCATTGTTACGAATTTAAAATATACCAATTCTTGGAAATATACAAGTCCTCAAATAGTTATAACTCGCAGTCAGGTTTCGATACAAATAATTATATATAGATATATAATCAAGCACTTTATGATGAGTAACTAATGAAAATTAGTATTTTCTGCTATGCAATTGTTGAATACATGACAGAAATTAATTAAAAATTTCTGCGCTAAAGCAGGACTCGAACATGTCTCTGTCGTTTGCTAGACGGCTGCTTTACTAATTAGGCCACCAGGCAGTACAATTAGTTGCTGGTTATAACTATCAGATCTGTTTCTATAATGTGACTTATGGCGTATTAAGAGATTCGAAACTATATTGTCTGGTGGCCTAATTGGTGAGGCAGCCGTCTAGCAAACTGCAGATACAAGTTTGAGTCTTGTTCCAGAGTAAAATTTTTATTAGTTTCTGTGATTGTAATCAACGATGGCATAGCAGGAAATACAGATTTCTAGTTTTCATTAATTCTTTATCGTAAAGTGTTCTTTATAATGTGTTTGGAAAAGAGACAAATTTCTGAACAGACGCCAAGCCCAAATTACAACCTATAAAATTCGTGAAAATTTGAATAGAAAAGTAAATAAAGCAATAGTATTGTTACATAAAACACATGTAATTTTATTTATTAGTTTAAAAATGTTCAAATAATACGTCATACGACTATATGATTTTGCGTTATTCTAACCAACGAGAATTAACTATCATTTGCGTCTATTCAGAAATTTGTCTCTCTTTTTGAAATACAATGTAGTAACATCACCGATTTTATTAATGATTTTGTATTATAGATTTATGAAAAATAATTATGTGATGTCATATGTTTCGAACATTTGACAAAAAATTCGTTTGTTTATTATTAATATACAATATTTATTAACTGAAGTATTCGATACTAAAATACAGTTATACTAAATATTATACATACTATTTCTACTTTATAACGTTAAAAGCAATAATTTGATTGTTCATCCTTTAAATTTTAATTAGAAAAGTTAAATACCGGTACGATTTATTGTATAATTTTTAAATATTTTGTTATATTCGTATTTGTGAGAATTTTTTAATGTATGCTTGAAAAAACTAGTAGTCTTGTGGCAAAAATTGATAGTGTACTTACAAAAAATGAGTGACATTATAGGAAAGTGGCTTACTGAAACGCTTGGTATCATAGTTGAAGTTTATTCGGAAACGTTTATACGTTTAATGCAAAATGGCTATTTGGTCGCGGCTCTCTTACGACACTATAATATCATAACCGCTGATCAATTGACATGTTTGACATCTGCAGGCGATACAACCGATTCGTTCGATAAAATTGCTATTTGGTTAAAACTAATCGATATATACATAGATGACGACACAAAATATGACTTACAAAGAGGGAAATTATCCACAGCTCTCGAATTATTTTATAGGCTATATCTTGCATTTCAATGCAAAGATCCGCTACATTTTGTTGCTAAACAGATACAAACGGAAAAGTTGCGAGATATTAAAGATAGATTCGAAGTAATACCTGTTACCGATGAAATTCCGATTTCTTCGAACGTTCACCCGAACACACTAAGTAATGCTTTAAGTGACTTCAATCATGTTATACAGTGGCACAGGAGTAGATATGAACAATTATTGCAACGTTGTGAGGAAACGAGAAGAAATTATGCTGCGTTTATCGCAAGAAAAGCGAAACGCGAGAGCGAAATCAGTTACTTGATGAAACCACCTGAAGAAGTCGTTAGTGAAATACGACTGAAAGAAGATGACGAATTATCACTCTCCGAGCATTACGACGAACTGATGAAACAACAAAGAAAAGCACAAGAAATGAAATCTTTCAAACCAAATCCACAAACATCACAAAATATAGTGAAAAGTATAAAAAGTAAGCTGGAAAAGGAACGTACAGAACAGGCATTTCAACGTAAAATGGATGCCATGGTGATGTCACACTTTTGGGATAACTTACTAGAGTCTCAAAATAAACGAATCGAGGCAGATATTTCACAGAAGATGCTTAAGCAATCCTATTATGAAAAGCAAATGATGAATAAAATGTTTGAGGTAAGAGAACAGAAAGAAGTAATGACCGAAAACAGAATTGCTGTACTAAATGAAATAAGAAAGAAAAAAGATGATGAAATGCTAGAACGTATTTTTGCTAGAGAAAAAGATTCAGCAGATGCACGATACAGGTAATTTTTAAGATTTTTTTTTACCCATTAAATGCTTGATATTTTGATGTAATTCTGATGTCACAAATGTGACTAACGAACATGCGTTTGGTTTTTGTCTGTAGAAAGTACTTGGATAAAATATAATTCTATTCACTCGCTATACTGTATTCGTTTTGCATGCGTTTGATATGGAAAAAAATCATTTTAAGCGATTTTTCTTGTAAATATTAGTGTTTTAGACACTGCAAATATTAAATTCTTCTTCTCTGTACTATAAATAGATTTACAATAGACTTAAAGCATTATTTTAATGGTTAAATATGTTTTACAAAAATGTACATGATGTACACAAAAGGTACTACAAAACAATATGGCATAAATGATCGTCAACATTGCAATAAGTTCACTGTAGGCAGAAAGCTATTCAAACTCACGTTGTAGCTAATTGATCGATTTCTCTGAATTAGTTGCTCTTGAACTGTGGCAATGTAAACAACTCACTGCCATCTTAGTCAAAAACGGAGTACCAAGAAATTTTATACAACTTCGCCAGCGATTCGAATATTGATCAGTGTTTCAGTTAGTATAAGGAGTCGTTTGTTATCGAGAAAAACATCGATGCCGTAAGTTATCGCGAGATAAACGAATGTCTATCCATTCGTAAACCAACAATTCAGGCCAGTTTACAGGAACAGTGAGTGAGAAAGGTTTTTATTCCAGTGTGTACACCATATCTTAACTAACAAGCAGATGGTACGATTTACTTATGTTAAAATTTGTTTCTTTGAATATGGAGACACTCCATATCTGTACGGATATCTTGATCTGTTAAAAAGAAAATAGTGAGTCTTCTTTAGTGTGAGACTAGTTGTGGAGCGCGGGGGTACAAAAGATAGTCACCACCCCAAGTGGAGTGCCTACTCAGAGATTTTAAACATTTGAAAACATCTTTGCTCGGAAACAGGCGTCTAGTTTTTCAAACACCTCAACCTATTTCTTCCATATTACAGCCCAGATCTTGCTCTATGCGACTTTGTGCTGTTTTCCGATACGAAGAAAGGGCTGAAGTTTAAGTATTAAAATAAGTCATAAAAGTATAAGTATGTCTCTAACTAACAAAAGCCATGCTCTAAATTGGACGTCACATTGATTAGGTCAATGTTTGGATAATAGTTTGGGGAATGTCAACACTGACAATTCTGTATGCGTCAATCATTCGGCAATAATCGCACTCGGGTTGATCATTTACCGATAATATCAAACACTTTATCGCTTGTAAAAGTCCAGTTTATGGACTTATTAGATCTACCTACCTTTTTGGGAATGAGAATGAAATTTTGTACGGGTATTTTGTTAAACTGTGGTCGTTGGTGGTTTTTGAAAGGATGGTATCACTTCAGAGTATGTATTATTTATGACGGTGCCTTATATGTATAGTAGTAGCACTACACCTCATTACACAATTTTGAAATATCGTGTGATGACTTAATATAATTTATTTCGCTCACCAAATCTACGTTGAAAGAACACGCGGCCATTGTTGTCGTTGGAAATGTATCGACGTTTAGCTGAAAAAATTATAAAAAGAAACAATGAAAAGCAAATTTAATAATCAATTTATGACGGCACAGATACAATGAGAAAAAAGTTCAACTGGCACGATTTCTTTTTGATGTAATATCCGATGAAATAGAAGTGTATGGAGCTATTCCGTGTACACCATATGAATATTATTATTGTTTAACGCTACAGTATATTACTTTAATAATCTGATGAATAATCACATTCTTTCACGGATAAGCATTGAATAAAACCAATGTAGTGTTAAATGTATTCATAATTTCATTTAATGTATGTACATACATTCATGTAAGTTTGTATTGTTACAAATTATTGCCTAAGGTTTTTATTTTTAAGAACCTGTTTTTCCTATGCAAAAGCAAAATTTGCATTCGTTTTCAATGTATGTTTTTATATTGAATAACTATCCGGTTTAATATTTTTAATTTTTATTTCCAAATTTGTATTAAGTTTAATCTGGTACGTAGACTTCCGCGGTCATGGTCCATGCTATCTGCTTCTGGGCTGGAACCGCATCACTTGTACTTGAACTACTGCACCGAAACTCAGTTTCGGTGCAGTTTGATATAAATTTATTATTTTGTTAAATACAATTCTTTTGGTGTTACTTTATATAAATAATAACTAATAATTCATATTACTAGCGCCTATATTTTTCATGTAATATTCTACAGTCGCTCAATATGAGTGTTATAACTACAATACAACTAGTAGGTTACTTCCCATCGGTGCCTTTGATCTTTCGTGCAAAATTTTATTTTTTGTGCTTAGTTTTAAACGAGTGCGCCCGAGTCTACACGCATCTATTATAAAGCACAAAATTTAAAATTATATAGGTTATATATATTTGTTTTGAAAACAAAGTATCAGATTACGTAAATTTTATTAAGAAATATACAAAAAAGCAATACAACTTACAATTTATATGTATCTTATTATAGTATCGTAGTTATTTATTTGATGAGATGCTATATAAATGTAGGTGTAAAACTTATTAGAGTTACACCATTCTGACTATATTATAGACATCAACACTTTAAAATAATATAGGATTAATAGGGAGATGTGAAGAGAGCTAATGTAGTATGAATATTTTAAATTAGAGATCAAATGTTACTTTGGTTAATAATAAAACATCAAATGTAAATTTTAAAATTATATTTGAAATTGTAAACGGTTTCTCTACATATACAAATATGTATTTGACATGAACAAATTATAAATTACAATGTCAATGCAAATTGTTTCTGGTAGTTTTTATAGTGTATTTCTTGTTTAACACCTGCGGTCTTAATTTGTGCTTTAATAAATGTTGTAACTTTATTATCTACATTATCTTTACAAAGAAAGATCTAGAGTAATAGTGATGTTTAAAGCTAGATACTTGTAATTTCTTCTTTAACCTTTCGTTTTCGTCTCTAAGTGATATTTTTTCACTCAACGTTGAATATTATGATACAGTTTAGTCCCCAACTTCTATAATATGGTATGTACACAGTAAATTAGAATATGTAAGGATTATCCTATAATTATGTCTGTTATCATTGTTACGTAATTCAGAATTTTTTTCCCCGATTTTACACCTTATAAAATATACAGCATGATGAGATATGATAAACTGTAAATACAAACACCATTCCTCGGAGCGTCCTTTGGAAATCTAAAAAAAAAAACAATATGAAATTATCTCGAGCTATTATTAGACATAGCCGCACCACAATAATAACTCCATCAATCATTTTTAAAACTAGTTTTAATAGTTTAACTAATGTCACTATTACATTACACCAGGGGTTTCCAAAATATGCGACGCGGGGGCCGCGGCGTCGCGACAGCCTCGCCAAAACGAGAAAAAATTGAAAAATATAATTTTATAAAAATGAATTTATTAAACAGCTTTTTTGCACTTGATTGTAAATATAATCAAAAATGATTTGCTCAGAATAAATACTATTCATTTTGTATATTGAATTTTAGATTTAATGTGTGTGTGTGCGGGCGCGCGCGCGCGTGTGTGTGTGTGTACGCGCGCGTCTAGTTCCAAGAACTGGTTGCAGAGCAACAGTGACCACACACTTTTAGCAAACCAATCATTGTCCTGCTTCTGTGCTTTCCTTCCCCCCCTTATTACAATTACTAAAAAAACAAATTTACCAACAAATTCACAAAGTATTTAAATAAAATTAAAGTCTTATAAAAATCTAAAAGATAAATTTAGAGATCATAGCATAGAATTTATTTAAATTTAAGATTTTAGACTTAAAATTATCAGGTCTCCAGTTTTGCTTCATATCAAGGGCGCCGCCGGAAATAATCTAACGTTAAGGTCTTTAAAAAGTTTGGGAACCTAACGGTCGAACTGAAAAGTCCCCGGTCTACCATAGTAAAACACAGTTTTTTGGCAAAATTCTATTTTATTATTCAACATAGTTGCCTTCGAGGGCGATACGCCGATTATAGCGTTCTTCCAACTTTTCGATACCATTTTTGTAGTACGAATTGTCATTAGCCTCGAAATAGGCCTCAGTTTCGGCGATCACCGCCTCATCCCTGCTAAATTTCTTCCCGGCGAGCATTTTCTTGAGGTCTGCAAACAGGAAATAGTCGCTGGGGGCCACATCTGGAGAGTACGGTGGATGGGGAAGTAATTCGAAACCCAATTCACTTAATTTGGTCATTGTTTTCATTGATTTGTGACACGGTGAAACAGC
Organism: Dermolepida albohirtum; assembly: GCA_031893035.1. Classification (NCBI taxonomy): domain Eukaryota; kingdom Metazoa; phylum Arthropoda; class Insecta; order Coleoptera; family Scarabaeidae; genus Dermolepida; species Dermolepida albohirtum. Next base: position 46,686 of record JAVIWB010002519.1, read on the forward strand.
ACTTTCTTCTTCTTCATATGGGGCCGTTTTTTTTGCGATTTTGTTCATCAAACGGTCCAATAACGTTGTATAATAGTCGCTGTTGATGGACTGGCCCTTTTTAAGATAATCTATGAAAATTATTCCAGGCGCATCCCAAAACACTGACGCCATAACTTTTCCAGCTGACTGTTGCGTCTTTCCACGCTTTGGAGCCGGTTCATCGCGTAAAGTCCACTCGGCTGACTGTCGATTGGACTCTGGAGTGTAGTGATGAATCCATGTTTCATCCATTGTCACATATCGACCCAAAAACTCGGTTTTATTACGATTTAACAGCTTCAAACACAGCTCAGAATCATCAACTCGTTGTTGTTTTTGATCGAATGCGAGCTCGCGCGGCACCCATTTTGCACAGAGCTTCCGCATGCCCAAATATTCATGCACGATGTGTCTAACACGTTCTTTTGATATCTTTAGGATGTCAGCTATCTCGATCAACTTTACTTTACGGTCATTTAAAATGATTTTGCGAAATTTTTTGATGTTTTCGTCGGTAACAGCCTCTTTTGGTCGTCCACTGCGTTCGCCGTCTTCGGTGCTCATTTCACCACGTTTAAACTTAGCATACCAATCAATTATGGTTGATTTTCCTGGCGCAGAGTCCGGAAACTCTTCATCAAGCCATGCTTTTGCTTCAACGGTATTTTTTCCCTTCAAAAAGCAGTACTTTATCAGCACACGAAATTCTTTTTTTTCCATTTTTTTAAATAACAAAAGTAGCTTCACTCTTAACGCAATATCTCAGTAACTAATGGTCGGATTGCTGTCAAATTTTGACACGTTTCGTTTGAAGGTTAGTAGTATCTAAAAAATATATGGATTTAATAACAGTAACGCCATCTATGTGTCAGACCGGGGACTTTTCAGCCGACCTGGTATGCATTACACTATGCACAACTATACTATAAAAATAGATAAATCTAAAACGAATATTTATAAAACAAATAAAAACATATATATATATACATATATATATATATATATATATATATATATATATATATATATATATATATATATATATACAATAAAACCAACATATTTTAGACAGAAAACGAGAAAAACAACACAAAATTGAATACTAAAACAAAAATGGATAAACATAAACTGCGCTATTGCAAATGACTCTACGCGCAGGTTTTTTAAAATGAACTGCACTGACGCCTGTAGATTTACTGGCTGTTCTATAGTGTGATATCTACCAATGTATATAAAAGTACATTATACATAATACATACATATATATACGTATATATAGGTAGATACTGTGACAATGTCCCATAGCATCAATATTAACTGCACAACAGAGTACCCACAAGCTTCGACCGAATATAAGTGAAAAAATGTAAGGAAATTTTATATCTCTTGTTTAACCTTAAAGTAGTTCTCGTTTCGCATACGTTTATATAGGGACCGTTAAGAATAATGTAATAATTATTTATATTGTACAATGCTTCTACAAGAAAGAAACATCTCTACTTATTATTGCATACCTTCATGTAATATTTAATAATGTTTAAAAACATTATTGACATTGGGAAATACTGTAATTTCGGACTTGACAAACGACCTCACGCTAAGAAGAAATGATCAGAATTATTATCGGTATCCGAAAATATCCATCCAAAATTATGTTTGATGATTTTTCCTTGTAAATCAGTGTAATTTTTATTTGTCGTTCAATACAAAAGAATTTAATATTTGCAGTTAAATAAAAGCACGAGATTAAAAAAATAAATACTATTGGAAACTTTTAAAAACAACTTAATTTGACTGTACCTATACTGTATTTCAAAAAGGGAGAGAAATATCTGAACAGACCTAAATGACAGTTAATTCTCATTGGTTGAGGGCAAGGCAAAACCACATAGTCATATCTATAATGACGTACTATTTGAACTGTTTTAAATTAATAAATAAATTACATGTGTTGTCTAAACAAATATCTTATTTTCGTACATAGAAACAAGAATCTTAATGTGTGGATTATATAACAATACTACTGATAAAGTTTTTTTGAAACAGTACAATATTAAGCGTGTGAAGTGAGTTGTAGTAACGGGTGTTTTTTTTAGAGGTATAGAACTTTGAAATGGAATAAAACAAATATGATTTTTTTAAATTGACATGAAATTTACTTTATTCGAAAGATAATCTGGCATTATAATTTAAATATGACTTCTGGCATATGACCGCCACGGCTGGCTCGGACGTAGTCTAATCTGGGGGGCCAATTTTCGATGACTTTTTCCAACATTTGTGGCCGTATATCGGCAATAACGCGGCGAATGTTGTCCTCCAAGTGGTCAATCGTTTCGGGCTTATCGGCGTAGACTAGCGACTTCACATATCCCCACAGAAAATAGTCAAGCGGCGTTAAATCGCACGATCTTGAAGGCCAATTCACGGGTCCGAAACGTGAAACTATGCGGTTACCAAACGTTTCCTTCAATAAATCAATTGTGGCACGAGCTGTGTGACATGTTGCGCCGTCTTGTTGAAACCACAACTCCTGCACATCATGATTGTTCAATTGAAGAACGAAAAAGTCAGTAATCATGGCTCTATAGCGGTCACCATTGACTGTAACGTTCTAGCCAGCTTCGTTTTTAAAGAAGTACGGACCAATTATTCCACCAGCCTATAAAGCACATCAAACAGTCAGTTTTTCTGGATGTAACGGTGTCTCAACATACACTTGAGGATTATCATCACTCCAAATACGGCAGTTTTGTTTATTGACGTATCCATTCAACCAAAAGTGAGCTTCATCGCTAAACAAAATTCGATTATGAAAATCGGGATCAAGGGCAATCTTGTTCTGGGCCCATTCACCGAATCTACGCCTTGCTAGGTGATCGTGTGGCTTCAATTCTTGCACGAGTTGGATTTTGTAAGCACGCAAACCTAGATCTTTCCGCAAAATCTTCCATAAAGTGGATGGACACATATCCAATTCCTGTGCACGATGGCGGATAGACTGATTCGGGTCTTCCTCTACGCTACGCTCTACAGCAGCAGTGACTTCTTCTGTACGCACTGTACGACGTCTCTCTGGATGCCTGTTATCATTTAGAGTATACGTGGTGCGAAAACGTTCCATAGTTAATTGAATTAATTGCTCTGATGGACGATTATGTTGACCGTAATATTGACGTAGTGCGCGATACGTATTTCGAACAGAACCATGATTTTCAAAATAAATTTGCACAATTTGCAAGCGTTGTTCAGGCGTCAGTCTATTCATGTTGAAATGACAAACCAAACTAAATATAAATCACTTAACAGCTGACAAAATGGCCGCCAGTTAAAAAAGTGTTGCCAACTTAAAGTTCTATACTTCTAAAAAAAACACCCGTTAGTTCCAATATTTTAGTAATGTTTGTTTAGTGGAAATAGTGTTTCCTTTTTTCAATTAATCTCTACCGGCTACGACCCTACATTACATTAAAATATTCATTGACTTGTTTCAAAAGATTGATTTCCTCAAAAATATATTCACTTACTGTCTATTGTCCAAAATGTGGCCAATGACAATTGACTAAATGTTAAATGGGGTTATGAACACTATTGCTAGTGTTGATGCTAACAATCATTATTTTCTAATGAGCACGTGAAAATGTTCTTATCCCATCTAGCAAAAATAAATAACATAATTAAGAAACTGAATTAAAAAAAGCTAGACATTTGTTCTTAATTTTAATAATAAATTTATGGGCATTTATAGTTAATACAAGAATATACACTAAATAATTAAATTTCAGATATTATTTTGAAAGAGATAGAGCTTTAGAACTTCACAGGATCATATATGAAGAGAAGCAACGCCTGAAAATGCAAAGAAAACGCGATATGTGTGAAAGTATTTTCGAGGATATGGTCGATATAGCACTTAGACGTGCTGAATATAAAGCCGCTTTTGACGAAGAGATGCCAAAAAGGATGCTTCACGATTTAGCGGCTTTATTCCTCAGTAGTCAACCAATTTTTGATTTGGTACCGAATGAAGAGGTTATTATTGAATATGAACCTACAAGTGATGCTTCTGAAGAAATTTACTTAGAAGAAATTGATAGGCACAATGCAATGGACGCGAGAAGTTTTGAGAGCTATTGCAATTTTGACTGGCCGTGGGAGTTGGAAGTGCATGTGCCTGATTATGCGGAGAAAAACACTTTATATGACATTCAAATGGCAGCAAACATTTTAGGTCATATCGTTTTTCGTTTATTGTTAGCTAAATATCCGAAACCGCCCCTAAAGCCACCACCGAATATACCTAAAGTAGATATAGCAGTTTGCATTAACAATCTATCAGACTTAACTGTTTTACCTATATTAAATAAACTCTTATCGCAGCGTCAAGTGAAATTATTGCAAATTGAAGATGCTATAAATTACTGTTTGGAAGCGTACAAATGTGAAATTGTAACTGAGTATCCAGAAAGCCAATTTATTGCTGAAACTGAAGAAGCGTTGTTAAAAGTTGCGTTTAACAAGAAAGAGAAGAAAGATAAGAAAAATAGGAAAAAGAAAGGCGAAAAGAAGAATACGAAAAAAATTATTGTTAAAGAAGTAGACAGCATTGTTCTTGACGGATATCAAGAAAAGCAAGTTCAAACGCCTAGAATATTTCCGGGAGAAGAAATTAAATTAACGCCTGCGGGGGAATTGGGACAACTAGCTTATGAGATTCTTAATTTAGGCGAGGGTTTAAATGATAAACTTGTGACGCGAATTTTTGTTGAGTATTTGAAGACATTAGAAGGCATTAACGGATGGGTTTTAATAAATTATCCGACTACTCTTGAACAGATGAACTTCTTAGAAGAAGCTCTGTCTGCGAAACCAGTTCTGCCGCCTACAGAATTGATTAATGCATCAGAATCTCAAAATTTAGAAAAAAATGTCACGACAAGTGTCCAATCTAATCTTTCTCTCCCAAAAGATTTATTCGATAGGAGCGAATCATTTGGTTTAAGTGCGTTATTTTCTTCGCGCGTATACTCTAAAGAAAATGCTGAAAATTGTGAAAAATGTCAATCAAAATCCTCGTATGACCAAAAACTAATGGAAAGTACCACCAACAATGATGCTATCGAGGACATTGCGAACCTCGACTTTAGAGAGGTGAAACAAAACGAGGCTTACGTGGATAAAAATGCCCAGTTCAGAGTTTCACGGCTTTTAATCAATCCAGATCCACCGTCTAAAATCGACGATTACAATACGTATTTGACCGCATTTATTAAGTTAATACAGGACTTACCAAGTCATGTCGATATGCAGAATACACCTTCGACAGACAAATTGAATGACCTAGATCAATTTTATCAAGATCAGGGTTGCTTGTACAGTCTCTATTATAAAGTCTTAGATTTAGCAACTATCAAACATCTTGGGAAACTTATAATCGGAGACTATAAATTACCACCAAAAACTTCGGTCGAGATTTTTGGAGACGTCGTTCTATATTTAGAAAACGATATGAATCAATTCGAATCTAATCCCAGTAAAATATCAAAAAGTAAACACGTAGGTGAAAAAAAAGAAAAGAAGGAAAAGCCACGTACGCCAAAGGGGCAAAAAGAAAATATTAAGACTACGAAAGATAAAAAGGATAAAAAAAATAAAGGTAACAAAATAAGAAAATCAGAGAAAGGAAAGAAAAAGGGAAGGAAAGGAGAAGGAGATGAGCCGAATGTTATTATCGTAAGAGTAGATAAGGAAACCCAAATACCGGAGCCACCTCCCGAAATCGAAGAGATTTTTGAATATAATTTACCTGAACCTACTCCGGGACAACTACAATGGAAATATTCAGACTTGTCCATTCCAGACTTCTTTAAAGTGGCTTTAGCGACTCTTTGGGAAAATGTCGAGGAAATTTACGTGTGTGATTTTAAAGAGCTCTTCTTTAGACGAAGAATATTATGGAAAACTATCATGCCGTACTTAAATTTTATAAAGCGTTACATGAGAGATTTCATCGATAGACCTGACGATAAACAAATACATTTATATAATTTCCAAAGGCTTTACAATGAAATAGCAGCTGATATGCGAGATGACGATGAAGTCAAGGCGGAATTGCATTGTAGAGTATTCGAGTTTCAAGAAAAAATGTGGCAAATTTGCGATCTGCGTATGAGAGAGTCTGAAGAGGAAAGACGAAAAGTATAACTCAAGATTGGATTGCCAAAGAAGCATGTGAACTAACGAATGTCTACATAACTGCCATGCAATTGGAAATCGATCGTTGTGCTGATACTCTGCAATTATTAAACGACTACTATATCGCAATGATAACGAAGATGCCTTGTCAAGATGACGTTCTGGAAAAACCTTTACTAGATTACATACATTTCAAGGACGATTTTGAATTCGAAAATTATCAGGTATATTCTTCATTCGTCAGAAATAGACTAACTAACACTGAAAGTGATCGATCATCGCCTTATCACGAACTCGTTACGAAAAATTCCAATATAGCTATAAGTACTGCTGAAAAATATCAAAGTAAAAGTCTGGATAGTTTAGCCAAAATGGAGAATTATTTTCATCCGAAAGCTAAGAGAAATAAACTAAAGGAGTCTAAGGCCAAAGGGAAGATGAAACTACCGAAGTTCAGCGCACCCGATCCAGAAGTTAAAGAAGTAGGTTTAAAATTGGTGGACGAGTGGTCATGCGCTATAAGAGGTGAAGTTACGAGAGTATGTTTGCGTATACGTCTTCTCAAATCTGTTGCTCATGAAGATTTGAAAGACATGCTGAATTCCGGCATAAAAATATTCCACGGCTTATTTGATGAAATTAAACAAAGGTATGACAAAGAAATGACTAGCATAAAAGAATGTTGCGATGTAATATCTAGGGCAGTTGAAGAAGAAATGCCGATTCAACCAGAACTAGTTTTGAGAGGTGACCAATTTTTTATTACACCTAATGTGTTACTCTTTGAAGATCCTCTACCAGAACCTGATCCAAGAATTAGCGAATACGAAAAACCAGAAGCTTTCAATATTGCTCAGTTATCATACTTAACTGATGTGTTGTTCGATTTGGCTCCAAATGGAATTATGCCAGAAAGGGCTTTTACGTTCTTACTTCAAGACATGATTGTGAATAATGTTGAAGATGGCAAATCACCATTGGTGCCTGTATTTTGGCAGCGATTGCCAACAAAAAACGTTAATAAATTATCTTATGAATTCTTTGGCCATACTGAACTAGTTGATTGGAAAGATTTCGTTATTCAAAACTTGTGCATTGATTTCCCAGATGAAACGGAATTAATGCAAACTAGAAGACAATTTAGGGAATTCGATGTCGACGCCAACGAGTATGTTTATGACTATCAGTTTTATACCATTCAGTTTTGGTTTGAAACACAATTCAATTTAGACCAACGCGAATTGCTCAGACTGCGAGAAATGAAAAAATTGCTGTTTAAACTGTACAGGATCAGTGAAGACAAAGTAAATTATACCGCTCTGTTACTCGGATTTTGTAAAGATACAGAGGCGTATATGGGTGTGGCAAAAGCTTTGCAGTTATCTTTAGGAAAATTTGTTTGTTGGGATCGCGAGATTGGTGAGAGATTTATTGAGATTTTACGCGAAAGGCAATTGGAATTATTACAAGAGAAATTGCGTTTAGAGATTGTTGAATTTGAAAAAACGGAAATGGCCAATAAAATTGTTGATGATGTAATTGATGCGACAGTTCATCAATGCGATAGTTGTTTTATAGAATCCTGCAAATCTGTTGATTTGAATAAAAGTGATACAAACACTAGAGACGAAATTATGGAACCAGAATTAGTTTATTTGGAAAACCTGATGAAAGAATACGAAATGCGCTATGAATCTCAACAATGTGAGGAAAATGTCGCACAATATCTTCTGCAGGAGCAATTTTCTAATGTTGAAATCGGCTTCGAACCAGAACATTATCCATCAAAAATATATTACTTGCAATTCGATGTGCTACTTACTGTAATGATGGCTTCTATGCCGTGGCAGGCTATTTCAAAAACCGAAAACGTACCCAGTTTTCGCCAAAAATTAGAAAAAATATATGACAGCTGCAAACGCCAAGAATTTGAAGATGCTGTATTCGTACATGAATTCTTATATTGCGAAGGCTTTAAGGAGTTGTTGGCGAATAACTTTAAATTTGTTGTTAAAAAACCTGGAGAAGTTATAAACAAACTACTAGAAGATAAATAATATTTGTTTATTTCTCACACTTTTCCGTATTTTTAATTTGTAAATATAGCAAAATTTTAATAAATATTAATTATTTTAGTATATAAGCATTTATAAATAAATACTGAACTCTCCAGTGTGTAGTGTACAATTTTTTCAAACTGAAACCATCACAAAAAAATTTTCAATGTAGAAATCGGTGTTACCATTTACGAATTTGGGTTTTCAGGGATTATTGGTTAAAATTATATTTGGATATAATAAAATTTAAAATTTCAATGTCGTCATTAAATCTAACAAATTATTTTTACACAAATTTACAGTTACATATAGTAAACATTTTTTTACAAAATGGATATAAAATATAAACATAATTGATTTATATCGTTTTGCGTTGAAACTAAAATCATTAGATAAATTATATTTCTCTTCTATCTTCTTCGAATTTTGAAAACATGCCTAATTTTCGACAAAGTTCCTTTATTTCTCTAAATAAATTTTTGAATATTCTGTTACTGTATTAATTTGACGTCATCAAAGTGATCTCTTTTTAGTACAATTTTAAATTTTGGAAATAAAAAACATCTCTTAGAGCTAGATATGCCAGATGGTTAAACACTGGCCCAAATATATGTTGATGCGTTATAGTGAAAAGATAAGTTTATCTAGAAGTCAAAGTCTATTTAGAACCTCTTTAAAACAAAGCATTGCAAATATGCCTGGGCGAATAACAATGTATTTTTTATGTGGAGTGCAGAATCATTAATTATTATTATTTAATTTTCTCTATAAATGGTACGTCGACGAAAATCAAATTTACTTTTAAACACAATAAATATTTACACATAATTTGGTTTAAAGATATTTACCTATTACTGGATGATTCGTTTTTTTGTCCCACAATATATGTTATGGAGTAATTACTAAGCCATTAGCGGGTATAAAAAAACGTTCCATCACTCAATAAGGGATCTTGAGCTAGTGGAATTTTACTTCTTAACTATTAATCGAAATATGAAATCCGCGAGATCGTCCAATAAGAAATTTTTAGAATAATAGAGTACTCGGTTCAGCCCATCACTAAAATAAAATATAGGTCCAAAGTAAAAAGTATAGATAATAAAGTGCCACATTTATGTGAACAGATACAATATTTGAATATTTATTATTAATGAATAATATTCGGATAACATTATCATTATTATATTCCATAATACAAAATTAAACCGTTATTTTTAACCCAAATTAGTAAAACATGTACAATAACAGATATTTCTTTACTTTTTCGAAAATGAGGCTGGACCAACTGTTACGGTGAATGGATTGCGCTATAACGATGATTAATGATTTTGTATGGCCGGAATTGGAAGATATTGATGTGGACGACATTTTCAACAAGACGGCGCTACGTGCCATACAAGTAGCCATACCTCTTTTGCGTGGAAAGTTTCCTGAACGTGTGATTTCTCGACGAGGCGATCACAATTGGCTACCGAGATTTTGTGATTTAACACCTTTAGACTTTATTCTTTGGGGCTACATGAAAGATAAGGTATATGCCAACGGCCCATAATCGATTTAAGAACTCAAAGGTGGAATTCGTGAAGTTATCGAGGACATACAGCCGCAAATGTGCGAATTGGTGATGGAAAATTTCATGAAAAGAATATGGTTCTGCAAGTATAGCCATGGCGGCCATTTGACAGATATTGTTTTCCATTATTAATGGCATACTGTCCTCTTTACAATTAAATAAACATGCGATGATTTCGCTTAAAAATATTCGTTTTTTTTTACATATCAAAATGAAACCTTTTATTGGAAGACTCTTTGGAAGCGGAATTGTTATGGCATCTTTTATGCGTAGGTCGAGCGAAACTAGCAAATACCAAGGTGGTAGTGCAGAAAATACAGTTAGGACGAATGTCAGTATTGATAAGTAAAATTTAATTCATTACAACAAAAGAGAGGGTTTCAATTAAGAAAATGAGCCTCAAATGACCGCGCAACTGCTTCCAAGACTAAGTGAAACCTCTGTCTTAAATCTTGACAAAAATGGCAAAATCAAAACACACCGGGTATACAGTAGAGTTTGACCCCAGATGATTTACAGACAGTACATAATAACTCAATTCAATCGAGCAGGACGTATCACGAAACGTATAATTTTATCACAAATCGCACAAATCTTCCATCCTAATTGAGCTCGCTACCGTCAAGGTAAAGATTTTTATGCAATCATTATGGCAACTGAAGCTATTACCAGATCAAACCTTACACACAGAATGATTACAATATCAACATAAATTGGCTCAATTAAGGGGAGCACTCCCTACAGAATACCAAATCTTAGTCGACCTTTATAATTTTTTTTCATCACTTGATGAACCAATAATATTTAAAAATTATGATGATTGGCTAAAAGATAAACTTTAGAACAAAAAATTGATTATTTTGGAAAAAACTTCCGACTTTCATCGAGCCTAAAGTATATTTAGTTTGATAATTGTCAGTTCGGTCTTAGGTTCATCAATTGAGCATAAGTATCGTAAGAACGTTTGCCAAATATAAGTTTGATCCTACAAATAGTTTTTGAGTAATCGTGTGCACCAATTTACCCAACCCATCAAAAAAAAAGTTTCAAGATAATTACGTTTAAAGTATCGACAAGGGAAAACCGTATAATTCTTGACTTACCGAGTAGTCAGCTATTCTAGCACCATACGATAATCTTTCATCTTCCTCGTAAAACTCATTTCGCCCGTTTACCTCCTCAATGCGTGATTTACACGCCTCTTTTGTTGCCATGGAGTTGTGCCTCTCTTGCCGCTCGATTGGTTGACGATCGAGTTTATGGCGAAATTCTTCGCTTGCTTCCTAATGGTTAAACTGAACTTTTACTAATATATAATATCGAAAAAAATCCTCCATTGAACAGTCCGCCAGCTATATATACTGAAATTTCTATTATTCTCAGTTCCAAATTGAGATGCTTGGGGGGCAACATCTCTGTAGTAAATCGTGCGACAGAGGTTGTGGGTGCTTCAATTCGATAGGATCCTCTCCAAAAGCTGCAGCTTTTTTCCACTCGTACCAGTTCTCTTCTGTCTCAGGACAAAGCTCGTGTTTTGGATTGTTATCCGATAAATATAAATAGTATATGTAGCCATTATAGCATTTTTCATATCTTTTACATTGTTCACGTTTCTCCTGACAGCTAATCCATAGTGTGTTTGGAGTGTTTTTTATAAGAGCATCTGTCAACTTCCTCTATCTCTAAGCTTATGCATTTTTTAATATTTCAGGACCGAGTTTCCATTCTTTTCTGAACGTGCCCGATGCACACATTTTTTATGACTAGGAATTCTCCACCATATGGTTCTACGTCCAAAATTGCTTTGAATGTTTTGGAATCTCTATTATCAATGTAATTCCCATACTTCACTTCGTACTTTTCGTCAGATCTTAAAAAAACATTCGTGACTGCAGAAACCATCATCTTCCTCGAAGAGCCCCGTGATTGTTCGAATACACTTCCAAGTGCTCCTCATACCATCCGTCATATTCCTCGGTATTTTGTTTATTTTTCCACGAGATACATGCTTGACAGTCACTACTTTTTACTATCAAGTCAATTACTTTGCCACTGTAATAACCAATAAGCGTTATCACGCCATATAATAACTTGAATTCTCATTTTTTCCAAGAACCATTACCTGCCACCTTGAAATCATTGATCGGTCTCTCGTGTTTTTCATTCATCTTTTTTCTTCTTCGAGGGCTTTCCTGCAATTAGATTCGATTATTGTTTTGGAGGCAGGATGTAAGTGTTAGACGATGCGTTCACATGCATGGCTACTCGAGCAGTCACTGATATCCATTAAGTTGGCGAATAAGTTTATTCATAACGAATACGGCCCTACGGTGCCTGAATTTATTTCTCTATGGCCACATTGACATATAACAACAACCGAATCCTCGATTTCCACTTTCTTGGAATTTTTCTGACTTTTTACACTTTTGACATATGAGAATATCAGCTAAACCAGTGAATATAGTGAAAAATTCGAACGATAAGACAGTAAAGGGTCGCAAGATACTTCATCACTATTCGAAATGGTGGTTTTCTTCGCACTAGCGGTTCGGTCTGCACTATCATTCCCACTATCTTCTTGCACGAATTAATTGCCTCTAAACTGGCACTTTCTATGTCTAGATGGATCTTTTTCACTTCTTTTCGCAGAATATCACATATTTTCAAGCTTTGGAGAATGTTCCGTACAAGCGAAACAACGAAAGGAAACCAAGAGACTCTAGCAAGACTTTCTTGTGCAAAAAGGCGAATCAAGGTCATATACACATTATTATACCATATAACATTGTCTATTCTTCTTTCAAGAACACAAGGATAAATATTTTCATGGGTATAGAAGCATTTCTAACAGCTATTATTGAATAGATGACTTTATTATTGAATGCAGTGAATCACACTAAAACGCTCAATGAACGTCATTTTTTAGTTTAACCAAAATAACTAACTGCATCGTATTCTACAAGTTTCGAAATATAAATTTAGACAATAAAAAAAATGCATTTTTCGAAGCCTTTATAGGGAGTGCTCCTCTTAACTTTACTGAACATAAAGCACTAGACAAGGAACATGTAAAATTGTACGGGTTTTTGACTTCAGTGAAAAGGCGCATAGGGCATGCGTTTATGTACGTAGCTCAAACCAGCAAGGTCAAATAGAGTATGTATTGTTATGTTCAAAATTAAAATTCGCTCCTTTAAAATCTGCCACTATCTAAAAACTTGAACTTCATGTAAACATTAACCGTACTTGGTACTAGACAGGCTCTAGTATAGTACTTGTATGTATTCCAGTATTTGAAAACTTTGTTGGAAACAGGAGAAGTAAAACTCAGAATCTCAGCAGTATTACTGATAGGAAGCACGTTAACACCAATAAAAACCCTTCACATATGCTTTCCCGAGGAATGTTGCCGGAAGAATTATTATACGATAAACATCGGTGGAAAGGACTAACCTGGCTATCGCATCATTCCACTCAATGGCCAAAATCCATAGTGAGCCTTGAGCAGATGGAAGTACCTAAAAGGCGGAATGTCGCAGTAATCAGCAACATGTGCATTCCTAATTTTAACTTGTTCGATTGCTATTTAAGTTTCTCAAAACTAAAGCACGTAGTGAGTTATTGTCGTTAATTTATTCATAACTCACGATCGCGCGCCAGGAAAACCTTGGTCGATGTCATTACTGGACCATCAACAATTAAATTCAACCACTAAGATATTAATAACTTTAGTCCAAGCAGAACCAGTTTTGGGGGAATTTAAATGTTTAAAAAACAAAGTGCAAAATCTGGAAGTAAGTTAAGGTGTCTAAATCCGTTTATTAATGCGAAAAATCTCATTAAGCTAGATGGTCGATTGCAGAGTTCTCAATGTCGTTATGATCAAAAACATTCTCTCATATTACCCACTAAAGATAAGTTTACCGAATCACTAACTGAGCACATTCACCCATCAGAGTTACACACCGGCACCTAGGCCATGTTAGTGGAAATTCGCATAAAATTTTGGTCATTAGTCAGACGCAATACCGTCCATCGTGTTATAAGAAAGTGTAATATGTGCTTTAAATCAAATCCTACCCTTCTTCAACTGATCATGTCAAATTTTAAAAATTTGCGTTGCAAATAACACAATATATAGGACCAAAGGCTGTCTACATATATTACACGAGTTAGTGTTCTTGACACAGACTCTTGAAATAATGAATGTTGTAAATGTATGTAATGTGTTTTATACATACTAGTAAACTGATATACCCATTACTATATCATCTCATCCCCGTTACGTACATACATCCCCCGTTTTCTTGTGACAAAAGTGCCCAATGCACATTCAAGCGGAAACGCAGTAAACATTATCATTGTACAAACCAATATATACAAAATCCAACAAATGCCCTTTAAACGATTTATATCGAGACGTGGTATGGTGGCAACATTTAATCAGATAACGGTACTAACTTTGTTAAGGTTAATATGGAGTTGAAAGAGCTTCACGCGATAATCTTAACAAATGAGCATCTTAAGATAGTCCAGATGTCTATGTAATGAAGGAATTTCAAGTCACTTTTTACCACCAAGGGCACCTCACTTTGGTGACTTTTGGAAAACGGCAAATCCTTTATATCATTTTAAAACAATTTGAGAAATTTTATACAATTTCCAGTCAAATACAAGCCATTCTAAACTTACGTCCTTATCTGAAGATCCTAACATCTCTGTTCTTACTCCGGCCCATTTCCTTCCTATTTTAGAACTGAATTAGATTCCACTACTCTGTATCTATTTCGTTATACATTTTCGAACGCATTCTATCTAAAATTCATTACTATCGAAATACGATATTCTATAAGAATTGAAATATACCGATATCGTACAGCTTTCGAACTGGATGAACCCAACGAAAACACGATTACTTGTTTGTATAACCACACCAGGGAGTACCTTTATTTAAATAGATGAAATTTATAATCATGGATAATCATTTATTATTTGCTATAGCACGTGATGCAGAAAATATAGTGAATGGGTTTGTTATTGTTTATCCTTTTTTTCAAAACTTGAAAAATATCTATTTTAGACGAAATATTCGAATTCGTAACAGGCATAAGACACAAGTACTCTTTTTGAACGACCAGAAAAAAATTTTATACAATAGTTTCAGTTAAATAGAGAAGCAACATGGAACTTGGGTTCAAGTTCATTACTTGCCTTGGCTGTCAGTATCAGAAATCTGTCAAACGCAATATATGATAATTTAATAAATACTTAGATACAATTTCCTGTTAAAAATGAAGCAAAGCAGGAAAACATGATGGGATTTTACGAAAAATTAATTTTGGTGGATGCATAAATTATACTTATGTTGCTATAGTGGCTGTACCAGTAGAAGACATTCAATTTCCTGCTTTAGGTTACACTGATAAAAAAAGCTGTCACAGTATCAACGTATAAATAACATGTAATGCTGATCTGAAAATACTGGCAATTAATGTTAGATATTTTATCATCTTTGACAACAATATGATGGCGAGTAACAAAAAATGAATGTACATAATAATCATAAAATACTGGGTGACTGTGGATATTTATTCCAGTCATCACTTTTTACACCAATCATAGGAGCCGCTCCAAATATATCTGAAGACCTACATCAATAGATATGCTGTAACAAGAAATACTCTTGAGAGATGTATGGAGCTCATGAAAATGAGATTTTGGTGTTTACTAAAGCATTAAACACTTTATTACCAGCCTGAAATATGTGGAAAAAAATTATATGTTCTTGTATTATGCTGCACAATATTGTTGTTCATCATCATAATATGCCAGAACCAGTAAATATTAACTCAGAAGACAAATTAATAAAGCATTTGGACAAAAATAATTTTTTAAACTTTCATATTTTGATTTTATTAATCCCAGATTTTTGTTGAATTTCCTATTGTTATTTGAAATGTATGTACCATGTGATCCAAAATGATTGAAGATAGTTTGAATTTCCCGCGTTAATATTTCAGTGATTTTTACGTTTGGAGTTGGTGGTGTTATCAGAAATTCGTCAACTAATCAGTATCGTACTTTGACTTTAATATTGAAAAGTGTCGTAAAATTACTGTTTGTTGGTGTTACTTCGTTTGATTACTTGCAGTTTGATTTCACTGGCTTCGATTTTGTAATTTTGGGTTGTTTTTACTGATTGTGATTTCCACCTTTTCTTTAAAACCAACAGTTTTATTAACGGTAAGTCAAGAGGTTATGAAAGCTTTATATTTTGCTAAATTCCGGATTGTTCCTCTTCATCTATAGAAAATTGAACAATGCCGTTCACTCCTGCACAAGAAGCCTTTATTTTAAAGGCACACCTTCGAAGTGCTATTCGCAATCAAGATGGTACGTGGTCCTATTCATTGCGGTCTTGTCTGGAACAGTTTAACGAAGAGTATCCTGAACTTCACATTCCATATAAAGTGTGTGCTCAACATAAACAACGAATTGTTGAACGTTTTGAGAACAAGAACTGCATTTGTAAAGGGAAGACTACAGGCCGTCCAACTACACGAACCTATGAAGTTGTGGAGGATGTAAGACAACGAATGGAACGAAGTCCCAAAAAATCAATTCGAAAACTATCTGCTGAATCTGGTAAGTTATAAGCTAACCAAAAATTGATACGTAGTGGTGATTTTGTTTTTAAATTACAGAACTGTCTTACGGAACATGCCAAAGACTGTTGCATAAAGATTTGCATTTGCACCCATATAAGATTTCTGTTGTTCAGCACTTGCATGCACTTGATTATGAAAGTAGACTAAATTATTGTGAATGGTTCAACGACAACCTGAACAATGATGATATTTTAAATTTGACTTTTATGAGTGATGAAGCATGGGTTAATTTAAATGGTTACGTAAATAGCCAAAACTATCGAACGTGGGCTTCTGAAAATCCACATAATTTTGAGGAAACTCCATTGCATCCAGCGAAAATTGGTATTTGGGTTGCAATGTCTAGGAGACGCATTATAGGGCCCATATTTTTCAATGGAAATATCAATGCAGAAAGGTATCGTCTTGAAATATTGGATACTTTTTTAAATGAACTGCATGACGACGAATCAAGAGATGGATATTTCCAACAGGATGGGGCTACAGCACATACTGCAAATGAAACGATCAGATATTTACAGCAGTTTTACGATGACCGTTTAATTAGCAGGGGAGTGTGGCCTGCCCGTTCCCCTGATTTAACACCGTTGGATTTCTTTCTCTTTCCATGTTTAAAAAATAATATATTTCGAAATCCTCCTCATACGCTAGAAGAACTTCAAGAAGTAATTAGTCAAGAAATTGCTAACATCACACCCGCAACCCTAGAAAGAGTGTTTGATAATATAAAACGTAGAGTGCAACTATGTGGTGCACAAAATGGTGGACATTTTGAACAATTATTGTAAAAATTTAATTTTCAAAATCGTATAAAATGCCTTAGTTTAATGTTATCTAGGAATAGGTGTTGTTTAATAAAGTTATTCTAGAAAAACTACACAACTATCATATTTATTAATGGAATATTTTGGTTAATTTAAATTACATAATTTAGGTTGGTTAATAAGTTATTAACCTAATAATAAATTATATTATTGTATAATAATATAATTATAAATGTGTATTTAAAATACTTGGTTTAAATGGCTATTGATTATCAAGGTGTAAAAAATCATGCCCTATCACCACCTTGATAATCAATAGCCATTTAAACCAAGTATTTTAAATACACATTTATAATTATATTATTATACAATAATATAATTTATTATTAACATATACGGCTAATAAATTATTTAAAAGTTATTTTAAATAATTGTCAATTTCTTAAGTTATTAACCTCTTAACTTTTCTCGTAAGATACGCCACAGGCTTTAAACAAACAATACTGAGACAATGATGCAGTGTGGCAAACTTTCAAAATATTTCTGTTTCGCGGGAAATTTAAACTGTCCTCAATCATTTTGGATCACCCGGTATTATAAAGCTGTAGAACAAAATTATTTGTCATCTAAAGTATATATCGCAAAATACTTCTAGACGAATAAAAAATACACTCTTATGTAAAACTCAGAAACAAATACATTTTAAAATTAACTCTAAATTTAATAGTATTTCAATCTCCAGCAAAGGGAAACATGTGTGTTACTACTTGCTAATGCCAGTTCACTTTATAAAGGAGAACAAAATACAAAGTTAAAATACTTATTAGCCACTAATCAGGTTATCAGTACCTGTTACAATAATTGTTATTTTTTTAAATATTTTTAATATATAATACTTTTTCTCACCATGTGCACTTTAATCTTGCATTTGTTAAACAGTGAACAGCTGCAGTGAATTTATTTATTGATTCTGCTAATTTATTTATTAATTCAATTTGTTTTCCTTGATAGTTATTGTAGTTTTTGATTGCCTCATCCAGGCCTGTACTTTTTCATTCTCTTCCTATATATATATATATATATATATATATATATATATATATATATATATATATATTTAAAAGTAATATATATTTTAAATGTGATTTTTTATCTTAACAAATAAATTATTTGTGAATACACTTATAAAGTGAAGTATTTGCCAGAATTGGACTTTGATGGTATTATAGATAGAGGTGATGACAATATGGATATATTTTTCTAAGTTTTTATAGAACAATTTTTTAAATTGAAGGTATTGTTATATCTGCCCCAACACTTGGAATATTTGATGTTGAAGATTGACAATTGAATCTACCCACCTTCACTAAATTTGATGTTCCTTCTACAAGCACATTTCCCATTGTTGCAATTGTTCTAACCCCGGCTTGTTTTTAGTTGACGTTTTCTAATAAACAAAGGTTTAAAATATTGTTATAATTTTTACTATTTTCCCCTCTATATAATATTTCAAAGACTTTACCTTTTTTCACTGTTCCTCTGACTTTTCTGAACAACTACCATAGCTATATTATCCTAAGCTTTCTCAACAGCATTTTGGATTATTTGTTGTTGATTTATTTGTGTATAGGGTATTATTTTTAATATGCTTCTCTGACTTTTCTGAACCACAGCTATATTATCCTAAGCTTTCTCAACAGCATTTTGTATTATTTGTTGTTGATTTATTTGTGTATAAGGCATTATTTTTAATATGCTTCAAATAAATTTTATGTTGCACTGCACTTACTTTTGGCAATCTCTTTCTTTTGCTATCCATAATCATACTTATTTTTTAAGACAGCTCTTGTGCGTTGAAAATATAGAAAACTGAAGTGAAATATATTTTTTCCCAAAGAACTTTTCCTAAGATATTTTATGTATACTCTACTCACTATATTCAAATGCTCAGACTCTGAACAAATAACTTTTATTTTCATGAGAGAACCATAAACCAAATTTGTGTATATAAACAAAATATCTAAATTCCTCCAAAGACATGTTTTACTAGGATTTTTTAAACAATATGCTCATTTTATTCGAACACATGACCTAGAAATAACAAACTTGCACTTTTAAGTATTATAAAATAATTTGTATTACTTTATTTAGATAACATTTAATTTAACCTAACTAAACTCCATCAAATTTGGTACTATGAAAACTATAAATTTCGTTCCGTGTAAACAATCGGTCATCTCTTCTATTGTAAAAGATCCTCGGCGTTTTCGAATCCAATACAGATCGAAATAAGAGAAATAATTTCAAATTAAAATCGTTCACGATGCCTGAACGAAAAACCCATTTAACGAAATTCGTTACTGTAACAATTAAACTTACAAAATAGAATATAAAACTAGTCAGAGAAATGTAAAGAAATAAGAACACCTGCTGTCAAATTGCTTGATATTAGACAATAACCACAAAACCGTAAAAAATAGCAAGAAAACATGTTCTATAAACAATGTTAACGAGTTCGTTTATACCCAATTTGAATATGTTAAAAAGGCACTGTGTTTAAATTTCAAATTTAGTAGTGCACTTTATCATTTGGAAGAAGAATATCCTATGGATACAAATAAACTTTGTACCGTTTGTCTCATTTAAATTGCACCAATATGATTGGTCCGTTCAACAACTTGCGCCTTGATAAAATTGGAGAAAAGTTCAAAATTTTTTTTTATTGATATTAGTCCTCGCAAAAAGCAGCATTTTACAATAATTTTGGAACTTATTATATAAACACAACGATGTGTTCTTTTTAATACTCTTTTGGAGGGACAACTTTCTATAACCATTTTGTATATAAAATATTAAAAAGGAAAACGCGTGTTACATTAACCAATCAGAGTAGGGGTAGTTGTCATCGCTTCGTTCATGCTTCGTTTTTCAAAACACGAAACGGTTTCTCCTTTTGATTGTAATTTTGATATACGTTAAATGTGGGAATTGTCCTTTTTATTGTTTCTGTTATTATAAAAAGATCTGTTCAAATATTATATGCAGTAAATGATGATGGAGATTGATAAATGGGAGGAAGTTTTAATTCAATGGGTAACGTATTTTTCTTTCAAATTATAACCTAAATTATACATTAATTGTTTCAGATTAATTGCTTAAAATTAACCGATACTATTACTGATTTAGAATCTTTACGAAACGGTGAATTTTTTGTGAAATTATTAGCTATCCTGTAAGTGGAACGTGCTATATTTTTTCAGATGAACTTTAATTTTATTTTATTTTTAGTGAACCAGAAAATGTATCAATTACATGTGAAGATTCTCTAACAATTAGTTTAGAATTAATCAAAACTAAATATCCAAATTATATGTTCGACATGGAATATGTAACAGATCTTAAAAGCATGTCTTTAAATAATATAATCACTATTTGTTCTTTATTACTACATTTTGCTTGTGTAGTTGAAAAGAAAGATTTATTAATAGTGCCATCTTGTAACAAATTACCACCAGATGTACAAATAAATATAAAGAATTTTCTAGAAAAAGTTAATTCAAAAATAACAAATTTTCATTTTAAGAAAATAATTGATGAAATGAATGAATCTAATGTGTCATCAAATTCATATCAGTGGATGCCTATAGGTGATTCTCCTCTTATTGGAAAAAGTGTGTTACAAGACTTCTTGAAAAGTCCTAGTTTAAGAAAAATCAAAATTGAAAAAAATAAAGAATTGCAAAAACTAAAATCTGCTTTAGAAATTGAAAGATTTGAAAAGACTGATTTGTTAGAAGAAATAAAAGAACATAAAGAGCAAAACAAAAAATTAGGTATGTGCTTTAACATTTAATATAGCATTTGGCTGATACATATTTTTACTTTTCAATATGAATGTTATTTAGATATGTCTTTTGATGCATTTTAACTGTTCATAGAAAATATAAAACTGATAGAGAACATATTTAGAGAACAACAATATTAAATAAACATAATTCACTGTTTTAAATTTAAAAAAATAGATATTTTATAGTTTTTTCTCATTTATATTTTTTCCATAGTTTGTAAAAATTTAAGATAAAATAGAAAAACATTCTCAAAATTTTGTTGTAATTGTAATTTCTATATTAGAAAACCAACTCAAAGAGAAATCCAATCAAATTTCAAAACTTAGAAGTAAATTATACACATTAGAAAGTAAAACACCACCACACAATAATAAAGCTACCAAATTAGATATAGAAAGGCAACTAAAATTAGAGATTCAAAATTTAGAACATTATATTTCGCAATTGCAATTGAAACATGATGATTTGCAAGAGGAAAATATTAATATTTCTGAAAAGGTAGGTATGAGTTTACATTGAGTCTGACTGAAGCTTATTATATTTTGTTTGTCTTTACCTATGCAGTTCAGATCTTCAAATGAGGATTTGAAAATATGGAAAGAGACAGCACAAAATTTGGAGCTTAACAATAAAGAATTATTGGAGAAATATGAAAAACAAGAATTAGAACTGGAAAATTTGAAGCTGCAATGTATGGAATTATCTGCTATTTTAGAAGAAACTCGAAATAACAGAGAAGGAAATGATAGTTCAATATTTTTTAGTCCTTCCAGATCAAAGAGAAGAAGTATGAATGAAAATACAGCGTCATTTGAAGATCTTGCACATACCATAATTGATGTTCAGTTAAAGGATGCCCAAAGGGAAAATCTAGAGTTGAAAAGTTTGCTTAAAGAATCCGCAGATAGGAGTAATTTCCTACAAACGGAGTTGTCTAACGTGAAAATAAACTATGAGGAGTCGGTTAGAAAGTTTGCTGATTTGGAGAGTGAAAAAATCAATTTGTTGCAACAGGTATCAATATATATTATATTTAATTTACAACTCTATTAGCAGTAATATCTTTGTAATGAAATGTAAATATTAAAAAAAATATTCATTTAATTAATTCTATGATAAAAATTTAGTAGCTAAAACTACAAATTGTTACATATTATTTTTGATAAATACAATAATTCTCTAAACCAATGAGACAGCTTGTTTTCATATAGACAACACAAGTTGTAGACCTATAGAAAGCAAAGTCCTGCGTTAATTGATATCCCATATGAAATTCAAACGTCAAAAAACATTGTCAAATCCTTAAATGCAAATATAGGATTTAACTTGCTACAGGTCTGCAATTTTTACTATATAATATTTATAAGAAAATAAGGTGTCTCATTGCTTTAGAGTATTACTGTACACCAGTTCTCTCAAGCAATGAACTATATATGTACATACTGTTATCAGGACACCACAGTATATTTAAATACTCACATGCATACATACATAATTTCTTCCATGTTTTAGATTACGGACTTGAAATATTCTTCTAAAGAGTTAGAGCATATTAAAGGCCAAATTGAAAATGAAGTTGAAAAAATTTCCGCATCGAATATTATGAAAGATGCACTGATATCATCACTTAATATTGACCTTAAAAAGTCCGCGGATTTATGTGAAAATTACAAAAAACTGAATCAGGATGTCAGTAGCGATTTGGAAAAACTTCAAGCAGAATTTATAACACGCGAAAATTTGATTAAAGAAAAAGACTTTTTGTATGAGAATTTACGGGAGGAAGCAAACTCTTTACAGGTCAAATATGACGATTCCATTCAAAATTTCAATAAGACGAATTTCGATATGGAGAGCTTGAAAACAAATTACCAAAGATTTACAAAAAATTTGGAAAAATCTCTGTCAAAATTGGAAAATACAGTTTATGGTTATAATGAATTGAAATTCGACGATGAGTTTTTGGAAAATATTATCGCACATTTAGAATTTAGCAAGGCCACCACTAACGAAGAAATGAAGCACTTGAATCAATCGGTTAGCGACTATGAAGACCTGGTTCAAGTTTTAAAACGAGAAATTTCAGTACTCCAAGATAATGAAACAATCGCATTTGAAGAGAAGGAAAATTTGAAGAGACTTTTAACCATAAGTGAAGCCAAATTAGAAAATTTAATACGGATTATCGAGGAGCAAAATGACGAAATTAACGCAAAAACGGGTAAAATTATTGAGTTAAACGAAGTCGTTCAAGATTTAAGAAAAATAGAACAAACGGTGGCAGAAAAAAACCAAAAAATTACAAATTTGGAAGAAATTATAGTTGAAAATCAGTTCGCACTTGATTCCAAGGTTGCTGAAGGCATAGTTTTGAAAGTAAATTTACAAAAATTTGAAGAAGATATTGTCGTATTGAAAAAGAGTGTTTCTGATAAAGATGGAGAAATCAGCGAGTTGAAAGAGCAAAATTCAATTTTAACCCAGGAAAAATTTAAGATCCAGTTAAATATGGAGAAATTAGTTTCAACTCATGGTCAAGATATCATGGAACAAGAAAAACGCCATTTAGAAAAGATTCAAGTTTGCAACTTACAAATACAGGAATATTCTGATAAAATCGAACAGCTAGAAGTTGACTTGAAAATAACATCTGAAAATTTAGATTTGAAATCTATGGAGCTTGCTGAATTGAGGAAAGCAAAGCAATTAATGGAAGAGAATTATGCAAAAGTTACTGAGGATATTCAAAGAAAAGTCGAAATCACAGATGATACAATGAAGAAGTTGGAAATTGAATTATCTATCGTTAAAAATGAAAAAGAAAATTTGGAAGAGGATGTAAGTCAATTAAATACTGTTCAGCAGAAACTTATAATTGAAAAGGAACAGCTCTTAGTTGATATTCAAGAACTTAAAACACAATTAAAACAGAGCTTTGAAAAATTAAGCAATGCTGAAGATGAATGTTGTCAAAAAGATACTATTATCTCAGAAAATAGCAAAGAACTTTTAGCAATAAAATTAGACTTGGAATCAAAGAAACAGGAGTATAGAAAATTACAAGAGCATGTCGAGAAATTAAATCTAGAGTCTTCGTCGTATAAATTTTGCATTGATACTTTGGAAGTTAAGAATGAAGAATTCCAAGACAAAGTCGAGAAATTAGAAGGAAAATTGGATGTCCTTAATAACCTAAAGGCATCTTTGGAGAAAAAAAATTCAGATTTGGGAAGAAATATGGAAAATGTAATGGGTAAATTGATGTTTAAAAATAATGAAGTTAACGATATTATGGAGAAATTAAATGAGGAGAAACGAAATAATGGAATAAAAATAAAAGAACTCCAAAAAAGTTTAGAAGAATCGAAAAAAAATATAGCAATTTTAGAAGAAGAAAATGTTAATATAATCGATAAGACCGATAGAGAGATATTATCCTTAAAACAAGAATTAAACAGATTGAATGATAAAATATATGAATTAAATGCTAAAGAAGTCAGTTACATTCAAGAAATACAAGTAATCAAATCTGAATTAAACGTCGCCTTTGAGAAATACACGCAAAGCTTCGATGAACAACAAGATTTAAAATTAGAACACGAGGCCCAAATAAAGAATCTAACTGAGAACCTACATGAAGTTGTCACAAACTATAACCAATTAGAAAAGAATTATCAAAATAATATTAAAGAACTAGAAAGTGTAAACAGTCAACTGGAAAATTTGAAAGAGGTAAATGTCTCTTTAGAGATAAAAATTATTGAACAAAAGAAGAAATATGATCAAGAAATTGAAGAAACCACCGAGCAATTTAACTCCGATTATAAACAATTAAAATCTAAGCAGTTAAATCTAGATCAATTGCTGATCACGGCCAAAAGCGATTTAGAACAACAAAAAGGTATTCAATTCAGATTGGAGAATGACATCAAAAAACTACTTACTAAAATTGGCGAAGTTGAAATTGAGAAGAATGAATTGCTGAAGAAAATAAAATCTTTGGAAGAGACCAAATTTAAATTGCAAAATGATTATAAGTCCTTAAAATTCACTCACGAGGAATACATTTTAGGAAGCGAAACTGATTTGAAACAGAAACAGGATCAGTATAAGCAAGAAATTAGCAATGTGGAAATTGAAAAGGTGGCTTTACATGAAGAAATTAAAAGTCTAGAAGACGTTATTTCCTCCTTACGGATTGAGAAAAATAGTTTTCTGGAATTAATTGAAAGTGATCGAAAACAGTATGAACAACAGTTAAGTGAAATGCAAAATAAAATTGAACAACTTCAATGTACGAATTCTCGAATTACAGAAGAACAAAATTATCTCCAAGAGAAAATTTTAGATTATCGACAACAAACTGATAATAACGGCAAAACTATAATGGAACAAGCAGAAACTATATCTAAATTGAAATCCGCCTCTGATATCTTACAAACTGGCAAGGAACGAGTTGAACTGGATTTGAAGAATATAATAGATGTTCAGAGAAAAATAGAAAGTGAACATGTAGCCAAAGAAATTCAAGTTAATGAAATATTGATGGCTAATGAAGAAAAGGTGAAAATCTTATGTGAAGATTTGGAGAAATGTAAGAGATTATTAAATGATAGAAATGTGGAAGTAACAAATCTATCTATAAAATTAATAGATATCCAAAGAGTAAATGAAGCAATGAAGAACGAAATGGAATCTTTGGAAGAACAATTAAAGCAATCAACTGAATGTCACGTGATGTTTTTGAATAAAATCGATGAGGAGAACCTGCAAGTAATCCATGAAATGCTGAATAATTTTGTTTCACTGAAGACAAAATATGAAGAAATATCTTCTGAGATAGTATCACTTCGTGCACAACGTAATGAATTAGAAGAGAGAACAAAGAGTTCATCTGAGAACATGTCAGAGTTACGAGAAGTGATCAAAGGAAAGGAAACTGTTATTGAAGAACTTAAAAATAAGATAATGGATACTAAAAAAATTATATCAAATAAAGAAGTAATTGTCGAAGAATTAACTGAAGAATTGGCCGATACAGTTAATAATTTGGTACAGATAAAGAACGAGAAATTGAAATTAGATATTAATTTAGAGGAAGCCTACCTTGAAATAGATCGTTTGAAAAAATCACGCGAGGAAATCCTAGAATCTCAACATAAGATAATAAAAGAAACTGAAGATAATATCTTGAGAGCACACGCTAATGCTATTGATGTTAAGAATGATCTATTAATGAATATAGAAAATGCAAAAGAGGAAGTATCTGTAGAGAAAAACGAGAAACTGAAAATTCAAAAGTTATTGGACGCAGAAAAAGCTGCTGTTAAATTCTTAGAAATTGAAATATTAAACATTAAGAAGGAAAAATCGAAGTATGAAAGAGTTTATTCTACATTAAAGAAAAGCTTGGAAAGATTCTATGAGATTTTGGATTTAAAAATTAGCATCTCCGACGATAGTTTGGACAACATCGAAGAAGAGAAATTACAAACAATTACGATAGAGTTAGAAAAAAATATTGTCGACACGTATAGAAAAAGTCGAGAATTAACTGACTTAACTTCAAAGCTCCAAGACGATGAGTTTCACTTGAACTGTAAATTACAAGAACTAGAACAACAGAGATCGTTGCTAACTGAAGAAAAAAAAGAATTATTTGCAGCTTATAACAGTTTAACTGAGAAACATCAGTTAATTGTGGAACAGCAAATAAAAGAGAAAGAAGAAATGCAGAATGAAGTCACAATTTGGATGAATAAATATGATGAAAACACTGCAAAAGTGAACGACGTAGATACATTGAAAACTGAAAATGAAGTTTTACATCAGACAATTATTTCATTGAAAGATAAAAATGTAAAAGCGTACAATATTTACAATGATTTCACAGAATCGTCCAAAACAATCAAAACTACAATAGAAAAGATTTTAAAAGATCGCAATATTTTAGAGAGCCTAGTTTATGAATTGAGACGAGTTTTGATCTGTATACAAACAAAATGTTTACAATTAAATCGTGAATCTAAACATTACGAACAAAAGGAATCCTTGGAGTTTATAGTGGATGACATACAAAAACAATTTAACAGGTACTCAAAAATAGCTTACAATCTCGCGTACAATAACGTGCAAGTTTCGGAGAAAGTGGTCCAAGGAATTTTATCAGAGAAATACATGGAATGGGAGTCCCTTTTCAAAGACTTAAATGTAGATGAAATGACGGAAAAATTGGAGGAGTTACACGACAGAACTTTGGATGCGTTGGATCAACTGAAAGCGTTCGAAGAAATTTTAAATAAGAATGAAGTTAAAAATATCAAGATACTTAAAGAAAACGTTAACGATTATAAAAAAGAGGAAGAGTGGAGAAAAAAATATAATTTATTGCGACAGAAATTCACGTTAACCGAAAATTTGAAGATTAATTATGAAAAAAAGATAAAGCAATTGAGACAAGAAAATAAGAAACTAGCAACAGAATCTAAAAATGTAGGCGAGGATGCTCACTATAAAATTTTACTACAACAACATATACAGACCAAAGAAGAATTTGAGAACAAAGTATCTGAATTAAAAGGGAAATATCAAAAATTGCAAAGCGAATATGTCGAATTGAAGAAACAAAAGATGACGGCTCAAGTAGAAGATCCCGTAGGGGCAGTCGATTCTAAAAGCGAAAGGGAAATTGAAGTGATTAAAGCCGCCTATAGCAAATTGATGACAGACAATTCAAAATTAGAATTGGATAACGCAGCTTATAAAAAGATAATTGAAGATAAAAATAACGAATTACTGGAATTGTTGCTCGTAAGGGAAGCCTATGAGAAATTATTAGAAGAAAATAGTAAGATGATGACGGAAGTCGATACATTGAAATACAAACGCAGTAGGGACAAAGAAGACTTTATGCATCTCCTAAAAAAAGATAAAGAAGACCGTGAAGGACGAGAAAACAAAAAGATCCAGCAAATAAGAGTCGAGTATGAAGGAAAACTAGAATCGATGAAGGTGAAAATGGTAATTATATTTTGATTTTATGTAATCTATGTACTTTAGTGATCCTTTCCTTTAAATATTTCTAATAGTAATATGACTAAGAAATAAATATTGATAAAAAGGATAAGCAGTGTTCATAATTTAAAAATTATCTAAGTCTTTCAGTTGACATAAAAAACACATTAATTTCAAATGAAATACATAAATTACAGATTATATATTTATTTTTCAAAATATTATTGTAGATTGATGGATGATTTTTATGATGTCGATTGATATATTCCAAGTTTGTAATGGAAGTTGTCATTTAAATTTTGAGAATTGTTCTCATATTTTCTTCATTAATATCATTTCAGTTTTTAAACAGATGATTTGACTATATACAATAAAAGATTTAAAAGAAACGTGCGATAAATTAAATTGTCTGAAAATTAATAGAACTCATAAATGAGTGATAGTAAATACATAAAAGAAGAAATTGTGGTACTCGCATAGTTTATCATATGTTCATATTGAAAATTATTGTCAAATATATATACAATAAATTGAAATGTAATAAAATGTTTACATGACTATACAAATCTTCTAAAGCCAATTGTTTTCACTATGAAGAAAGAATATGTTCATTCCGATAAGCCCTATCTTAAAAAAATCTATAATACATAACTATCCATCATCCAATTATGATTAGAATAATTTATCAATTTTAACAAATCATTGGCTAGATTGTTTATAGATATCGAAAAAATATCACAACATGGTTTGAACACTGCTCTTATAAAAGAATTTAGCAATCAGTTAAATAGTGCTCACCTTCATAAATTAATATAGCGAAAATTAAAAGAAAATGAAAGTGTTCAAACATATTTCTGAGCGATGAAAGAGCTTGCAAGTCATGGAAGCATTGACATTGACGCTTTAATAAATTATGTTGTAGAATAAATAAAAATAATTTTTTATGGAACAAAAGATATTGAAGAATTTAAATCTAAATTAAAGATTTACAGTGAAATAAGGTCAAAGATGCAACCAAAATATAGTGTTGACAAAGCAACATATAAGGATTATATAAGAAATCAATCGATACAAAATAGTAGCAAAGACAGATGTTTTAACTATGGGACAGTTGGACATCGAAGCATTTAGGATTAAAGTGTTTTAAATGTAATTCTTTTAGTCATAAGGGATATGAATCACAAGAAACTTCAGGCGATGCTACAAGTTCATCTACTTCTGCGAACGTAAGTGAAATTTCTTCAGTCAATTTAAATAGGATGATCAAAAGCATATTAATAAATGGTTTTAAAGTATTAGCACTGATAGATACTGGTAGTAAAGTAAATATAATAAACGAAAATTTATATTCTAAATTGAATTTTCCCTGATTACAAACCGACTACATTTTACTTTCTGGTTTTGGGAAGACAGGAATCAATGCCCTAGTATCTTTTAGATGCCAAATTTTTATTGATGACAATTTATTTGAAAATAAAATGTATGTAGTACCAAATGAAACTATATTGTCCATTGAAGTTATTATATGTGAATTTCTGAAATATGCTGAATTAATTGTCAATACTGAAAGTGTTAAAGTTAACAAGAGTCAGGAAATATTTCCGATGAATATCGATGAGTATGCAGAATATGACCCAGACATAGGTCAAGATTTAAGACAAGAAATAAAAAATTCAATTTTGGCTTACCAACTTCAAAAGACTAAAACTGTAAACATAGAATTTAAAATTGTATTAACCAAAGACGAACCAATATACCACAGTCCCAGACATCCACCTTCTACCGAAAGAGCCATTGTTAATCAGCAGGTGGAAGAATGGATCCCTGATGGGATTGTAGAGCCATTCTGAGTATGCTAGTAAAGTGTGGTAATAAAAAAGGGAAGGATTAGACACAGTATGTACAGATTAACGAAAAATTAATAAACTAGTAATAAAAGACGGGTATCCATTACCAATAATAAAGGAACAACAAATTACAAGATGCTCTGGTTTTTTCACAGTTGATTTAAAAAAATGTTTTTTCCACGTTGGCATCGAAAACCACATGTGTAACACATAATGAACAACAACAATTTTTAAAGACTCCATTTGAATTATGCAATTCCCAGTTGTTTTCAAAGATTTATAAATTGTGTTTTTAGTCCACTAATCTGTCAAGGCATTGCTATACCATATCTGTATGATTTGATTATTCCATCAGTCATTGAACGACAAGGATTAGAAAGACTAAGAATTGCCCTTTAAAATAGCTAAAGATTACGGATTAAAAATAAATAAAAAGAAATGTTATTTTCTACCGAGAAGAGTCGAATTTCTTGGGCATGTGGTACAGGTTAGTAACTTATTCCCTTCACCAAGTCAAACAAATACTGTGATGATATTTCCTATACCTACTAGAACCAAGCAGAAGGTTTCAATTTGGTGACAAAGAGTTACATGCGTTTCAATAGCTTCAGAGATTATTGTCCAACGAATCAGTTCTTAATATTTACAAAAGTGGTGCTAAAACTGAATTGCATGCAGATGCTGCTAAAGAAGGCTATGGTGCAATTTTGTTTCAAACATTAGGTGATGATGCTTTTCGTCGTGTTGTATTATATGAGCAGAAAGACTTCAGATGCAGAAAAGAAATATTCGAGTTACGAATTAGAAATTTTGGCTATTATAGAAACTTAAGAAATTTCGAGTCTACTTGTTAGGTATAAAATTTAAGATCGTGACAGATTGTTCTGCTTTCCAAAGATTATGAACAAAAGGGACTTAGTTACAAGAGTTGCAAGATGGTCTCTAATGTTAGAATTTTATTATACAGTTATACATAGAAGTTGAGATAGAATGATACACGTTGATGCTTTAAGTTGATATCCGATCACCTACTGATAATTTAACGATAAAGATTAAGAAAGTCCAAGTTGAAGATGGTGAAACGAAAGATATTAAAGAAATTCTCAAAGGAAAGTCTTACGATGATTATCTAAATAAAAACGAGATTTTGTACAAATTCACAGATGGAAATGAAATTTTAGTAATACCAAAGTCTTTTCAACATGAAATTATAAGACAAGTACATGAAGATGATCATTTTGCTGTTAAGAAAACGCAAGAAAAATTAAAACAGGGTTTTTTACATACCTAAGATGCGAGAAAAATTATATCTAACCATGTGTCATGTATATTGTTAAATCGATAACAAGGAAATTAAGAAGGTTATTTACACCCTATACCAAAGAATCTATTCCTTTAGATACTCTCATGTTGGTCCTATACTCTTAACCAATAAAAATTATAAACATATCCTTGAAATAATCGAATCCTTTACAAAATGCACATGGTTATATCCTACCAAAACGACTACAAAGAAGTGATTAGCAACCGATTGACCATTTTGGAAATCCAGCAACTATAATTTTTGATCGCCTTTAAATGCGAACAATTTCGTGATTACAGTCTAAACCACAACATAAATCATATTAAAATTACTACAGGTTTACCAAGAGCTAACAACCAAGTAACTTTTCTTCGATGATCCTTCTAAATGGTATAAGTACATTGACCAAGTGCAACAAAATCTAAATTCGACACACCAAAGAAGTATTGACACAATACCTTTTACTTTGGTAGTTAGAACCAAAATGAGAAGCAAAACGCCAGAGATTAATTGAGAAAAGAATCTAAGAAATAGATTATCAAAATTCAAGAAGAAAATAAGAAAAATGTTATCTATAACGATGTGAGCCTACCAAGTGCAACCACGATGACTTAGCTGCCATAAAGAGAACCCAACAAGGTCCTGGTATGAAGTTTTTGGCTTTAACTTCATACTAGAACCTTGTTGGGTTCTCTTTATGGCAACTAAGTCACCGTGGTTCTACTTCGTAGATTCACGTCGTCATATTCGAGTCTTTACCGCATTACCAGAATAAAATCAAACGATACATACGACGTGGAAAAAGAAGGCCAACATGAGGGCCCAATACATAGCTCCACATGTGCATAGTACATTAACCTTCGATACTCAATAGTACTGATGACAAATCATTCGAAGCGGATGATAGCAGGACGGTTGAATAGTGGAATCCTGGTTCTCTACCACTGTAAGATATTCAATTCAGTGGTTAAGAAGAATGCGATTAAGACGTGTATTCACATCATTATGTTAATTAAATGTTTAAAATTATATACTTTAATATAATTAAAAGGAAAAATACCTTTTTGTTTTACTTACTGTTCGATTACATACATATAAACCTATATATATATATATTTTGCAATTTCCGAAGTGTAGTTCACATTGTGAGTATCCAGAACGTTGTAAAATATATTAAGAGATACCTTTCTGGTCATAATTTTAATAATTAACAAATATTAAATTATAGTTTGATCCTGAAGAAGCCCAAAAAATTAATAGCGAGTTAACATGTTCAATTGAGTACAATATTTCGATTATTACAAAAGAAAATGCTTTCTCTAATACATATTATTTGTTCTCATTATTTTAGTTGAATTTATATAAGGAAGAAATTGACAAGGAAACAAAACGATTGACAATTGAAAAACACAATTACGTAAGTAATTTTTGTCTCATGAAAGTGGCAAAGGAATTAATCGTTTTTGTAATAATAACATGCGATTCATTGTATTTATTGAAATTATAACATTCATATCAGCAAACTATATTAGTATTCTATATGTTTCTCTTGAACATTTTCTATGTATGAAGCAAAATTTAATATTCATTAGTAGTTAACGATACATTTTAAAGTTGGTGTCAAAGGAAGAACGATTATTCGTTTATCAATAGTTTACCAATATATCATCATTTTACAGTATCATATACATTAATATTTTCCCTTATAGGATCTATTGAAACTTGAATTGGACGAATCTAAAAGAATCATTGAACAATTAAAAATATCGCAGAAATTTGAATTATTAGGTTCCCGAGAATCTTTGAGCGCCTTATCAGTTAAAAGTGAATGCGACACGAGAGACGTGAAGAACATTCGCGGAAGAGTTGCTTCAGATACTAGAATTACATCTATGAAAAGCGGAGTGCACGATCGCAGATACGCAACGATGCCTAGAAGTATGGCCGTCATAGAAGAGAATAATAGAGCGTCAATAAATTCTGTGCCACCTGACTTAGGTACGTTGAAAATTTTCGAGAAAAAATTGTATAGATTTTTTCGCAATTTGCAGGTCAAAATTTGGAGATGGAAGACGAAGATGAATTATTTAATAACAAATATCTAACTGATCTAAAGGAAGGTCATTGTGTTATCGGTATGTCCGGCGACCAATCGAGTAGAATTACAGAACTGGCTTGGAGGAATTCCTTGTGCCCTCCACACTTAAAGTCTTCTTATCCAGCAGAAATGCAATTCACCAGTCCAACTCGTTTTAAAGAAGAAGATCTAAAAGTATGATTTTATTATCATATTATATAAGAGAATATACTCCGATACAGCACCTCGATTCACTTGTGGCAGGTGGGGTATATTACCATGAAGAGAGAAACAGTACAACTGCTCTCAGCCGGTCTTTCGAAGTACAATAGTGACAGACGACAGTCCGATTTGTTATTACGTATTTAAGGTTCATCTGCCACGACTGAATTGACGCACTGTACATAGATTAACACTTCATATTTGATATAAGTCAACTTGTTATTTTGACAACAAATGAATACACTCTAATGAAAGCGATTGAGTTAGTAATTGAACTCTTAAAAAAAAATCATGTGTTTATATTAATACGTCGGTGTATTTAATGATGTACTTTGCTTGTGTAAAGTGTTTGCTAGTGTTCCAAGTATTGTCATTTTTTTTTACTTCTGATGATGACTATGTTAAAACAAGAATTCAGATTTGAAAACTACATTGCAGTAAACGAGTTTATTATTAATCAACTTTTATTGAGTTAGCCACACTCCTCAATTTAATTGGAATACAATATTATTTGATATTTTTGGTCAATTGTTAATGGTTCTTCTGCTTTTTTTCCTAATGTTTTTTATTTCTTCCATATTATTTTTAATTTTTGTTGTCATAGAGTCTACGGTTTTTTATCTTTCCACTTACTTATAATTGCTCCGACATTTCAATGTTTTAAGGCTTATCTACATTCTGTGGACTATTTTATAGGACTAGTCTTACAGGGTTCTAAGTTCTATGATCCAGAAGTATTTTAATTACAGCAAAATTATTATAGTAGTGCATAATTCAGAATGTAAGTTATATTCCCCTTTTATTCTTTACCTTGAAATCGAGTATAACATTGTGCCCAAATAATCTGTATACTAATAAGTCTGTGGGAGGTATTAACTGATAAATTTTAATTCCATATTACGTTTTCGTTTTGATATATTGACGGAAGGATAAACGGTCCGCCAGAGGATCATTTCTTCATATACTGACAACTCTTTACTAGGATGGAATACAGTATCCTAGTCAATATAACATGTAAACATTTTTATTTAATTGTAAAACAAAACATCAAATACTAAAGCTTATGAGTTACATCCTGTGTTCAAACTGCATATAGTATGCAGTTTGAACATAGGCTGTAACTCATAAGCTTTATTATTTTATGTTTTGTCTGTTTTGTTGTACTTCATCCTTCATCCATACACTTTCGGTACCGCTTGAGTACGTTAAAGCAGGTTTTCTCAATAAATTCCTATTTCTCGTTCTCAAATGTGGGATATCACGTAGTGAAGTCTTCACAGGGCGAAATCGCACATCGTTAAATCTGTTGACCGCTCGGCTCTTCTTTCTATCCTATCGCCAAATTCGTCATTTAGCATTGCAGATAAATTTCTGTATTCACTATTCTCTCAAAGAAATACCGACCGACTAGATCACCTGCGTGAATTCAAGCCAACACTGTTACATCAGGAACATTCAACTCTTCTGCAATGGTTACATGAGGGTTTTCTGACACCCAATAAACACAATTGTGACGGTTAATCCGCCTGTTTAATTTGAACTGTACTTCATCGCTCCAAAGAATGGATCGGTAAACATTTGAGTTGTCTTCTGTGCACTCAACATGCAACTCCCAATTGTTTATACACAACCTGCTACATACAGAGAGCCTGGGTTGTATAAAAACTGTGTTGTATAATTTTCTAAAATTCAAAAGGATTTGATAATATATTTAGCTGATGCACTAGTTCGTAGCGTTTCTAGTTTTTAGAATGAGTGCCTTGAAAAAAAAATGTTAGGCATATGTCAAAGATATTTTGATTTATTCAAGTGAATAAATAAATAAATAATATTTTAATATGTATTATTGTTTAATTAAATATGCACTCGAATGGCACTCGCATACTAACAATTATACCACCGTGTACGCTATAATCCATAACAGTCGCTACTCTACATACATAGTCTTCAAACAATGTTAACTAACTTTTACCGCACCCGTTATATTATTTGTTACTTAAATGTTTATATTCTTTATTACTTTTATTATGAGACAGACTTTCTTGATTTCCATTTTCATCGTCAGTATCGTCACATTGTTCCTATATGTAATTAATAGATATGTGTCTATAATCAATCTCGGATTTATCTTTCTTTAACATCTTCGTTTGTGTTGAATATTTATTTTCTTCTTTAGGTTTATTGCTATTCAATACTGATCACAAACAAATTATATACAATAAAATATCAAACAAGGCAAAAACAATATATGAGTCCTGGCCAAGAAAAGTTATGTTTCAAGAGTGGCACATATTGGCAACAATATGGATTTCATAGCATTGCTACACGACAGTCAACATACATGTATGTATTTAAGGGGAAAGTAAGGTTTTTAAAGTGGTATTGTAATAGGATGCAGCTTCTAACATACTGCCTTTTTCTTTTTATTTAATACTTCACTCAACAGTTTTCTGCAAATAAGCGATTTACACGGAATATTGTTTCATCCTTTCCTGATTAATTAAGTCAGGTAACAAAAATACGTTAATATAATTCAACACTATTTTAAAAAAACTACTAGTGCAAATATTTATATTGTTTTATAATGTGTTTACATTATTTTATTTTAAAATAAAATGTTTGCATAAAAAGTTTTTCGTTGGATATGAAGTACTTTCATATTATTTATGTGTAAATACCCATATATGTACATACAGACCCAGTAATAAATAAATTAACCCACCCTACAATTTTAGGGTTTTAACGAAATAAAATCCAAACACATGCAAAACAATGCTTCTGTGTTACACATGCTAGTATAGATTTGAACAGATATTTACAAGTATAGTATTTATTTATTTCAATATTACACGAGCTTTTACGTTGTTTTGCAATTTTACGTTTTCTTTCCGGGCTCTTTCGAAATTTTTTTTGAAACGGTTAAATTTGGATTTGGGATTGAGTAAACAATAAATTTAAAAACACTCCAAATATTCTCGTTTGGATGGAGGTCCTGTGAATTTCTAGGCTAGGGCAATACTTATACACAGAAGTCGCGAAAAACATTGTAGACAGATTTCGACAAAGTACGTTGGCTGTCTTTTAAGTTATGCATATAAAACTGGAACAAAACAGTAGATAGCTTTTAAAGACTTTCTTATTTTTCGAAGTATTCGCCACGAAGATTAATGCCCTTTTGTATGCGTTCGAATTAACTCTGAAAACAGTTGTTCCACTCGTTTGTTGGTACAGTCAAAATTGCGTTTTTGAAGGCATCATTTGCTCTTTCTGACGACTGGAATTCTTGATTAAAGAAATAGTTGGAACTTAAGTCCGGACTTTACGGAGGATGGTCCAACAATTCGACGTTTTGTTGCTTTAAAAATTCCATTGTCTTGCGTGCTGTGTGCGAACTTGCATTGTTTTGGTGGAGGATCTTCATCGTTTGGAGCAAACAAATTGTTGTATACCAATTGTACGGCAGTAACAGTTCCTTGATCTTGTAGAGGAATTGTTGCTACATAACCTGCTTTCGATATAAATGTCTCGACCATCTTTTTGAAGACACTTCGGGAACGGATGACTTTTTTCGGCTTTTCTTTATCTTGAAACACCGCTTGATGTTCAGAGCAAATTTTCGGCGTGAAAGTCTTCTTTCCTAGTAATTTCTCTTTGAGAATATAAATCAGTCCTTATTATCTTTAACCTTGCCCAGGCCGCACAAGTTCGTTATAAAAATATAAAGTATAAAATCAGCGCACCACTAATTTTTAAATTCTTAATTTATTCTTCCAAATCTATTTCGTCCCCCTCAAAGTAATCCCCCCTGGCCCCAATACACTTGTGCCAACGTTTCTTCCAATTCTCGAAACGGTTGTTAAAGTCAATTTCAGGAATAGCCTTCAATGCGCGTAGCGATTCACGTTTAATGTCTTCAATTGACTCGAAACGGTTTCCCCGGAGCGGTCGTTTGAGTTTGCTGAATAGCCAGAAGTCACACGGAGCTAAATCAGGCGAATACGGTGGTTGCGGCACGATATTGGTTGAAAATTTGGCGAAAAACTCACGAAGAATTAATGCAGTATGCGACGGTGCATCATCGTGGTGCAAAAACCAAGAGTTGTCGGCCCATAATTCTGGCCTCTTTTTACGAATAGCATTGCGCAAACGACGCATAACACTCAAATAGTATTCTTTGTTGACAGTTTGGCCGGTCGGAAGGAATTCGGAGTGCACCACATCTCGATAATCGAAGAAAACTGTCAACATAACCTTGATTTTTGACTTGCTTTGGCGTGGTTTTTT
The DNA here is from genome assembly GCA_031893035.1 of Dermolepida albohirtum. Taxonomy (NCBI): domain Eukaryota; kingdom Metazoa; phylum Arthropoda; class Insecta; order Coleoptera; family Scarabaeidae; genus Dermolepida; species Dermolepida albohirtum. Next base: position 84,559 of record JAVIWB010002519.1, read on the forward strand.
GGGCTTCGGCTCACCTTTGATACGATATTCGGCCGATTGATCGTCTGTTTCCGGGTCATGAGCGTAGATCTAAGTCTCATCTCCAGTTATGAAGCCTTTCATTTTGTCTTGATAGTCGGAAAGCATTGTTTCACAGACGTCAACGCGACGCTGTTTTTCGAAAAAATAGTGATTTTGGAACAAATCGTGCTTTCACTTTTTTTAGGCCCAAATGATCTTTCAAAATGGTTTTCACTGATCATTCCGATATTCCAACGATGCCAGTAAGGTCTCTGACTGTTAATCGTCGATTCTCAAGCACCAATTCCTTGATTCTCTTGACGTGTTGATCATCAGTTCATGTTGATGGCCGTCCTGGACGTGGTTCGTCATCAACGCGTTCTCGACCCTCTTTAAATAGTTTGTACCAATCAAAAACACTTGCTCGCGACAAACAATTATCACCGACGGCCTTTTGCAACATTCTGAACGTTTCGGCACCAGAAATTTGATTCCGTACACAAAATTTAATGGAACTTTGTTGAATAATTTCACTCATTGTAAAAGTCGCCGAATGCACTTTTTGTACTTCAGAAAGACAAGCGTATACTAAACACTAATGATTATTTTGATGTGACATTTGGCACAGATGTCACTGACAGTCATACCAACCTAGAAAAAATATATTTCGACGAATGGGTTTTCGCGCGAAATTTAAATTAAAAAGTCTTACTATTTTTGCCCACAGTAGTATATATATATATATATATATATATATATAGTAAGCTAACAGTCTATGTACAAGAGTTATTTTTTAAATAAGGCCCGTTTCTGAATGAGTGAGAAAGACGCGCGATCGCTGTAGTGTGCATGCGTCTCTATTCCTAGAATTCCTTAGCGTGTGTTTAGACGGTATTTGCAGCTGTTTCACCTGTCTATGTGCTGAGCTGTAGAAGTTTATGTTTACGAAAATTGATTCGCCCGCCGACTTTGAGATACGATCTGTAACTCGATTCTTGAGAGCAAGAAACTTGGCAGCAGTGGAAATTCACCGTCAGATTTGTGAAGTGTATAGTGATAATACTATAGTAAAATTCGAAGGTAGGTGAAAATGTTCAAGGACAGGCGGGTTAATGTGCATGTCGAGCTACGTTCAAGCTGACCTTCTCTGATTTCTGAAGATTTGGTTCGTAATGTGGACAACAAGAATCAAGAGGACAAACGATTCACGATTTCAAAGTTATTAATTAATTATCCACATGTTTCAAGGTCATTTTGAATACCATTATTTCGGAGAAACTAAAGTATCGAAAATTGTGTTGTAGGTGGGTTCCAAGACTGCTTTCTGACGACGATTACAAAACAAAAAGATTGGATTGTGCTTTATCGTCTTTGACTTGATACGATCAACACAATGAATTATTTTACCACATCGTTACGGGAGATGTGACTTGGCTGTCTCACATGACTCCTGAAACCAAGCGACAGTCAATGGAGTGGCGACACACATCGTCATCAATCAAAGTGAAAGCTAAACAGACAATTTCAGCCCGAAAGTAACCGTCTTTTGGAACAGGAAAAGGATTTTGTTAGCGGATTTTATAGCGAGGTACAACAATCAATTCTGATGCGCATTGTGTGACCTTGAGAAAGTTCTGGCATGCCATTCACATGACGTTGCTGCATGACAATGCAAGGTCACATGTTTCTGCACAAACACAAGATCTAATCAGGTCTTTTGAATGAGAACAACTGAATCATTCACCTTACAGTTTAGACTTTGTACCCAGTAATTTTTACCTGCTTTGGTGCCTAAAGGAGTTCGTTGGTGGTCAACGGTTCAACGACGAAGAAGTGAAAACTGCTGTCATGTTTCTTCACAAGCAGCAGATTTGAACAAAATGGTAATTATATAGAAAAGTAGATGAAAGTATGTAGAATATGGAGATAAATGATGTTTACAGTGTTTTTTCTTATTTAATAAATAATCCTCGTATTTAAAAAATATGTACATTTATCTTCCAGGAGAGTATAATGATATGTATTATACATTATTCATTATAACTAAGACCCGGGCTAATTTAATTACCAGATACTATATATCGACCACCTGATTCTCTTCGTCCAGTAGAAAATGCATTATGTTATGTCTAATACAAGTGTTTTCGTTAAAAAGAAACGTTTCCGAAATATTCGATATTATTTTACAATAAAATTGATGCTGTTACAAAATTCCAGTCTTATAGGAAAATTTCTTTCATTTACTTCTTGTAAAAATGTGATATGACATCCATGAAAATGTTGCTTATTTAGAATATGATTAACAATTGTATACCATTATTTTCAAATAACTTTTCTCTGAAAATATATAGGTAATTTTTTACACTAAGTTTGTAGTCTTATGACTGAAAATTAAGTACTGCAGGTTGAAGGTATTCTTGGCACTTGTTTATGACAAATTATTATTATTAAAGAAAAAAAAACATTACCCAACACAAAAATTATATTTACATCTAATGACACGTAGGTTGTCATGATACTTATACCCATAACAAGAAAATATTTTACTACTTTTGTTGCTATGCCTTTCCAATAAACAGCTATTTATCTATTTAGGTTTTATGTTGATATTTTTACATACAAATTTAGTGAAGGTTTTACTATTGAATAAGCATAATGTATAAATTTTTATTATTTGATTACTACAAAATAGTTCAATTGCAAACAAAAGCTTTTTGAGGTGATCAATGTAAATTATAAAGATATTAGAAAAAAATACTGATTTCAATTTTTAAAATATAATAAAAAAACTTACCCATAAAACGGCATAGGTATTAGATTAATTAATAAAACAGAGAAGCTACTAAAGATTATTAGTTTCAATTAATTCTATATTAAAGATGGAATTCGTTCAATTTATAACTTTATTAATGAGCAAATTCAATTACTTGCACACACTTTACATTATTAATGATATGAAGCACTAAATTTTATTTTGACTTATGTTGAAAACGAGATATTTAACAAAGTTGCGTAACTAATTGAATAACAAATATTTCCGAAACCTAACTCTAACTTCGCGATTTTAGGTAACTGCTCATGAGGTAACAATTTTCGTGCACGTGAAAGTTTTAAATATTGACGAGTTTTTTGAAAATCTGTTTTCTTTCCTTTGATATCAGAACCAATAATGCTTTATGTCTTTATAAGCAGAAAAATATTCTGTTTAATATTAATTAAAAAAGAAGTTAACACCGTTGGTGTGATGCCATGGAAAATGATTATTTTATTTATATTTTACTATTAACATGTATTTGCTTCCTTTAATATATGTTTACTTGAGCCGAATTTTAGATTTTAATTTCGTTTACTCACAATTTGCAGTCGTCACTTTGAATGCTCCACCTATGTATATTTAAATATAATAAATGACACCTATGCAAGCATGTTAATATCCTTTGTTTATTTGAAGATAAAAAGAATGTCTAATTTTAATTCTAAGAACTAATTTGACTGTAATAATAAAATTTGAAAAGAAACACTACAAATACTAACTTCAATTTCCATTCTAGATTTGTTTGAGATTCAAAATAACATGTAGACATAAAAAATAAAATCATATAGGGAAACAGATACAATGATTGGTACTTTAGGGAGATTCATTTGCTAATTGTGTTTTTGTTTATTTAATATCACTTCGGTAAGAATTTCAAAATCATAATTGAATTAGGAGAACATTGAATGTTTTAATTTTAAAAATAGGATGGTCTTGTTTCCATGCAATTAATTTAAATAATTGCAAATATAAGAATACCCAAATTCACAGTTATTGACATTGCAGAAAAAACAAAACATTTTGGATACTTCCGCACTTTATTAAATAATTTTGAAATTAAATAAATAAATGTAATTCAATATGCCTTTATAAAGTATAATACAAATACATATTAGGTGCGCAACTAAGTTCTCGCTGTTTTTTTGATGAAAATGCAACTTTATTGTGAAAAAATGTTTACAAATGAATCATTCAAAATATTGCCCATCGCTAGCGATAACTTTTTCCCATTTTTCTGGCAGAGCTCGAATACCGTCACGGTAGAAGTGTTCGTCTTTTGAGGCTATCCACGAATCAAGCCATTTTGAGATGTCTTCATATGAGCGGAACTGCTGATTAGCTAGACCATGTGCCATCGAACGGAACAAGTAATAATCGGACGGCGCAATATCTGAGGAATATGGCGGGTGGGGTAGGACCTCCCATTTGAGCGTTTCTAAGTAGGTTTTAACGGGTTTGGTAACACTTTTTCATGCCTCTGCTCGTATTGTGGCCGCAACGTGAATATTCGGCCGAACCGACGACGTAGAAGCATGACCGGGCAGTCCCCATGATTTTGTTCTCTTTGGGTTGCTGTAATGAATCCATTTTTCATCACCCGTAACGATGCGATGAAGAAAACCCTTCCTTTTTTGCTGTTGGAGCAGTTGTTCACAGGCGAAAAAACGACGCTCAACGTCTCTTGACTTCAAATCATAAGGAACCCAAGTTCCTTGTTTTTGAATCATTCCCAACGCATGCAATCGTTGGGAAATGGCTTGGCAGGTAATTCCTAATGCTGAAGCAAGCTCTTTTTGCGTTTGACACGGATCCTCATCGAGCAATGCCTCCAATTCAGCGTCTTCGAAGGTTTTTGGTCTTCCTTCACGCAAACAGTCAACATCGAAATCACCGTCTTTGAAGCGACGGAACCAATCACAGCACGTTATTTCACTTAGAGCAGCATCTCCGTAAACTTTTTGGAGTTCTCGATGCGCTTCGGCCGCCGTTTTCTTCGAATGAAAGAAGTAAAGCAACACTTCCCGCAAATGACGATTATTTGGCACAAAATTAGACATTTTCACACAAGCAAAAATATATGACGCAAAAACAAAATCACTAATATGTCAAAGCGGTTTGTTTACCATACGTCTAAGCTTGCTTCATGACGTTTTGGTTATGTCACAATCGACCAGCACTTACTACTGGAGCCATCTCTTGAAAAATAGCGAGAACTTAGTTGCGCACCTAATAATTTTTTGTTTGTATATTCGTCAAAATAGTATTGTCATAATCCTAACGCGAGCGTATTTAGGAGGGTCTGTCTGTAGTTTATTTACACAACTCTGATAACGCTTGGATTAGTTTATGTTCATAAATCATTTCTATTTACAAATCAAAATTTAAAGTGACATTTTATTTGCAATATATGTATGTATATTCAAACAAAAATGTTAGAAATCTTTAAAAAATTGATTTCTAATTTACATTGGATAATCATAGATATACAAATAATGAGTTTCGGATTTGTTGGTAGGGGATACAATAGCTTATGTAAACAAGAAGATTCCAAGATTTCGCTGAAAACATCCTTTAAGATGGATTGTTGTAGCTAATTTATTGTGCATATTATTGCTGTGTATTCTAGACTACCTGATCGAATTCAATATACATATTTGAGTTTGTTCAAAAGAGAATTTCAAAACGATTTACAGAGTTCATTCACTGGTTGTCGAACGAAGAAAAATATAAAAATTAGCTTTAATACTGCGCCGGCCATCCAACTTAACTTTTTTACAATCAAGAACAAATTACCACTAACAAAAAGAGAAATGTATGCGCAAAATGTATGCTGGAATACCATATCTGGTGCTATGACACACATGGTGCAACATATGTCTTCTCATTTCCAATGAAGTATATTCTAGAAGGGAACATATTTGTTGAGTTTTATTATGAAAAGTTATTCCCCTTTGTATTGGCAAAATTATCTTGGTTAATTCATAACACATGAACCAAGAATTCGACCCATAACCTGTTACACATACAGTTAAACCAGTAATATTAATCCATTATTCACTCATAATTAATCACTAACTGCACATTCTTTAGTTGGTATCAGAACACAATGCAAACATTTACTAAAATATTTTGTCGAATTTAGCAACACATGCATATTCAATATGCTGAGAATTAATGCCTGAATAAGATAAGTTTCAACAATATTGTTACAATTATAAACTGTTTTATTTGATTAATAACTCTGTCAAATAATAAAGGTAATTTTGTTTGCATGGTAATTTTCATTAATTTTTTAAGGAAAACTTCAAAATTAAATTTGCTGATAAGGTTATTAGTCATTTTTTTAAGTTATCTAAAGCAGTGACTAAAAACTAAAAAATACTTTCAAACAAACCTAAATACATTCAATTCGGTTAGATAGTATGGAAAACACAGAAATTTAAATTAACTATAACAATCCATCTTAAAGGATATTTCTAGATAAACATTCGAATTTTCTTGTTTCCGCAAGTAATTGCTTCTTCTGTGAACAAATCCGAAACTCGATATTATTTGTATGTGTAAGATTGTTTAATATGTCGCACAGGTTACAGTAGTGAAACACTATGTATACTTAGTTAAATTATTCTTGCTTATTAGTTCTAAGGTAATTATAAATAACCATAAACTATGTTTATATTATTATAAATAACAAAATATTGGTAAAATATTCAAAAATTGATTACCTATGTAAATTAAAAATCATTTTCTTAGAGGATTTATATTTTTGTCTGAATATACATACATATATATATTGTAAATATCGCCTTAAATTTTTATTTGAAAATAGAAACGATTTATGAACATAAACACGCGTATCGGAGTTGCGTGAAAAGACTACAGACCGCCTAAGTACATATGCTTTATGGATATGATAATACTTCTTTGCAGAGTATACATTTTTATATAATTATTATTAGAGCTCATCTTAATGCATATTGTCCACACAGAAGTTCTGATACAGCTAAGAGGAAAAGTACTATACATGTAAGAAAAGTGTCATAACGGTTTAAGCTACTTTACATAGTCTACACTATAAAAAATTCTAACTAAATATTAACAAAATGCAAATGTACCATTGATAGAAATGTTGTCGAATATATGTAATATTTGCAATTATAAAATGGAAAATATCTTGACAATAATAGGACTTTATTTGTATTTGTGAGAAAAAAATTGATAATTGATTACATTCCAGACTGGAAATATCGATTTTGATGATAGCATGAGTACAAAATTATTGCCTGGGGAAAAATCTCGCAAAAAAGACATTGGCACCACTTCGTACAAAAAACCAGGACCTCCGACTCCCAGTAAAAATGGTGGTCGCCTGTCTTTACAGAGTAATGAAATCCAAACACCCAAAGATCTTCAAGATTTAGAAGCGAAAACACCGAAGAGGACGACACCTAGTAGACTTAAAGCGTTTTTCCTGGCACTCAATTCAAATACGAAAAACAATTCAGAGGTAGGGCTTCTGGACAAAAGACGTTTTGTGTGGAGTTTTTGTCAATCACTTCCGGAAGAGTGCACAAATAACGTGGACATATGTTCTTGTTCCTGTCATACGAGAATCGTTTGCCTTTGTCCAATCAATCAGGATTATCTATTAGACAACTGTTTTTTGAAAATGATCTTGCAAAATATTTGGTATTGTACAAAGCATTTATTTTTGTTGTTGTCGATGATAGCGGCTACGGTTTACATAAATAGGGTGGGTGGGATTTAAAAGTACCTTTCCGTTATAAGTGTATGTATGTATATTGATATTTTTTATTGAAGTTAAGCGTCGAACCATTTACCATTGAGAATACGTGTCAGTCCAAATCAGTCATGGGAGATTTAAAAGTACATTTTAATAAAATTTATCATTGTGTACTAATCAAGCGTATGTAGCTTGGAATTTTTTTCGTAATTCTTTGTGCACTTTTCCTTTACATTATTATTTTGTTAAAAATTCTCAAATGCTCTCTAATAAAAGTTTTTCTCCCGTCTAATGTGTTCTTTTAATTTATTCATTTTGCTGTTTCTTATAATACACATATATTTTTTAATTTCTTTAAATTACATTTGAAAATAGCGCAGGGATCTATTTGAATACATGAAGGTTTGTTCATTTTACTAATTTTCTACCCATAAATTCTGCAATCTTTATTCCAACTATACTGTTTATCTCATAGACAACATATTTTGCAGATGTCTATAGTTAAAAATAAGTTCAAAATATACAAATTTGTCAATCTTAGATATTAAAAATTAAATATCTGCACTGAAATACATTTTAATTTTAACACCATTTACCTTTGTAATTTATGATATTAGTATCCATAAATACAGAGAAAAACTCATAATTTTTCAAACAAATATATGGGCTAAAACTTTTAGTCATTTAATTCGATTCTTAATTTTTTGAATCAAATGCGTACATATATTAATTTGTTTGTATTGGTCTATTTAAAGAACTTGATAGTTCAATGCACGTAGGTTTTTATTAATTAATATAAAAAATTCTTTAAGTGACTTAATTAACAATGCTTAGAGGGCAAGAACTTATTTGAATAAAACCTTTTATATTTTTTTTGTACAGATATTTCAAATTTTCTATTTATTTATTGTAACTAACATAACATTATTGAATTAAACAAGGATTTGAAGAGTCTTGCAGTCATGAATTTTTAAATTGAACTTTAAAGTTGTTTTACAATGGATAATGTTATACCAATTTTGTAATTGTTTTATCACAACAGATTTTTGTTAGTTTTACTTTAAAACCTCTTATGGTATTAACACCGCAATATTTCGAACATAAATATGTATTTGTGGATATATATTTTTATGGACTTATTTCTAACCAAGAAGCACCCCTGTAAAATATGTTCCTTTATTTATTTAAAAATATTGGCACTATCCTACTAAATGTGCGTTATTAAGAACCAAGGCAGCAAGTTATTCCACGAATTGTAAATACTTCAAGTAACAACAAAAGTTATGTGTGAAAAAATCATCAGTAACCATCTTTATTTCAGAACCAGTCAAGCACTCCAAAGCCAAAAGCCAGCACTAGGATTTTTCGTAAACAAAGATAAGTAAATATGTTTTTGGTATTCATTTACTTTGTTTTATATTGACCACATTCCATTGAATTTTTTTTTACTTATTTATGATTTATATGTAATTTGTGGTTATTAATTTATAATTTGCTCGACACTGTAGCTTACTATTAATAAATTATATTTTTATACATTAAAATTGTTTTATTTCAAACAGATTCAATTATCAGCCCTGGTAGCGTATTAACTTTTTAGGAACTTAAAATTAAATATTTTCAAGGAACTTAAAATTTGTTTATAGTGCCTATAAGTGTGTTTTGTCTAAGTGTTGCAGGTTTTTGTAACTAGAATGGCGGAGTACGCAAGTAGATAACCAAAATGTAAATTAAAATGTTTAAACGAGTGCACAATCAAGCAGAATCGAGTATACGTTTTAATAAGCGTTGTTTCAATGGTTCTGCAACACAAACGCTATTAAACGGGTTTGAAACCGAAGTAATGAACATTACTAAATTTATATTAAAAAAGATATGGGAAACTATAAGTCTAGTTTGTGTTTTCATATGTATTGTATATATCTGGAAATTTAGCTAAAGTGGTAGGATTTATAAGTAGTGGGAATAAAGGGGAATCAAAAGTATACGGGCATGCCATGTTTGAGATATGAGTTAAACCTTTTGTGCAATCGCATATAGTCTGTTAATAAAAAACAAAATAATTGTTTAAGTAATTTAAAGTATATTAAACCTCATTAAATATGTGTTTTTCCGGTTCACGTCTTCACACACCACCTTTTTCCTCGTGTCTCTTTTTATCGTTGCCAACTTACTCTTCCAATAAGATGGCGGAAAGTTCAAATTGTAAAGATTTCTAACATTTGGTCATTTCTGACGTACAATCGTCCTCGACCGTGTCACACTCGTAACCATATAGTCTCTTATTATGTTTCTTTTTCTTTCTTTGTCACTCTTCTTTTTGGTCCTCATCTTTTTCAATATCCTCTGTTCTATATACCTTCAATGCAGATATGAGCTGTTGCAGCAAAATATTTTCATGGAGTGTTTTCCAATTGGGTACTCTGTATCACTAGGTAATGCCTCTCTCCGCGAAATTTGACTTGTAACTTACGTGATTCGCCTGTGTGGGCTGGTATTTTCTCATAAATACTAATTCACCTACATTAACTTTGAAAGTGCTCCATGTCTTTTTATCGTGATATGTTCGTAAATAGTTTCGATTTCTCAATTTGGCCATTAATTGGCCGTAAATTGTTTATTTCTTTCCATGGATGTCGATAAATGTCTTCTTCAGTCAGTTGTCTCAGATATCTATCTATAAATCAGTGTTTGAACCCATATAATGCTACAAAAGGTGTCTACTCTAATGGTTTATTAATACTTGTGTTTAAATTCATCTCTACTTCTTTCACTTTCTCAACTCATTCTCTGCCTTCAAGTTCTTATCTTTTAATAAAAGGGTTATGATTTTGTTAATTCATTCATCTTAACCATTTACCTATGTATGCTGTGAGGAATTCAACATGTATTTCGTTTCTCATCTCATATACTAATTCAAACTCTTTTGAAGTTAAACAACTGCCTGTGTATGTCATGTTGCGAATTGACAAACTAAATGCTATTATAAAATCTTCAGAGCAATCAACACAGAGTATGTTGTAGCTTTATTAGTGAGATACAATTTACTAAATTTCGTCAGTGCATCGACAAAGATCAAAAAATATGTATTAAAACATACTCCACTACCTGTATATTGGTCAATACAGGTAGTGGAGTATGTTTTAATACATATTTGTTGATCTTTGTCGGTGCACTGACGAAATTTAGTAAATTGTATCTCACTAATAAAGCTACAACATACTCTCCACTTAATTTCAGTTCTTATTAATGGTCTTAGATGACCCATATGAATAGACTTAAACAGTCTTTGTAGTGACAGTATCAGAGGCATCTCTTCCTTTTTATCTCTGGGTATTTTATATAAAAGGAAAGTTGGATAGATACTTATGTTTCCTGACAAATCGGCGCATACCTGCAAACCAATAGTGTTTGTGAATTTTCACCATAATTTTGTCTACATTAACTGGCCTGATAAATCACCCACTACGATACCCTTATGCACACTTTTAGATATTACATACATTTTTCTCATGCTTTTTTTGTTTTTCATTAATTCTCTTTTTAGTGCATAGTCTTCCACTTTGTTTTTCTGTTCGTTCATCGTCTCAATAGGTTCTCTCTTCAAAATCTATATTTTTTGCCTCAGTTCTGGGTCATTCGTATCATGAGCACAAAATCTCCTCTTATATAAATTTAGAAAATTTCTATTTCTGTCACATATTCTTGGCATTTCCATTCATTTACAATATCGTCAATTATTTTTGGGTCTTTTGCACTTCGTTTTTAAGGATTTAATTACACTGGTTGATTATTATCCACTTCATACTTTCACTAAATCTGTATACTCTATTCCTTTCAATTTTACTGCAAAGCACTCTTTATCTTGTTTAGCATATATATTTTTATTTAAAGTGCCTGTATTATTTATAATGTCTACAGTTATTTTGGCAGGTAATGTTGAATAAGCAGGTTTTTCTGAATTGTTAATTGTTCCAACACAAATGTCTTCTGTTAACAAAATGTTATTTTTGTTATTATTTACAATTGGTACTAACACAGATTTGTCTTCGGTCAATGTTTCAATTATATTTACTAACTGTTTGGATAGTAGATGTCTGTTTTGTCATTAATTTAGTTAGCACATATGGTCATTTAAGGTTAGTTGATGAAGCAGGTATCATTAATGTAAATAAACACGATTTTATCTTCAGTTTCACAAAATTTACACCTTTATTGAACATTCTCTAGCTAAATGTCTTTCTTACAAATATAATCTTTTGGCTTATTTTTTTTAAGGCAATCATTTATTTTGTGCCCAGGTTGTATACAATAAAAGCATTTAATTTCTTCTACAACACTTTTACACTCATGATCTCCACATTTATTGCATTTTTTTCTCGATTCATTGTCTTTATTCTCGGATTTTATTTTACCGTTTTCTGTTGTTACTGACCTTGTTCTATTCTTATGTCTACTTTCAGTCTCTCTTGATTTATACAAATAATTCCTATTTTTGCATTCACTTGTTATTCTTTCATATATGTCCATATCCTGATATAATTCATCTTCATTTGAATATGATTTCAATATAACAAATACTTAGCTCTTTCGACCATAAATGAACCTATAGCTACTTGTTCTTTAGTTTCTATAAAGTTTAACTCTAATTCTCTGCATTATAATACTTTTTCATGTTAATAACTACTCATGATCTATTTATAAATCTGTACCATTTTCATGTATAAATCTGTTTCATTTCTTTGAAAAAAAAAATTTATTTTCAAATGCAGTTTTAAAATAGTTCTAATTAGAAAGTCCTTCCAAGTGTTCCACATACCAATATTTTGCCGCACCTGTTAAATCACTTTGGGTTGTCTGAAAAATAAATGCATATGGCCATGAATGTAAAATCGTACTAGTTTCGAGTTGCTGCAACCATTAACTTGCCTCTCAGTCCATTTTCTCCTGAAAATTTTTTCATACCTTTGTTTAGATCGGGCATTACGCTAAAATTTGTATTTAGTCCTTGCATATTAAGCATATGTATCATTGTCGCATTCTGAGTAATTAAGGCGTTAATTGTAGTTATTATCTGTTGCATTTACATCAAGATTTAGTATAGTGAATAGTATTTTGGGTTTGTGCTGACAAGTCAGGAAAAACCCAAAATACTGTTCACTCGGGATTTTTCTGAAATGTAAATTTTCGGATTCGTTATTATTGTATTGTCATTTTCAATATCTATTTTCCTCCAAAATTACCAATGTTCGTTATTTCACCACTCATCATTGCTTCCAATCCCACTTCTGAGTTAATAGAAACAAAATAATTGTTTAAAGTGTATTAAATCTCATAAACGCTAAACATAAACATATTAGCATTAATTTAAATATCTCTCTCTACATTTTTCTTCCGTCTCTTTCTAAAACTGCCAACCTTCCTAGTAAGATGGAAATTTAAATTGTTAACGTTTCTAACACCCTAAGGTATAATAAAATAAAACATAAGTAAAACTATTCATAAAAATCTTTAATTTTTACTTAGTATAAGCTAAATAAATAGAAAATAAAAATACAAAAATGTGGTTACAAGTAATTAGCAAGTAACAGTTTATTTCAGTACAATGTAAAACACACAATATAAATATTCCATAAAATGAAAATAAAAATTTCTTTTAAAGAAAGAAAGAAAAAATAATATATTTTTAGGCGATTTCAAATACAAAGCACATATTTCTTGCGGCACCCTGCTTCTGTTTTACTTGTAGGGGTGCACGAAGTTGATGTTATGTATTGTTTACTGTTCACAGAGTGCAATGTATATATATATATATATATATATATATATATATATATATATATATATAATACAGAATAAAGGGTTTGTATTGAATGTCTTCTTTAGAAATTTAAGCGAATATGGTTTGCTAAACTGTAGTTTTTTATCTTATTGGTGCTGTTTACCAATTCCAATACGTACCTAAATAGTTAAGATTAGTAAAAATAATTTAAATACTAAATATAATTTTTGTTGTTTTTTCGAGAGGCGTTGCTAACTTGTGTTTCTTTCTATATTACTCTAATTTATTACAATGTTTACTTTGCAACTTGTCAGCCTTAGTTTATGTTTTTAACGGGAAGTTTAATGCATCTTATAGTTTATGCAAATGTGTTTTAACTGTTTATATAAGATGATTTAAGTTATTAGTACTTTTTCCTAGATGTTCTACGAATGAACAAATACAAATTAAACGCTTTGGCAGACTCATACTGGATGTAAGTATAATCCAAAAAGTTAAAAGTGAAAATTGTTCCTTTAGGAAGATTTGTAAACGTACAAAAATGTGTAACTTCGTGGTTATAATTTAAGAAACGTGTTGCTTTATCTTCTTTCTTTGTTTTCTGGTGGTTACTCTTACTGCATCGAGTATAAATTATATGTATCAATTTCTTGTTTAAAATACCTTTCAATGTTTTCTAAAGCACAATATTTGAAGGCATAACGATATAATCGACATGGTTACTATTTGAAACTTAATAAATTGAAAATCTATAAATGAAACTACATGTGCTAAATTTAAATTTTATTCAAAAATAAATATACGTTTTATACAAAAACATTTAAATATATATAGATTAACATATGTACAGAACTTCGTTGCGAAAGTAAAATATCGTCTATAAAGTAATATTCCATTTTTTTTTGGAAACGGCAAAGACAGTCATTGAGTAAAATTAAGTAAGTTTGTCTAAATCTACGTTATATATGCCTAGTTTGAAAATACAAATTTAAAAATTCTGTTCAATGAAACGACTGAACATTTTTCTTTATATTGAGTTCTTAATCTACGAGTTACGCAAAAATCGTCTACACATTAGAGGATATTAATTTTAACAGTTGATAGTTCAGGTGTATAAAGCAAATCTCAATAATACAATAATTTTGAAAAATACTACATTTTTAGGTATAGGTATAATGTTCATGATCAATGTTTATTATTTAAAAAAAATTAAATCCAAATAAACAGATATATGCTAGTACCGTGTATGATATTGATTTACAGACAAAAATGAAGCATGGATACACAAGTACATACATTAAATTATCCGCAAGTTAGATATTGTCACTCTCTCTCTCTTCCATAGGCACAACAAATTTTGAAATGTTTAGTTTTATCATAAAGGCTTGGCGTATAATTAGTATTACTTGATATTTTCTTTCGAATATCCACTGCACACACTACGAAAATTTTAGCTTTTTGCATCATTTTTTTGTAATGTTTGTGGTTCGGATAGTCTATTTTTGATCAAGTATAGATAAAATAGAGCAGAAAATAAAAATAAACATGTTAATGTCTTTTTGAAATATAATTAAAATCTAGACATCAAAATGAACGGTAAGTGCATAAAAAATGAAAAGATCTAGAAGAAAGTGGGACGACAAAATAAATGAACACTTGAATAATAAAGATATGACTAGAAATTGGTAAAACCTAGTAACTCTATATCAGTTATGCAGATAGCTGTTGACTCTGTGTAGGAAATAATAATTAGAATAAAGGGTCCTGTTCTAGTCCTATTGTACTTATAAAGTTATCAGGTCTTTCATTTCTTACTCTTCCGGTATTTTCAGCGAGACTTTTTATGCAGTCAATAAGAGATACTCCTGTACTGTAATGTTCTCACATATTTTCCTTTCTATGCTATCAAACATTTTTTCTATGACTATGAACTGATATCTATTTGTCTTTCTGTTTGAATTTCGTTTTCAGATATTTAACAATGAAAATGCTTTCTTTGCTTAGGACTTTTTCTTATCAATATTATTGTAAAATTCATATTTTAATCGATTTTTTTTTGTTTTCTTCTGTCATTTTGTAAGTTTTACCCAAATTATTTCAATTTAGCTTGTCGGATTTGTTCGCTTCTGATTTTATCTTTCTTGATTACTAGTATTATGCATTTAACATGCCTGAATTTTATTTCCAAATTTTTCGTTTAGAGTTTGACATTCACATGCGTGTATTAACAAATGAAGGTAGGTGCAAGTACATGTTCGTACATTTTTATTTCCATTATTGCGTTTAATTTTTTTTGCAGAAAACCGTCCACTTGTTTAGTCTTCCCTTCTTTTTGTCCCTAAATATATTCAAAAATTATTCTCGTATCTTGGTGTTTTGAGTATTTAACCATTTCTAATGTTATGCCAAGAATACTTCCTAACTTTAATTTCGTTTAGGCTTCTTTAAATTCTTCTTTTGTTTGTCCATTCCCTCTCCTAGTTTAGTGTTTATGAGGTCTCTTAGTTTGCCTTTTTCTTCTTCATCTTCTATTTCTAGTTCTCGTATTTTTCTAATGAATTTTTCGAATATTTTCATCTTTTCTTCATGTTTATTTCGTTTATAAGAATTCTTCTCTTCCACGTTTTTATATATTCTAAGTTAAATTTTATTAATACACTCGTAATTGCTGTGGTATTTATACCTGACCAAAATAAAATTTCGTAGCAGGGATATATTTTGAATCTTTTCCTTCATTAATAAAATGAAAATGTTGAAGACAATATGAAATCATAAGCAGTATAATTAATTAATTTTAATTTAAATAGGCATTATAAATGAAATTTACGTTTGCAAGATGTAGTTCACAAGTAGAAGGTAAAGTAACTAGTGTAGAGATGAGAGAGAAACTAAATTAGAAACTATGTAATCAAGAAAAGTTTAGAATTATTCCATACAAAATTACTGAACCGAATAGTCACAACTATGATAAGTCATATAATGAAAATTGAGAAAGGGATATCAGTCAAACAAGTTGATGAGAAATAGATAAGAAAAGAAGAAGATTTACAAAGACTTGAAATGAAGAAATGGGGCAGTGAAAAGATTAAATAGGAACTAGTAGAAGATGGAAAAAGTGGTATATAGGATAGAAACCTATGCTAAGTTTAAACTTTAATATGAAACAAAGGGGCTAAAAACTATGCTTTTATTCGAAAAATCTGAAATATTTCTGTAAATTTCGTTGGAGAATGTGGCTAAATGAATAATTAAAAAGATAAAAAGAAAACGCTTACCAGATTATTTGTACATATTCATAATTTGTAAACACAAATTAGTGTTTGTGTGATTTTCGAGTAGTGTTTTTCCAATTTATTTTGTATAGCTTTATTGCGGTCTCATGTTCGACACTGTTTAATTTCTGCTGAAGATATAAAAATATTAATGTAGTAGAGGGGTTTTCACCTTTTTGATATTTTGTTAGAAAAATAACTCAAAATTTCCGCTTAATTTTCTTCGTTAAATTTCTTTTCTTTTTTTACATTTAGGAAACATGTGAGCTTCATTTCACAGCAGAGACAAATGATTGCACCCATTATAATACATTCTTTTTCCAAGTTTGGTAGTATTAGATGTTTTGCTTTACATATAACTTCTTTAGTATAACCTATAAAACTGATTTTCTTCATATATTGGAGTTTCATTGGTGATGATGGATTCTCATTGTAAATTCTTTCAGGTATAGCTAAATTTATAACTATTTTTTCAGTTAAAGTTTGTTTATCTTAGTGTCTTCTTTAATACTAATATTCCAAGTCCAAGTCTATTTTATATTTCTTCTTATGAGCATGTTTTGCAATTTGGAGTTTCTTTATTTTGCGTTCAATATTCTTTCCGTTTGTTCACAAGAGGCATCAACTTTGAAGGGGTTAATAACTGTAAAACTCTACAAAGATAATGCCTGGAGAAATTTATTGCGAGAGTCTATTATCATGACTAATGAAGCAATATATACAAAGAAAAACTACTAAGAAGTGAGTCAGTTGGAATTGTCGAAACGTGAATTATTACAAAGACCACGCGATAAAGCTTGGAAAATTGTATTATTAGTCGCCCTAGCCGTGTAAACCTACGGAATTTTACTTAACAGTATATTATTAATATGTCAATTAAGTTAGTACATTGAGCATTTACGAATTTTAGCGAAAATTAATTGGAAACATCATCGCTTTTTAAAATATGTAAGTTATTCTGACAGTACAACGTACGTTGTCATTTCACATTATAATATTGGAAATTTGTAATATAAATAAATGTATTTTATAAAATTATTGTATATTCTTTTAGATTCATACTACATATTTTTGTTGAAATTAATATCCCAATTACAAATGTTTCTTCATAGATAATTAAAAAAAAAGATAATAAACCGCCCGAGAACTAATATTCTAGGATCACAATTGTTTGCTTAGTATATAGTGATATAAATCACAGACCAATGAGATTATCTGTATTCGTTATTTTAAAAGAGCACAAAAGGGAACTAATAAAAATATGTACATTTGCATGTAAAGAGAAAATTTCTACTTTTGCGTAATTTTCTTTTGTTTAACTTATTTTTCTTTGTGAGAATAACTATGTAAATTTATATTTTTTGAAACGATTAAAATATTTATGTTTTAAGTACGATATTTACATTACTTTTATATTTTGCGTAGATCTAACTTCTCTTGGCACCTACATAAGAGCTAATCACATAATAATATCTCACTTTTTCGTTTAGTTTTTAATAGGAAAACTGCATATAATTCTTTTGACTAGATCTAATCCTTTTTAATATTACTTATAGTATATATAGCATGTCTCACAAGTTTTAAAATTGGGATAGTATATTTTTTATTCTATTAGTTTTTCTCGAGTGAAAATAAACAAAAAAATTAATAATTTTCTATTCGTCAATTTTCAACTACATTGCCAAAATAGAAATATTTCTATACAATAATTATAAATTAATAAATTTTATGAAGCAAGTAAAGAAAAATAATTAAAACGTAAATGTATTATATAAACACTAAAAAAAATTGTCTAAATTTAATTTTTTTGGAAAAATGTAAAAAATAGTATTACCAAACTTCATATATATATATTATAAAAGTAAAGACTAAGTCGATATTACTGGGTTTAAAATGAGGAAATTGCGTATTCGTATAATCTGATTACTTGAAGAGAACAATAAAGCATGATCAGAGTATCCATTTAATGATTTCTCGAATTCTTCCAGGTCCAGTTTTTTTGATTGATCATAGAGGGGAGAGTTGATTCTTTATACAAAAGTAATAATCAATGAGTCTTAATTAAAGTCATTAGAGCTTCGAATTTTTAAAGTGAATTTATCACGTTTGTAACGAACTTAGATTGTTTGCGTACCTTCTAAAGATAACTTTAAAACAATGCAAGTATATTTTTATGAAATATTCTTTCAAACCGACCTGTCCTGCATAGTATAACTAAAGTGAATTATTTATAAAAAGAGTATATAATGCGAGGGCTGTTTCTAAAATTTCTACGAATTTGACTCTAATTCAATTATTATTCACTGATAAGTTTAGACACGCTTACACAACTATCCCGTGAAATATTGTTTAGAATATTTCAATTAGTTGACTGGTACAGAGAGATTTTTCGTACCGCTGGTTTTAAAACCATGGAAGACGCAGCTAAATCAGAAAGAGGATATCATTTCCTTTTAGTTTAATGAGGGTGTGAAGCCTGAAACTGAAATTTGGAGATTCTGCAGAATGTAAAAGTACTGTTTATGGAAGGGTCGATTGTTCTAAATTTGCCAAAACATTACTAGAAGGCAATCCACACAGTGTACGCCCGGGCGTTTCTGTAAATGAGAGAAACGTTGCTACAGTGGAGAATCTATTCAAAGATGATAGACGAAATTATTGGTGAACTTAGTATTAGTGTAGGAATAGGTACATGATAGGTTCGTGGGATTTAACGCGAATGTTTAAATAAGACCCGACCAGAACCAATTCGACACATGCCACCAACTTCAAGAACTTTTAGCCTGTTACGGCGATCAATTTAGACAACGGATAATAATTACAGATAAAACGCGAATACCTTAGTTCAATCCTGAGATAAAAAATCAACTCAAAGAATGGCACAAACACGAAGAAGGGCCTTCGTTTAAAGCACTGCACTTCCGTCGCAAGGGCATTATTTTTATGGATTATCTATCGAAAGGTACTACAATTAACGTAGATTATTATATCAACTTTTTGCCCGGCCCAGTACGGTAGGCGTTTTACAAAAAACAGTTTGGAAACTTGTATAAGTAGTGCCCGTCATTGTAAAAACATACTCTAGAATCTTATACTGCACAAAGAGCGATGAATATTTTAAACAAATTATTTCAGACCTAAAAATGGGGTAAAACTTCTATAAATAGATGGATTGCAGTCATTTCAAAGTCATTTCACGTTCGGATGTGTACATATGTATATTCAATTAAGTAGATTACATTGAAAAAGTACATTGTAATTTTGATGAAAATCGACGAAATAAATGAATTATAGATAAATTTCTAGAACTTTGGAAACATCCCTCGTAAATAAATTTTACGGAAAAAAATTAGAATAAATATAGACTGTTAAAGAAAAACGTAGTCGGTGTAAATATTTCTCAGAAAAATTAAGGAAATTTGTATTGAGTTGTGAATGCCAGATGCAATAAGCGTTTCAAAGTCGTATTTCTTTGATCTCACCTAAAGGGATCAAAATATTGCATGTTGTCACCGCTAAATATATTAAAAAATATAAGGCATTCTTTATTGAATGAATAAAGTTGTACGAAGAAGCAAAAACAGTCGGCGATTAGTAAGTAACTTTACTTCAAGAACAAGTAAAGGAGAGAATGTATTTATAGAATAGCAACTATTCGAAACCCGCTATTTACTTATAATTTTAAATTGTACGTTACATCTAAAAATTACTATCAGAGAAACACATTGAAAAGAGGATAAATTAGGTGCGAGAAAACATCAACACGATTGGAATAAAACATTTTCTCCGATGAAGCTTCTTTTTGGATGTGAACTTCTATCAATTGTTCTTGATCTAGCCAACTGCTAAACTTCTTCAGAAGGCCGTCGAACTATGCCGAAAAAATGCATTTTTGGGAATGTTTCTCAAAATATGGAATTTAACAGGTTCTTATATTTACTGGTATTTTAGATGCCAACCGAATGATAGAACTGCATAAAGTTTTGTAACCATATGCCAAAAAGTGGTATCGAAGCAAGGAATTAAAACTGGTTACTTTAATAAAAACAATTGGAAAAATGAAAACATGTACTGAATTGGACATCATTATTATCTGATGCTGAAAATGCTTATCAAATATAAACTGCAGAGAAAAAAAATGTGCAAATTGAAATAGCTAATTAAAGATATTTGCACAATATAGAGATCCTTGTCAACAAAATAAGCTGTTCAGTTAGTAGAAAGTATGTCTCGAAGGTGTCGAGATATAATCAAAAACATTTGTGTCTGGGGAGGGTACTATTTTGCGTAATAGCCGCTTCTCATCCTGGACACAGGATGAATGTAATTAATAATGTTTGTGCTAGGTTGTCAATATATCATTCTAATGCATACGTTTGGTGTCAGCTGATAGAGATGAAGACGGAAAATGTAAATATTGCATTGGTGAATTTCAACGCTGCAATCATTATGACATTAAAAACAGTATTACATAATTGCTATATGTGGTTATAAGTAAAGAGTGAGCTACCTTAAGTGTCCTGTAGTGGTACTATAAAAGTCCCTAAACTAGGGTAGTTCGATGATTTAGTGTTACCGACCCTTCCCTTTTTATTTTCTTTCCTTCTTAGAACTGTCAAATTATCATCAATATTCAATAAATCCATCCAACTACTCAGTGTGGCCAATTTAATTTTCCTTTTCTCCCTATGGACACTTGAAATTGCTCACCCGGTATTTGTAAAAATTAATATTTGTCGTTTTCAAAGTTCTGTTGGTGACATGTACCACACGCTATCTGAATAACGAGTATAGTAGTTCATGTATATAATTGTTTCTTTTATATAATATATGATATTTAAATCATACCGACTACATTCTTCTTTGTTAAATACTTAATTTTTGACCCTATATAAATCACACGAATATCTTAACAATTGTGGGTAATGTGTGTTTTATATATGTATCCAATTGGAATAAATAATATTATGGACATGACATGTCCATAAGAAAGTCATAATTACAAAATCAATCAAAATATTTTCTGAACGTCAAGGGAACAAAAATTATGAAATTTATTCTCTACTTTTGAGACATTCTTATATATATTATATACATATAAATACTTATACATTATGTTTAACTATTGTAGTTTGGCCTCTCGATGGACTAATATATGAAGTTTAAAGAGTATTTACAATCTAATAATTTGAAATTTGAATGTAAACAGTACAAAAAATCAAAGCACATTCATATGCTTCCATTACAAACTTTGTTTAAAAGAAAAGACAAGAATGTTTAGACATCCAAAATAGGTTTTATGAATGAAAACTAATACCTGATTTTCGTATACCAATATATACATACCTATCGATCATCGAAAAGTATTAAGTATAATATTTATATAATGCGTTTAAAAATAACAAATCAATTTTCAGCAAGTATGCTTTGCTTGTGAATATTTCTGATACAGTAAATCGTTAAGCAAAATATAACAATTCTACATCCTTGGATATGTTAATAACCGCTTCATCTAGAAACGTACCGTTGAGAGAAACACATTCAAAAGAATAGAAATGAAATTACTAGTTTATTTTATCAATATATCTAACTCTGTGTATGGTGTAATATGAAAATATGCAAAAATATGTATAAGGGAGGCGGAAATTGCATGCGAACATTTTATTGCTATTTTTCAAATACAAGGTGTCGAAAAAAAGTAAAATACTTCAAGGAAATCCTGTATGATACAAAATAATTTTAAAACTTTTAATAAACATGTGTTTGCAAATTCTTTATTTTTAAATTGTTTCCATTTTTATTTAAATGAATTTTTTCATTTAGTGCAACAAATTAAACAGCTAATATCTTTATAGTGTTCAAAATGTTCATTTTATTTTCCGATTTTATTAAAATCTTATAAATTATTATTTCGCAAGATGCACTTGATTATTGTAATTGTACTAGAATACTAATTAAAAATCTGATACATGCAATTAATGTATAGGATTAAAAATAAAAACTATTCGAATACTGCATGGTACAAATCATGATATTAAAAAATTTAAGTACGAGAACATAGTTTTAATTCTCTTGAGAAACTACATCTCTTTAGGTGTGAAACATATAGTACAGATAAAAGAATAAATATAGCTTTTTGACGAAGAAAGTAACATTATTATCTCAGAAATTGATGTAGTTAGAAAATTGTAATTTTTTTAGGTAAAAATAGTACGTATCTAATACTAGTCTGGTACCTAAAATTTCAAATACAAAAAGATTAAGTAGACAATTGTTATAATATGCATATGTTTGTGCTTTTTAGATGCTAATAATGTGTTGAAAACTATTTGTTTTGAATCACTGTGGTACATATTTCTGCCATGTTTTCTTTCTATTAATCTTTCACGAGCTTTATAAGGACTATCGCGTCTCCCCACATATCTAAATATATGATTTAAATTTGATGGTTTTAACTTTTATTATTTTATCGATGTGTTCTAATAAATTCAAATCAGGGCTCTGTGATGGCCCCTTTAAAACGTTTATTTTCGCATTGTTTAACCAATTTTTGACGAATTTCACGAATGTTTGATGTTAGTGGCGTACATGAATATTCAAACAAGTTATTTGTCGTCAGCATATGGTCCCATTGTAGTTTTTAAAACGTATAAATACTGGTAGTAATCCAAGGTGCCTTCGATTCTTTGTAACTGTCCAATACTATACATGCATTCATTCTGTAACATTACCACTGCGGTGTTACTGTATATTTTGTTCGTGTTGATTTATCTCCGATTATGACTGATTGAATATAGTTTCTATTAATTGCTCTTATTTTTCGCTAATTTACCTAGAATATAATGGTAACTTTGCTATTTGTCCGCGGACTTTTTCGAGTTTCGCAAATATGGAAAACTAAATAATTACATGTACATTATTACATATTAGAGTATAGTGTACAAATGTAGTGAAGAATTTATAAATGTGCTAATTTTGTACGTGTTACAGTATAAATAATCCCTTATCTTAAACTTCTATGAGCAGTAGTAAACTAGAAAAAAATATGTGAATAGGTTGAAAAATTAAAGAAAATTATATTAATATACTGCAAGTAACACATAAAATTAAAAACGACAACAATGAGGACTACGTAAAACAAGGGACTGATAGATTTTGTCATTGAGGAAAATTTCAATTACAGAGAAAGTGGACCAAATGTTTTAGCGCAACTTATTTGTAGGAGACTGTTTGAATATAATTTAAAGACTTTCAATTTGAAAAGTTATGAAATCGGAAATAAAAATTGGCCAACTGTATGTTCATTATTACAGAATTAAAAATTATAATCACTTCTTAATTATGTGTGGATAGGAAATAGAATACTTCGAAGACTTTTTGCAAACACAAATTCATTAAAGGCTTTGGTTTAATTTATGCTATGTTAAAGCCCCTTCATGTATTTAACTTTTCTCTACACTATAGTACTTATATATGATGCACAGGTGTCCTTCTAACAAAGGAAGCCACTTTAAAACTGTAGGTAATAGAACATTTACAAATATGTTAGGTCTGTCGGAAAGTTCTGCCGTATTTTCGTTTTTCAAAAACTAAACTTAAATTACCATTAATTAAAATGCGTTATATTTATACATCCATCAGCAATATATCTGTCAATAAAATTCATTGAAGACACTTTGGTGCCTATCAGTGACTGAAAAATCATTTCACGAAATAATTTATATAGACTAATTCCATTTGGGTAACCAATTCGTTCCTTTTAATTTATGAAAGTCGATGAAATTTTATCATTAATTGAGATTAAATACGTATTTATCGTCTACAATACCTGTTCAACTGCATTAGACAATTTCGGAGCGTATCCACAGTGAATATTTGTTTTGAAATATTTCATTATATCATCCGCTATACGACTATGTAGCGGAACTATGTTCATCAAAGTTAGAGGAAATTGTGTATTTGATAAAATACAAAGGTTCAGTTTATGAAGAAATTTTGTAGTAAGACAAAATAGCCAGTACTAGGAAGCTTGGTTACATTTTCTCATGACTAGTCTTTTCTTTTTTTTTAAATTTTTACAAACGAAAAAACGAAACACGACGAAAAACTTCAACTGAGTAATTCAACTTTAAAGATGAAGAATTTTTGAAAAAATACCAAGTTACTACACGAATAATGAAAAACAACATAAAACAGTATATTCGTTATTAGTATTTTAATAAATACTAATATGCTCAGCATTTATTTTTAGAAAAACACGACAAAACTTTCTAACAAAGCATACACGAGATATTCTTTTTCTTCTTGATGGGAAAATAGGTGAGGTATAATACAAATATTTGTTCTAATTACTTCTTATAAAATATCTGAACACAGACACAAATCATACAAAAACTGGTATATATATAAAATTAACATAACTAATTATATACATGTAGGTCAAAAAGGATAACTGTTACATTTTTAATGTTAAGAATTTGTGTATGATAAAGAATATCGAACCGTTTTGTGGTGGCATATATATTTTTTCGTATTCAATTCATTATCATGTGATAATGTACTATCGTTAATTTTTGATGGATACAAATTATTTAAATTCAAAAATCCTATTCTCCGTTTTGACCTGCATTTTCAATGTAAACTAGCTACGTTTCGAAAGTTTGCTTTGTATAAAATCGACATTTCATAGAGGATGCTATAATAATATCAATAGTAGTAAATCTTTCCAATATCACAAAAGCTTCAAACAATAGCTGCCCATGTTCGTGTATTTTAATATCTATTTTCTCTTGCTTTATTTTCGAAACGTGTCCAGTTTTTTTTTCCTTTAATAACTTGAGTATTTGAAAAGGTAAGATTATCACAACCTCAGAAATTATTGTCATTCTATTGGAATGATTCGAGAAAAAAGTAGTAAAAGTAGTCGTGAAAAACCTGCACCTACGGGGGTACGAGTGATCGGGGCAACTGTATTTTTTTTCCTGAATGATTTTTAAGTAGCTTCTTTTTAACCTATTCAAGTTAGCTAAAATCTACAAAAAAGATTAAATCACTTCCTATCAACTAGGCGGATCGATAGACACCAATATCCATGTGTACAACAGATGTTCCTTCATTTGCTTGACGGCGTACTTTAATGTATTCAAACCGTCTGTATCAAATTTTTTCTGTCCGGCCTTTAACATATTATACCTAGAGAATTATTAAGATTACTTATAATGAAATGGAATCGTGCATATTTCAAACGATCTATTCTACACTTTAGTAAAAACATACCGATTCGGACTTGGTTTATCTTTTTTGTGCGATAGCATGGTATATCTTGCAATGGTCAACGGATATCTGGATATATGTAAATTGTGATAGCTGATCCTATTCGACATGTCATCGTCTTCGCCACCCCAACCCCAGAAAGAATTTGAAAATCCATTTAATAATTGAAAATGTTCTTTGTTTATTGCTGAAACGCCACCAAAAATTGTTCTATATGGCAATCTACAAGAAAAAAATGTTTTAGAGAATAAAATTGCATGAAAAATACTTACTTATATCTAAATACATCTATTGCAACGCTCATATGCCTAGGTTGCACCGGACATGTATATAGATTTCGATCGTCTTCAGGTAACAAATCCACATCGTGAAATATAAAACAGTCGAAATTTCTAACCTTCAGTGCTTCTTTGAAACCAATATTCATTAACATCGCTCTATTAAACGGTCCGCTGCCGTCTTGTTCTATTATAAAAATGGTGTAATCTAACTGCTGTCTTTTTAAGAATGGATGCATGTGTTGCAGAAATATTAAAAGATGTTCTCCCCTGCACCTGAATGGTATTACAATAGCGACTTTTTTGTCAAACTTGCAATTTTCGGGAAACCAATGTCCACCGGGTTTTAACCATGAAAAACGCTTTTCCAATTCGTAAATTTGAGGCACAGAATGTTTAATTACCGGTATTTTACCCACTACAATTAAAATAAAAAAAGATGGAGCATTAACATTTCAGAATAATATGCATATATAAATGCTAAGGAAACTACAAAAATTTTGCATTGGAGCTTTAATATTTACAATTTTTCAAAATAATTTCAACCACATAGAACGTGGTTTCGTCCATTCTTTAAAACCAGTCATCAAACATTTCTTTTAAAAGTTTGACATACTCGTCATTCTACACCTTAAGATCCTCACCGTTAGAAAACTGTCCCCCGTTTCAGCTTGTTTTTTTCATACAGCACAGTCGTTGAAGCGATACGCTGGAACGTAGTCGTAATGGAAAAATAAGGTGCCTGATCCTGAGTGAAAATGAACGTTTTTGAGTACAACTGTGGGCAGCCTCCTTGGCATACTATTTTGCAGTGACTGTATTTTGTGTTGCCAGTACGATATGCTCAACAACTCCCCTCATGGTAAAGAAGACAAGATGTTTCATTTTAACACTTTTCGAGCATTTTGCAGGTCCATAAAAGACATCGTGCCATATGTTCGTTAGTTACAGCACGAGATACGTAAAAAGGGACAAACCTTCTTCTCTCTTCACCCACTGCACCTGCAGAATAGTATGAACTTCTAGTGCGTGCTGTCAATGCTATCACGGGATAGCATCAACGTTCTCCTCGGCAACGAACGAGGAAGACGTCCTGACCCTGGAATATATTCCAAACCACAATTTCCTTTTGGGAACTCCTTGTGCTACCTGAATATCATCATACGATTTGAACAATAATTTTCTAGCACGGGTGTTATTTCCTCCACTGACCAATTCACGGATAAAATTGCCAGGTACTATATTTTTCCATCATAGTTCAAGAAAAAATTAACAGAGACCGACCGCACGCTCGACTACAATGTAAGCTTGACTAGGTCTCCATCTACACTAAACTTATCATAGCGTGCAATAATCGACAGTGTTATTTTGCAAAATTTTTGTAGTGTCCAGTTGCAAAATAATCTTTTAATGATCATCATTAAAAAAAACTTCTTTGCTTTTTTAACCATTATTTATACGAAGCTACTTACAAAGATCTGGTGGATCCTCTGGACAAGGTGGCAAAATTGTCACATTTAATTTATTACTCCTAGAAGATGTTTCTGATTCTGATGATGTAGGCGTAATATTCAAATCGAAAAGTCCATTAATAAATGTGAATGTATTATCATTTATATCTTTTTTTTGTTCAAGATTTGCATTGAGTGTGAAATTTTGGACTTTCGTTATAGTATTATTTGTGTAATTAAGTAATCTTTGTATTGTATTTTCCGTCAACTGAGCTTCTTTCGGTACATGTGGCAATCTAAAAAAAATATAATCATTAAAGTTTATTACAATAACTTACGCTACGAGGCTTTAGAAGAACTTACAACACATGTACAAACAAGGTAAATTTTGTGTATTTTTATCAAAACACTTCATCAACAAATTTAGCACACATCTTACAGCAATTAGTTTTATATTATTTTATTATATGAATGAAAATTCAATCCGTTAACTTAAAAAGTGTAGTCTTTTAAATGAAAGAAT
The DNA here is from genome assembly GCA_031893035.1 of Dermolepida albohirtum. Classification (NCBI taxonomy): domain Eukaryota; kingdom Metazoa; phylum Arthropoda; class Insecta; order Coleoptera; family Scarabaeidae; genus Dermolepida; species Dermolepida albohirtum. Next base: position 112,697 of record JAVIWB010002519.1, read on the forward strand.
TTTTACGATCACTTTATTTGATGAAATTCTAATATGGATGAAAAGTTGGCATGTACATTTTTCTTTTAAAATGTTAATACATACAATTAATTAATGAAAAAAAACATATACAAAAAAAATTAAAAATCTATACCAAAATAAGTTTTATGTTCCTATATACACATTTCTACAATTTCAACGTGTAATAAAATAAAATTAGTACTGTATTTGGATCAACAGCAATATTTTGTAATATTCAGAGTACTTCAGTATGTAATCAGAGTAACGACATTGACAAAACGTTACTGTGATGTTTAATTACATTCCCTAATACCTATTTTTCCATGTTTTTTAAAGGTATATTTTATCTTTTTTTTTAAAAGCATTTTTTCCAAGTGTTTGAGTGGCGAAATAAAGACAATGCAATTCCTTTTAACTGACTTCTAGTAAGAACTACAGTTGAATACACTTTAACCATACAGGACTATAATTACAATACGCCTAGTGATGCCGAAGAAATTAGAAACTATCTTTCTATTATGACTTTTTTCACAAACGAGTTGTTTTGAAACAGTTTATTTTGAAAAATCCAAATAATTGTAGCTTTTTTTGAGTTACATTTCAATCTTGATAAGAGGACCTGCGGGAAAAATGTGTGACTTGGCATCAAATGACGAGATCTGTCTTTTGAAGTGATGTTAAGTTATGATATATCTAACAAGCTTATAGTTTTCGTATATCCCAATGATAATTCAAAACGGTAGTAATTGCTTGTACAACCATGCTCGAGGTTGTTTAAATCGAGAGATGTTAAGTTGCATAGAATCGAATATTTTCTTTTTCAGTTACAGTTTTTAATAAATATGCCTAATTATTAAAAATTTTTATTTGATTAAATTATTATTCCTTGAAATTGTAGAAAATTACTACTCGAAAATAATGCTATTAAATTTAATGATTTTCCAGAATGTTTAATTTAAATGAGTATAATTTCAAAACACCAAAATATTTTTTCGAATGCTTTTGTAAACTTCAAAGGATAAAATAAGTCTGTCACAGGAATATTTATATCAATAAACCATAATTCACTGATTAGTAAAGCTACGTATCGCAACGAGAATCCATTCGTTATTGCAAAGGAAATTGCAAACGGGAGAAAGTTACTACGTTAAGACAAATTTGTGAATGTGTAGTCTATAATTCAGTAGTTTCAAAGATTATTTCAACTATACAAGTATTACATCACTACTGTCGAGCGGTTGTTATCTGCATATAAGAACATTTTTTCATCGCGGCGAACATTTTTCGGAGAAAAAAGTGGGGAGCACCTGATGCAGATCTTTTTTTACCGATGGTAACGAGTTGATAATAGCAACTACTAATAACACGTCTTAAAAAGATAAGTGTTGAATGTTTTCTATCGAGCTTCTTCATACAGTATAATTCGAAATTATGGACATTCATTTCAATTAGTTACACTTCCCGCACTATACGCTATATTTGAATTCTGTCAATTACATTTGAAAGAGGATGCTGTAAAGTTTCTACTGGTAGAGTACTCCAGCGTCAGTTGTAATCAAACTGGCTAGATTTCTTGCATTCGTGAATTTAGTAAAAGTGAGTCAATATCTACAGTACAGCATGCATTTCGTAGTAACATTAACAGACTTTCTATTTTAATGAAAATGTGATTACTGGAGTAACGTAAAACTAAATTGTTCTACAAATGAATTAGGGTCCGAAAGATTCCATTTTGAAGCAGAATAGAGCTCCGACGTTTCGTTAATGAATTTCTACCCCAGTGATGAATAGGACACATAGGAAATGAAGACCTGGTACAGTTCTGGTCACCAAAGTCTCCTAACCTCACGCCTTTTCTGTTTTTTTCTGTGGGAATTCGTAAAAGATGCAGTTTATATACCATCTATTCCCACGAATTTGAATGATCTAAGATACAGCATCACTGCTGTGGTGAATTCAGTGACGCAACACGTTATTCATCAACTGTAGAGATGAATTTAGCCACCGTCTAGATATTATCCGTGTATATGTTGAAAATGTTAGGTAAAAATTATATCAGTTTTATTATGCCTGCTTGAGGGATAATAATTTAATCAAAAAATAAAATTTCTACTATACACATATATGTATATATATATATATATATATATGTACATCCGCGCAACATGAATAGGACCACCCGACTTGTTGCAAGCTTTCGGTGGTTTGAAAAACAATTCATTTACTAAAAATACAATGCAAGTTTGTAATGGTATGATATGGCAAATAATACGCATTATTGCGCAATAGTGCCTAACGTTATGCATTGGGTGACGTAAGTACCACATACATATAAAATGCACCGCGCCGGTTGGATACGACCAGTATTTAATAGTAAGCTACCGGATGAGTGTCGAGTTACAACGTGTATCCGGATAAACAAACATCTGTAATTAAGGGTACTGTGCAACGATGGGACGACAGAAGTGCTTAAGTATGGAAGAAATTGGAAAAATTAAAGCGCTCCATCAAGAAGGGTATTCCTCAAGGGCTACTGCAAAGAAAATAAGTCGATCACACCAGGTTGTGAACAATTTTATTAGGGATCCAGAGAATTATGGAGAACGTTTTAAAGGGCGAACAACATCCGTTACAACTAAGAGAGAACGTCGAGCCATATTACGCGAAGCATCGAATTCGGCATTAACGGCAAGACAAATCGCGAATAACGTTGGAACGAATGCATCGGTAAGAACTGTACAGAAGTTACTGAAGACCTGTCCGCATTTAAAACGTTTGAAAATTAAACGACGGCCTCCTTTAAGGGAATTTCAGCGCACTGCACGTCTTCAGTTTGCTCGAGCAAAAATGGGGTGGACAAGAGAATGGCAAACTGTTATTTTCAGTGACGAGAAGAAGTTTAATTTAGATGGCCCGGATGGGTTTTCTTATTATTTCCACGATTTACGTAAAGATGAAGTGATTCAGTCACGAAGGCGAGCCGATGTTGGTTCAGTCATGGTATGGGGAGCTGTTTCCTATAACGGACCTGTTGATTTAGTAATAGTGAAGGGCAGACAGAATTCGGAAAAGTACGTCCAGCTGCTGCAACAGGTAAAAGACAAATTTTCCAACGTTATGGCAGGTGGGCCATTTATTTTCCAACAGGATAATGCCAGTATTCATACCGCGCGCATTGTTCGACGCTGGTTTCAAGAACAAGGCATGGAGGTTCTCGATTGGCCATCGCTCTCCCCCGACCTGAACATCATAGAAAATGTTTGGGGATGGTTGTCGCGTAAATTGTACTCCAATGCTACCCAATTCAGTTGCGCTGACGAACTAGAGCAGGCGCTGAAACGAAGTTGGGCGGAACTTCCCGTTGACTACTTGAGAACCCTGTATAATTCCATTCCATCCCGACTATTTGAGGTTATAAGAAATAATGGCAAAAGTACTCATTATTGAACAATAAAGTATTTTGTTATTGCAAACGGATCTTTTATTTTGTAGATTGGTCGTATTCAAGTGGCGTTTAATTACTATACTTATTGTCATTAGTAACGTACATTTACACTGACTTTTACAAAAATTATATTTGGTACCTACATACATCTTTTTATCAACCCTCTTATTTTCGAAAATAACAATTCCAGCGCGCTACCATGTTTATATCAATTACAAATGTCATATATGCAGTTGGTCCTATTCATGTTGCGCGGAGTGTATATATATATATATATGTATGTATATATATATATATATATATATATATATACACTACAGGCCATAAGTGGGGGATCAGTAGATGAAATTTAAAAAAAACATGCACGCTTAGTGAAACAAAACGTATATTTCTACAAAACTATATCTACGAGACAAATGAACAGTTTTCCTTATAAAATAAAATAATTTCAACATATTTTGTAGAATTTCTTATCATATTCAACTTTCGTCGAAGTATCCACCGCTTAATGACTTCTTTACAAATATTAGGCAACCGCGATACAAGTTTCTGGAGCGTATCCATTGGTAAATTATTTCACACGCTTGTAAGTTACTCCCAAAGCTGTTTCTGCGATTGTGGACAGCTTTCTCTCACCTAATTTATCCCACAGTAATTCGATAGGGTTGAGATCGGGTGATTGTGGTGGCCAAATCATATTTATCAGCACCCCTTCCTCCTCTTTTTGATTCACATAGTTTTTACAAAGTTGGGAAGTGTGTTTGGGATCATTATCTTGTTGTAGGTGAAAACCTTCACCAATTAACCTTAATCCAGACGGAATTGCATGTTCCTCCAAAATCTTCAGGTATCCCTCTTTTTTTAAAATGCCTTCAATGCGGTACAAATCTCCGACACCATCAAAGAAAAAGAATCCCCAAACAAGCACAGAACCTTTCCCGTGTTTAACAGTTGGCACTACACATTCGGGTAACATCCTTTCACTCACTTGTCTTCGAACGAAAACTCGTCGATTACTACCAAACACTTGGAACTTTGACTCATCTGTCCATAACACCAGCTTCCTCATTTCCATGTCCCAGTGTTGATGGTCCTGGGCCCATTGTAACCGTTTTTTACGATTTCGTGGATTCAATAATGGTTTTCGAGCTGCAATACGCCCATGTAGTCCCGCCTTTGTCAAACGTCGTTTTACAGTAGTCAGTGACACCGGCTTTCGACCGCCTTCATTCAGCTCTGCTCGAAGCTAAGGAGCTGTAAGGCGCCTATTTCGTTTTGATAGTATTTTTAGGCGCACATTTTCTTGTCTGGTAGTTACCCTTGGCCTTCCGCAACGTTTTATTGGTTGTAATGATCCACTTTGTGAACATCGTTTCACTGTTCCTTGTACCGCGTAATAAGATAAATTTAATTTTTGGGCTATTTGCCGCAGTGAAAATTTTTCACCATGTAGCGTTATTATAGAACTACGAGTTTCTGCGCTAAGTTTCTTTCTTTTCGGCATTTTTATAGGTTACTTTTACGTCTGTTCTCAAATACTCGTATTGCAACTTACTCGGACAAATGCTGCACGAAAACTAATTTTTAAATTGCTAAATAGTTTACTATGAATTCCTAATACCATTATAATAATATTGCGTTGTAAACCCTATTAAATTTATTGGGGTATATAAAATATTTCTATTAAATAGACGCCATAAAACTATTAAAAGGATTTACAATATTTTTCAGAAACAAATATATTTATCTAATTTATAATAATAATCCGAATAATCCTTCTCAGGTTATTTATGATAAGTGATCCCTCACTTATGGCCTGTAGTGTATATATATATATAAGTTTACTTATTCTTTCTCTCTCTGTTTTACTAATTAGGTTTAATATTAAAAGAGCAACTCCCTTTATCTATCTATAAGAATGAGTTTTTAACATCTTAGTTTCCCTAATATGTTTCCCATAAATAATAACGTTAATTCAAAATATTTTTGTTAAACTTTATTACAACTGTTTAATCGAAATTAGTCTATTACAATATCGAGTATGAGCATTACGAATTGAAAGTAGACGAACGCATTTAGAAATAATTTTCTTTTATAATTGATAGATAATTTGAATAAAGCGAGAACGCTTAGCGCAACTACATAATGTATACTCGAGAACGGTCACACTATTATTTATATTGTCCAATGAAACAATAATAACCCTTTAATATCTGGAAGATTTACGACAAACTTTGCATGCAGATCATGTATACATACATATATGAAGAAAGCAGACACTACTGTTACACAATCTAGTCAGTTCTTAGTAAGAAAGAAAAATTGTTGCATTTTAATTTATATAATACAGGCACAATATTGCACAGAATTAAGATAAGATATCAATTCAGTACTGTAACGACTTCGTTATGCAAATGTATATACATTTGTGTACGAAATAATGAGAGCATCTTCAGATTATAACATCATCGTAATATAGTTCGGCATTTATTTTTAATTCAAGAGACGTCACTTGCTAAATATAACCTACGAAATTTGATCAATAAGGTTGATATATAACCCCTTTCCACAATTAACTTTTGTAAATTCTGTATACGCATTTCGACAACCAAGTTGTCATCATCAGCAGATAATTTCAAAGTGTCGCACCTGGTAAAACACGGCGAAAAAATTGTACGAAAAACAAACTCCGTACGCGATCCACACCGTTCAAAACCAAGATGTGCACTGCGACACTGCAACACTACGAAATTTGTTGTAAATCTATACATTTTTAACGATTTCTTTAATTTTTTGTGTAAGTGCCATAGCAATAGTAAAAACAGTTGCAGTTTACATAATTTATAAAGTATTGGGGCGAAGTAGTTTTATTATCTGAACAATCCTTTTGAGGAAGGACACAAAATTTCATACATTCTTAGCATTCTTTTGACGGAGTTTCAAGCTCTATTTTGCTTATTCGCTTTGTAATATGTTTCATAACTTGTTTCTAGAGTATAATACTTTTTCTGGAATTCACAATCGACATCGTTTCATAAAAGATTAATTGAGTAAAGCTTGAATAAAATTTGAATTTGAGACCAAATAAATTTCCACTATACACATGCACTCTTCCTTATTTGTCCTATTTGAATTAAATATCCGATTTCTAGGAATTAAATACAATACTAAATTAATCTAATACAGGTCTATCAATTGTCTAAGAATAGATGTCATGCATTCCAGGAATAATTTTCTTTTTGTTCTCTCTCTTAATATCCTTCTTTAAATATTTTTGAGATTTTTTTACTTATGTATGGTAAGTATGTGCTACCATTACCTATTTTTATCTGCAGTATGGCCTTATATTCAGATGGTACCTTTCGATCTATCTCCTCTTTTCTATCACTTCTTTTATTTGTTATTGTACCTAGACATTTAAAAGTTTCTACTATTTCATTTTATACTTTTAAATTTCTATAACCCTCATTTTATTTCTTTCTTAGCTTATTATGGATATATTTCCTATACCTGTCTCTATTAGTCATTTCGCTCACGTAATTTTCTCCCCTTTATCTACTTACGTTGTCAGTAATATTACTTTTATTATTTTGTTTCCTTATCTATTGATATAATTGTTTCTTGTCCTTTATTATTTTTATTTCTTTCCATATTTGCTTCTATTTTTCATACTCATTTTCATTATTCGTTCGTGGCAATATTAATCTCGCTTCTTTCTACTTGATACTAATACCTCACAGTAGCTATAAAACCTTTCGTTTCTGTATGCCATAATCAACTAGTGATCTGTATCTGTATTTTGGTTTTTCTTTTTATATTGGAATATGATACCTTTGGTTTCCTTTTGCTCTTCTAACAATCGTGTGGATGATGTATGTTCCCTGCTATATTATTCAAATAATGCTCTCTTCGAATGTTTGCATTGAAATCTTCAGCTAAAATTATTGTCTCATACCTCGGAATTTTTTCACCAGTATCTTCCAAAATTTCATAGAACTCTTTTTTTTAATTATTATCTGATACTTCATCTATGGGTGAATATGTGTTTACTACTATGGTATTGGTTATACTACTTGTTATTCTACGATTTATCTTCATGAATTCTATTATTCCTTCTCTAATATATTTATATAGCATAAACGCAGTTGTATTCAATGAGTATATCTTTCTGTCTATCTTCTCATTTATTTTTTTATAATGCAATTACTCCTACTTTGTATCCTACCATTTCCTTCCCTGTCTGTTCTATTTTACTTATTTCTTCCACCGTTTTAATATTCCGAATCCTGCACTGAATTCTTCTCACTGCTCCTTTTTCCTTCATCAATACTTGTGTGAAGGTATTCAAAATACAGTTTAATTTATGGAAGGCTATTAACATTAGTTTGTTCTTTAAATAGAATTGAAACAAGTACTAAAGACTCCCAAGATTATATATTTTGAAGTAGAACGTCGAGATGAGAAATATTACTAAATGACATAGTCCAACAAGATTTTACAGAAAGCATGATTGGTCGTTAATATTATCGATATTTTAGACTATTTTGAAACAAGTAAACAAAATCAAAACAGTACAACTAATGCAATTATTGTACTGTATTAGAATGCAAATGGAATTTGTGACCAACTAAGATTAGTGATGATGATTAAAGGTATATACGGTATTAGAATTTGAAATTTTAAAGAATATATCAATTTAGTTTAATTAGATTGTTAAATTAAATATTCTTTTCTTTTTTTTAATTAACGACAGCGTTAGAACGAAAAACATGAGTGGTATCCAATTCACTTTGAACATCAAAGCATTTCGTGTAGATACGTATTGGTTTTAAAATAAATGGTCACAACTTTTTTTTGTAAGAGAAGCATCAATCGCAGGACACGGTCACTCGTCGAACGCAAATTACCAATTGATGGAGGTCATCGAATAATCAATATCTAATCTTGGCATCACACATTAATGTGTTAAAAGTATCAAGTGGAAAAAAATTAATGAACGCTCAAAAGTCTTATTTTAATTTATAAGATAACTGAAGTTTACTCTACGCCGTCTGTACCTAAAGAAATGTAATACAAAGATTCCGAAAAACGAAACTCGGCGTTTCGATGAGCTCTCCTTTATCTTTTCCTAGAGCGTAACGTATTCTAACATACTCTAGAACAAGAAGGAGAACGTAAAGAAATTAAATGGTTCTAATGAAAATCAGCTCCGAACACAGTCGTATATATATATTGCAATGTCCTGTTTCGCGCTTAATAGGACTTTAAATCAACGGCCAGTATTCTTACTTATCTGGCAATGCTCTTGCTTAACTTTTAGGATGTTAACTAGCTCAAAATAAATGCGGAGAGTAGGAGGAGTTTCCTGTTAATACGATGTAATAGGACGCCACAATATTGTACCCCTTGTAAGCTCTTCTACCAATATTAAAAAAATGGAGCCAAAGAAATACGTTCGTTTTCTGTTAATTAAAACCCTCTTGCAAAAAAAAACAAAAACGAGAAGTCGGCTCTATACAAGTTTATTTTATGTTCAACTTTTGGTGATATACGGTATAAAGTATGATGGTTTATTACGAATAAGTATTAAAAGAACATAAAAGGAAATGATTACGTGATTGTTATTAGCTCTAAATAAAATATGTGAAAATATTACCCCTCTAGACGTACAGCTGGTTCACACAAAATTATACAATAGTATATGTGTCCCTAATTGGACGCTTCTCAATCACAATAGAGCACACTAACAAAATAATTGAAAAGAATACAGATTAGTAACGTTCAGCTTTCCACTGAATTAATAATTCCGTAAATATTGAATGAAATAACGCAAGTAAAATTTGATTGTGGTTTTCAAAAGCAATCGTTTAAGTGAATTAAAAGAAAAAAACTATAATAGTTGGCTGATGACAAACTATTTACTCGTTAATGAGCCAGAAAAAATGGACAACTTACTGCTAACCGTTATTACCACAGTCTTTGGAAGTGAATAACACTTACAATAAACTAATATATAAAATAAAATAGTAGTATGAACATTCTATCCCAGGTTTAGTACTCCAATGACCTCGATGAATCTGGTCCAATTACTACGTCATCCCTTGAGCGTGCTGATCCAGCTCTGTCTTCCTAATCAGATGGGCATGGAACCCTTACATACACATTAATATCGTCCGTACGACAATTGATAAATTACCAACAGGTGTTAGGTAGGTAGGGTAAACTAAGAACCCTCTGGGCGTTTTCTTTTGAGGGTTAATTAACTGTATCTAAGATCGGGACGATTCTATGATTAATTCTGAGTCGGCAATCCTAATACAGAAATATACTATCAGTCGTTGAAAATATGTGACAAGAAATGAAAGAGATGTGACAAGAAATATTTCGAATTTTTTGAAATTTTCTGTGGAAAACATGTTTTTTACTGTCAAATAATATTATGCAGCACTATGTTGACGTAATTAATCGTTTTGTGCGAAACATACTCATGTGTTTGGCTCTCAAAGGTGTAACTCTAGTACCAACTTTGCGTTTGTGTGGAAATTGCCGTGGTTCCACATGCGACACTGTGATTAATTATCTGCTAATGATGACAACTTACAAACAACCATCAAAATTTACCAATGGGATACCACTTTCAGCATTTATGTTAATTATCATGATTGTTATTTTCATTAGACTTAAATAAAACTCATTTCATTGATTTATTGATCATTTTATAGTAAGTTGCCTAATGTTATGATTTAACTAATGAGAATACAACATTTCTGTGTAATCATAGATCTTATCTGATTATTATCCGTGAAATTCTGACCACTCCATATACATATATTGTTACAAACATATAATTCCACCTGTATATGCTATTGCAATAAGTATATTTTTATTGTGTATCCGTACGACAATTGATAAATTACCAACAGGTGTTAGGTAGGTAGGGTAAACTAAGAACCCTCTGGGTGTTTTCTTTTGAGGGTTAATTAACTGTATCTAAGATCGTCCCTTTAATAAAATAGCCAACAAAATCCTACTAGAATTTCACGAACACCACGTGTAGTGTTTTTTTTGTTTTACTAACCTAGTCAATTAGCCTACTCTATAAGGTTGATAAAACACTTCGGCTTATCAAAAATCCAACGAAGTTGATAGAAATGCAGTAAACCCTTCCCAATATAATAAGCACGATTATGAATTCTAAGTTAGGACTTTTAAATGGTGTAAGAGCGGAAACTTGTATTCAGTTAGGAAGTTAACGTTGGAAAGAAAGAAAATCAACTGCCATCTTCTTTTAAATGACTAAGCATCAACAAAAATTAAATGCTAAGTTTATGGCTAGATAATTACAAAACTACCGAGAAAAATTTCAATCAATACAAAGACAATAATCACATAATTTGAATAAATAAATTCTATTATTAAACAGAATTAAAGTTTCGATGGAATCTATAATCTATATACTAAAATCGGTCCTATCGATTATCAACTACGGTGGACAGATACGAGAGGGCGTAAACGTATCAAATCACAATAAAAATATACTTATTGCAATAGCATATACAGGTGGAATTATATGTTTGTAACAATATATGTATATGGAGTGGTCAGAATTTCACGGATAATAATCAGATAAGATCTATGATTACACAGAAATGTTGTATTCTCATTAGTTAAATCATAACATTAGGCAACTTACTATAAAATGATCAATAAATCAGTAGGAATGAAATGAGTTTTATTTAAGTCTAATGAAAATAACAATCATGATAATTAACATAAATGCTGAAAGTGGTATCCCATTGGTAAATTTTGATGGTTGTTTGTAAGTTGTCATCATTAGCAGATAATTAATCACAGTGTCGCATGTGGAACCACGGCAATTTCCACACAAACGCAAAGTTGGTACTAGAGTTACACCTTTGAGAGCCAAACACATGAGTATGTTTCGCACAAAACGATTAATTACGTCAACATAGTGCTGCATAATATTATTTGACAGTAAAAAACATGTTTTCCACAGAAAATTTCAAAAAATTCGAAATATTTCTTGTCACATCTCTTTCATTTCTTGTCACATATTTTCAACGACTGATAGTATATTTCTGTATTAGGATTGCCGACTCAGAATTAATCATAGAATCGTCCCGATCTTAGATACAGTTAATTAACCCTCAAAAGAAAACGCCCAGAGGGTTCTTAGTTTACCCTACCTACCTAACACCTGTTGGTAATTTATCAATTGTCGTACGGACGATATTAATGTGTATGTAAGGGTTCCATGCCCATCTGATTAGGAAGACAGAGCTGGATCAGCACGCTCAAGGGATGACGTAGTAATTGGACCAGATTCATCGAGGTCATTGGAGTACTAAACCTGGGATAGAATGTTCATACTACTATTTTATTTTATATATTAGTTTATTGTAAGTGTTATTCACTTCCAAAGACTGTGGTAATAACGGTTAGCAGTAAGTTGTCCATTTTTTCTGGCTCATTAACGAGTAAATAGTTTGTCATCAGCCAACTATTATAGATTTTTTCTTTTAATTCACTTAAACGATTGCTTTTGAAAACCACAATCAAATTTTACTTGCGTTATTTTATTCAATATTTACGGAATTATTAATTCAGTGGAAAGCTGAACGTTACTAATCTGTATTCTTTGCAATTATTTTGTTAGTGTGCTCTATTGTGATTGAGAAGCGTCCAATTAGGGACACATATGCTATTGTATAATTTTGTGTGAACCAGCTGTACGTCTAGAGGGGTAATATTTTCACATATTTTATTTAGGGCTAATAACAATCACGTAATCATTTCCTTTTATGTTCTTTTAATACTTATTCGTAATAAACCATCATACTTTATACCGTATATCACCAAAAGTTGAACATAAAATAAACTTGTATAGAGCCGACTTCTCGTTTTTGTTTTTTTTTTGCAAGAGGGTTTTAATTAACAGAAAACGAACGTATTTCTTTGGCTCCATTGTTTTAATATTGGTAGAAGAGCTTACAAGGGGTACAATATTGTGGCGTCCTATTACATCGTATTAACAGGAAACTCCTCCTACTCTCCGCATTTATTTTGAGCTAGTTAACATCCTGAAAGTTAAGCAAGAGCATTGCCAGATAAGTAAGAATACTGGCGTTGATTTAAAGTCCTATTAAGCACGAAACAGGACATTGCAATATATATATATATACGACTGTGTTCGGAGCTGATTTTCATTAGAACCATTTAATTTCTTTACGTTCTCCTTCTTGTTCTAGAGTATGTTAGAATACGTTACGCTCTAGGAAAAGATAAAGGAGAGCTCATCGAAACGCCGAGTTTCGTTTTTCGGAATCTTCGTATTATATTTCTTTAGGTACAGGCGGCGTAGAGTAAACTACAGTTATCTTGTAAATTAAAATAAGAATTTTGAGCGTTCATTAACTTTTTTCCACCCGATACTTTTAACACATTAATGTGTGATGCCAAGATTAGATATTGATTATTCGATGACCTCCATCAATTGGCAATTTGCGTTCGACGAGTGACCGTGTCCTGCGATTGATGCTTCTCTTACAAAAAAAAGTTGTGACCATTTATTTTAAAACCAATACGTATCTATACGAAATGCTTTGATGTTCAAAGTGAATTGGATACCACTCATGTTTTTCGTTCTAACGCTGTCGTTAATTAAAAAAAGAAAAGAATATTTAATTTAACAATCTAATTAAACTAAATTGATATATTCTTTAAAATTTCAAATTCTAATACCTTATATACCTTTAATCATCATGACTAATCTTAGTTGGTCACAAATTCCATTTGCATTCTAATACAGTACAATAATTGCATTAGTTGTACTGTTTTTATTTTGTTTTCTTGTTTCAAAATAGTCTAAAATATCGATAATATTAACGACCAAACATGATTTCTGTAAAATCTTGTTGGACTATGTCATTTAGTAATATTTCTCATCTCGACGTTCTACTTCAAAATATATAATCTTGGGAATCTTTAGTACTTGTTTCAATTCTATCTAAAGAACAAACTAATGTTAATAGCCTTCCATAAATTAAACTATATTTTAAATACCTTCGCACAAGTATTGATGAAGGAAAAAGGAGCAGTGAGAAGAATTCAGGGCAGGATGGGGAATATTAAAATGGTAGAAGAAATAAGTAAAATAGAACAGACAGGGAAGGAAATGAAAGGACACAAAGTAGGAGTAATTGCATTATAAAAAAAGAAATGAGAAGATAGACAGAAAGATATACTCATTGAATATAACTGCGTTTATGCTATATAAATATATTAGGGAAGGAATAATAAAATTCAAGAAGATAAATCGTAGAATAACAAGTAGTATAACCAATACCATAGTAGTAAACACGTATTCACCCATAGATGAAGTATCAGATAATAATAAAACAAAGAGTGTTATGAAAGTTTGGAAGATACTGGTGAAAAAATTCCGAGGTATGATACAATAATTTTAGCTGAAGATTTCAATGCAAACATTCGAAGAGAGGACTATTTGAATAATATAGCAGAGAACATACATCATCCACACGTTTGTTAGAAGAGCAAAAGGAAATCAAAGCTAGTGTCGCATCTGGAACCACGGCAATTTCCACACAAACGCAAAGTTGGTACTAGACTTACACCTTTGAGAGCCAAACACATGAGTATGTTTGGCACAAAACGATTAATTACGTCAACGTAGTGCTGCATAATATTATTTGACGGTAAAAAACATGTTTTCCACAGAAAATTTCAAAAAGTTCGAAATATTTCTTGTCACATCTCTTTCATTTCTTGTTACATATTTTCAGCGACTGATAGTATATTTCTGTATTAGGATTGCCGACTCAGAATTAATCATAGAATCGTCCCCTTCTTGGCGATTATCCGTGAATTTCTGACAATCGCATGCGTATATATATATATATATATATATATATATATATATATATATAATAATATATACATATGTGTATATATATTTCGAAAAATAGAATATGCTTGCAAAATAATCGGGCGATAATATACAACATTATATCGTAAGAAGAATGCAAATAAAAATACTGAACTTACCTAGTTGAATTATAATTTATTCGTGCATCCCAATTTTTATTATCGATTGTACCATATAGATACTCCAACAAAATAAGTGCTATGATCAGGGTGAAAATACCCTTGTATAGGGTGCTGTGGGTAAACCAGCTGGGCATCACCTACCACTCCTTTAACATTGTTTCCATGGTCTCCAGAGAGATCTAATAAAGTTACTATTGGAGATCTAGATTAGAATTAAAATCACAAAAACCTGATGTTTTCAAGACATATTAAAATATAATAAAAGTAATAATCGCGAATGAACAAATTAAGCTGTGAACTCTTTCAATTATGAAATAAAAATATGTACATTTCACACTTCGAATAAAACAGATATCCAATACATATTTGTAATATAATAAGGGGCGTTTCATGAATGAAGGAAGCTTACTTTTTGAGGTTAATACTACTAGTAATGTAAATATGTAATTTAATTTGATATGTTTCAAAAAATGTTGATTAATGCATATATGCTAATTGTTTGTTAATGGAATGCATCAATTTAATGTTATTTATACAATACATATTGACAAGAGAGGGACAATGTTACAATAAATTGGTAAACAAATAACATCTCTTATCATTCAACATCAAATAACAGGTTCATTACCGATACCTGTATATATTTGTTGTTCGATCGGATATGTTTATAGTAAAACTTTCTGGTTATTGGCAGCTTATATCTTAACTTATTAAAGCTAATCTTTTTTTCCAAATTTTTAGTAGAAATAAAAAGAAAATAAAAGTTAAGTATATTGTCCACTTTCAGTACGAATCGAAACCGAACTCCATTTTTATTTACATAATGATGTCTAAGATATTTAGATTAATACTAAAGAAAAAAATACTACAGTATAAAATACGTACACACACATGGGTGATTTGATGGAAGGTCTTTTAAAATTATTATTTTTCAATTTGAAAAGAATGCTGGAGTAAAAATCTTTGCTAATTTTTCTCAAGATCCTCAAAATACTGTTCTGTTATTCGATTGAAATTTCTTTCCAGCAAGGAAAAGTTTGAGTTTGAGGAGTGCACGGAAGTCACTGGGGCTGGTGTTGGTGAAAAGCGTGGGTGAGACATAACTTGACACTTCAATTGATCCAATTTTTATTGCAACTTGACTGGTGAGAGAAGCTATTGCAGTGGAAGAGGTTTTTTTACAAGCCTGGCTGGTCGTTTTCAAAAAATTCTTTCCTTAATTTGTCTAGTGGCGCAGCAGAATACGCTCCTCCTGTTTGGTTTTTTGCGAAATACTGTATGAAAATTATAGCTTTTGAATCCAAAAAATGCATAACCTTATCCACCGATGGAATGTTACGGCATTCTTTGGGGGAGAGCTATCATGATGTATCTATTGTTGTGATTATCGTTTGCATTCCAGTCATAGTTGTGAGACTAAGTTTAATTAAGCGTAATAAATCTTTATAAAAATCAGTTTGGTTGTCATTAAACAGCTTTCGCATTCTTTCACATTTTTTTGATCATAATTCAACCATCTTGTTGACTATTGGAAATGTCCAATGCTGTCTGTAAAATATGATGTACACATTCAGTCACCTTGATGTTAGTTCTTCGGTCGTTTAAAATAATATCATGAATTTTATTGACTACTTTCGGAGTTGTGGCAATTTTTGATGATCCCGATCGCGCATCATCTTTGATGCTAATATCATCACGTTTATGTGTGCAATCCAGTGAAAATTCTGGCTTTTAAATAAGCATTATCATTCAAAGTTGGTTACATGTGAGTCAAAATTTTAGATGTATTAAGTTCTTTAAAAAATAAATACTGAATTGCACTACGAATTGCGAGTTTATTCATTTTAAAATTTTCCATTTAGAACCTTTCTCCATAGTTCTGCAATTTTCAAATCAAATATCAGAAATTTAACGAATTTAACCTGTCACCATCAAAAAATTACAGAGGTAGAACGCAATGCTAAGTTTAAATTCAAAAAATTGTGACAGTAGTCTAATCTTTCTGCCAAATTAATCTCGTGTTTGCTTGAATATGTATATATTTGCACCGTTATTTGACAAAATTTATATATATGTAATTTACTATTATAGAGTTAGAGTGAATATATTGTTTTCTAGAAAACAAAGATTAACTACTAGCAATTAAAAGGTTTCTACGAAATACCCGCAGTTGTACTGAAATTACTTTTAAAAAAATCATCTTGCAATAATCAGTACATAGCGTATTTATAAACCAGTAGTATGCTGATAAATATCATTTGGGATTCTGTTTGTTGTATGAATTAGCTAGTGGATGTTATCGTATTCAGAGACAAGAAAAAGATGAATTCAGTTTAGATAATGAATCTCGTTTCAGTCGATCTTTGAAAATTGGATGTTGTTTTAGAGTGAGAAATGGAATAAAATTCGTATTTAATATCAGCGATAATCGGCGAAATATTCGAAACATCGCATTTAACAATTATGACATATATTCATAGCTAACAATTTGTTTTGAAATATGCCAGGTGAATGAAATAACAAAACGGAACTCGTTGAATCAGATTGAAATTTGTTCACTGGTACGGAATTAAAATTATTCATTTTTGTAGACACCCCCAACAATTGTAAAGTGGATTTGCATCAACAGTAGAGAATGCTAAGAGCAACCCATTAATTTTAATAAGTATTGTCAACAACAGGTAAATGTTTATGCAGTAATGAAAGAAAATATATATTAGGAAAGGAATTGTTTTTCAGCATGATAAAAGAAAGTTGGTAGAATTAGTTTAGAAAGTATTTCTATATCTATTGTATTCTTCAAATATGTTGCCTCTTATTCGTTTCAATTTGAAATTGAAATCATTTTTGAATGAAAAAGCTTTTCGAATTCAAATGGCGTTGAAATAAACGAATATTTCAAATTCAAACGAACAAAATTTTTTGAAAATGTATAATTTTCTCTACCTCACTAATTCCATGTGCCATTTTTTATGGAGCATCACCTTTTACGGAACTGTTGCGGTATATTAACTCAGAATACTGTATATAGTTCATAATTTGAGGCATTTCTTGTAACCTGTTTTCATTTACGCAGCATTTTCGCTGATGTGTTGGTGAAATATCACTTTAGAAGCGACTTTAGTGAACAATATAAAATTTCGCGAATAGATATAAATAAAATCACCCGGCCTGACGCTAGTTGAACTTGTGCCGAGCGCGCTACTGTGCATCAGTAAAACCAACAATTTCTGATAATAGCGAATACATACACATACACTACCGCTCATAAGTATTTGGTCACCCTTGTTTTATTACAGTTTCTATAGAAAAGTTGTAATTATAAAATTTATTTCTGTTGCAAGAAATAGTTTCATAGTAAACATTAAAATCTATAAAAGCTTATTCAAAAATAATTATGTGATTACTCTATTATTCACAATGAATGATAATACCCCAATGAAACTCCAGGTAGAATAATTGCACATAAGCGATTAGGTCTCTCAATTCTTGGAAATTTTCGATTGTTTTGATTTTATTTTAAGGTAGGGTGTTATTGTAAATTATACTAGTCTTTATACTTGGGTATTGCAGTTAGTTTTTGTGAGGTGCTCATAGTGATAACATTATATGATTCGAAGAAGTTAAATCGGTTAGAAATTCCTAAACGGAAAGAATTGAGTGTAGAAACACGATCGTTTATAACCGCATATCATAAAACTGGCAAAAGAAAGCTTATAAAGGTTATATCATCATCAAAAAACACCGTGAATGTGGAAGTGTGTTCAGCAGAATTCGAAAAGGGAGACCAAGGGCAACAACCTCTGCAGAAGATCTTGCAATGGTGATAACAAGCAAGAGAAATAGACTAAAAACAGCCCCAGAAATCACAGCAAAAAATCAATGCTGTTCGTCGAAAACCCATAAGTGTTTCCACAGTTAAAAGGCGATTAAAAGAAGCCGGTCTTCATGGACGAATTGTAATGCGGAAGTTGCTTCTACGCAAACAAAACAAGCAAAAACGTTTAAAGTGGGCACGCGATCACTAAAATTGGACCATAGAAGACTGAAATAAAGTATTGTGGACCGATGAATCCGAATTCGAGATTTTCGGCTCACGAAGACGTGTTTTCGTGAGAAGGTCTGTGGTTGAGCGAGCCCGGGAAGAATGCATAGCCCCTACTGTTAAGCACGATGGAGGTTCAGTCATGATATGGGGTTGCTTTTCTGGATCAAATGTGGGCGATTTCGTAAAAATCAAAGATATACCAAAATAAGAACAGTATAAGCGCATATTAGAGGAAAACGCAATCCCCTCTGGAATTAAAATTTCGGATCAAAATTTTATCTTCTAACAAGATAATGACCTGAAACACACTTCCAAACTATGCCGGAAATATTTGCAGAAATTGGAGGACGAGAGAACCTTAAAAGTTATGGCGTGGCCTGCCCAGAGACCCGATTTCAATTCCATCGAGTTGCTGTGGGAAGAACTTGACCGAAAGGTGAGAAAATCAGCTCCCACATGCTGCTAATATGTGGAAGAACCCGCAAGAAGCGTGGGGTAAAATAAAACCTGAGACATTACGAAAATTAATCGAAAGAATGCCTGGACTGTGTGCTGCAGTGATTAAAAATAAAAGAAGGCATATAGACGAGCCTAAAATTTAGATAAATATATTATACAACAATTTATTTTAGATGTAAAAATATATTTTTTTCATATGTGTAAATAATCAAAAGATATTAGTGTTTTTTTTGTTACAATTTGCGAGTTAAATGCGAGTGACCAAACACTTATGAGCGATAGTGTATGTATATGCACATGCACCAATGCACTCAAAACAGGCAGACAAGCAACATTAATTTAGATAAATAATAATACATTCCATTATTACAAAACAACTATTTTATTTTAAGTGACAATATTTTTCAACGTATTACGCAACAGAACAGGCTGCGACAGTTAAAAAAACATAGGTTATAGGTTGCAGTAGAAGAATGTTTATTATATACTTTTTGTAGTTTCCCTTCTTTTAATATGACAAAAAAGTTTATTAGTACTTAAAATATTTATTGTCGATATTTTAAAACTATTATGTCATATGTTTTACTTAACGTTCTTAAAAGACCAAATTATAGTAAAAATGAAGTACAAAAAAAATTAAAAGTTATGTTTGTCATTGAGATAGTAAGCTACAATGTTTTTAGAATTTCTAAGCACAAAGTTGTGGTCTTGCATGTTGTCGACTTAAAATTTGTATTTTTTATATTAAGCAGACTGCAGAAAATTTGATTATTAAAAATTTTAAATGTAAAAATTAATCTTTGTCAGTTGTAGAACTGAACCATGACAAAACTATTGCTCTATAACATTTTGAGATTATAAGTCGATAAAAGATGAATTTGGAAGTGGAAGACTTAGCAAAGTAACAGCCTATCCAAGGAAGACAGTTGCACGCTATGTAATATGTTTGCCTTTAATCACAAAAGTCTGCGCTCATTTTCATTCTTTTTAATTTGTTAAACTCTATAGAATATGAATATCTTATACAAACATATATTTCTTCAGTATTATAAAAATTGAAATATTAATAGTGGAAACACTGTAGGCAAGAGATTATAATACGTATGCACTATAGGGCTATGAGGGGCGTTTATTGAGAGCCATTTCGGCACGAAAACTGTTGACGTATCAAATGGTGTGTGTATCTATGCGACTGAAATAAAGAACAAGTTACATGCCACCTTAAATACGTTTGCAAAGCTAGAGTAGCGAACATAAATAAAAACTTACGTGAACCATTACAGAAATGCACAAAGATGGTATCGAGATTTACGTAAATTCTATGGCACTGATATAATCATGTCGGAAGGTTGCGCGATTTGGAATGAATATCATTCGTAGTGGATTTAAATAATTTCTGATTGTCTTGTAAAGGTAGTGTGAGGTTCCCAAAAATAGAAAAAGCTCAATATGAACAAAATTGCAGCATGCTAAGTCCTACATACATTTAATAACAGAGAAGAAATGACACTGATATACAATAATAGAGATTAGAAAATCCAGCAAAAAACCCAGTACAATGAAGGTCAAGTTTATAGTAGAGTGCCATAATGAAAGTGTCGTCATCATTAATCATGCTGTTCCTCAATGCGAAATACCTAACATCAATTTTAAATTTCGTTGTAACATGTTTAATTAAGAGCGTGGCAGATTTTTACCAAGATGGATAGTGTTGAAATTCGTATCGTCATTAAGTCCTTCTTCTTGAAGAACTTATCAGTAATAGACACTCATCCTGGGATTGAGGATGATCTGAAGAAATGTGTTTCTTCGTCTTCCCTGTTGATAAATGGGTTCATAGGTTCAAATGCGGATGTCGTTAAAGGTGCACCGTGTAGTGGACTTCCGAAATCTGTCTCTATAATAGAAATTGTTGAAAAATGAATGCTATAGCGTTATAAGACTATCATTTGAAAACGTCTGAGATAGAGCAGCATATATTTTCAATGAAGAGTTGGCTGTGAAGAAGCTGGCTGCTAGATGGATATCGCTAATGCAAATGTCGAAAAAACAAGGGTAGGTTTTATACGCTGATATATCTTGGATTCGTAATTATACGCTAGAAATAAAACAATAATAATAATAATAATGGCATAGTGCTTCTCCTTCCTCTAGGATAGCGATGTTTACTGCAGGAACGGTAATAATTTACATTTTCTTGAGAGGACACAAAAGATATTCGTCTTGTTTGTTACCATCCGAAAGACCAAACCATCACAGACGCATATTGTGTAAGTCTTTTAGACAAATTAAAGCAAAACATTTATGAAAAGTGTCCTGGATTTCAAGAAAAAAACAATTGTCTACAAGACAATGCACGGCGTTATTCACCTCATGTTTTATTAACCAGATTTAGCACCGTCTAATTACCATGTTTTTCTACACCTAAAAATAACTTGCAGGTCAGACATTTTCATTAGACAACGATGTTAAAGCTGGTGTAGATGTTTATTTTAACGAATTTGAGGATTTAAAATTTTATCAAGGGATAGAACCTTTAGATAATCGCTAATTCAAATGTATTGAGGTGGTTTATGACGAAAAATAAACGCAATTTCGAATTTATTTTCATTCCACGAACTTTTCGGTCCACCTTCGCAATGTAATGTGAATATGTCTCTGACATCAATATGTCAGTCCTCTTAAAAAGGTGGTACTTTGAATGACATTTTATTTAAGGATATATTGAATAGATTTCGTACGTGCGTTTTACATTCCACAGACGCCACGACGTAGAGATTTTTTGATTTTTTAGACTGCATAATAGAAAAAATTCAATTAAAATTTATATCTTGTGAATTTGATATATTAAGTATAAAACAGATAAAGTTTCGGCATGTTAATTGTTTAATAGTTGAAACTGTATCAAAAATGTGTAAATTATCAATATGTAGAAAAGAGCGCCCACAGTCTTTCATTAATCACGATAATATAAACTTGCCATTCACTAGAGTATACCACTAAAAATAGTTATAGCAGCGAGACAATGAATTTGGTTTTGTTTCTTCTCGATAATTGCAATGCCCTATATGACATTCTCACGTACAACAATCATTAAACCGTCGTATATTAGACTTCCTTTATATGCGGAAAGGTTATTGGTCGACCTTCTACTTTCTGACATTGCACTTTCACTAGTACCTAATGTTCCGGAGGCCGTTAAACAATGTAAAATATATTTTTTTACAAAAATATTTATAGAATACTTAAGAAACTAATTTAAAAATCAAATTCTTATGGTAACTATTTTCTTTTAGGTAATTTGTTGACATGGTAGGCGCTATAAATAGATGGTTACATATATTAGGAAAATGAAATATTTGTTTCTGAATACTTGTTTTTGAGTTCAACGTTTTCTGGACGGATTTTTGTCATTTTAATAAATACTGTTCGGTACAAGTGTAATTGAAAAATGCTATAGAGTACACGATTTATTATTTTTGGATGAAATATGACTGCATTTGGACGAATTTAATTTTCTACATATATCACTTCTGAATCAATAATTTCAAAACTTTTTTAGTAAACATTTTGCTACATATTAATATTCTAATGTGGCATAATATTAAGTTTATACTTCTAGTTTGTAAATAGGATTACATAGAAATATATAGCATTTAATATTAAAAAATTAACTCGTGAAAAGAACAATCTGATAAAAATCATTTGTAGTGTTCTTTTGTTTAACATTCGAAATTCCTTTAGGTTTTAAAAATAGGTATTCACTAGCAGTGTTCATCTGAAATTTGCAATGTAATCAATGTAATTGAAGTTGTAATATCCATTCCAAATTCACGAATCAGATCGCTATTCTCTAGAATGTATTCCCAAGAAGCCTAAGAAATATCGAAGACTACAACGAACACACACCAAATCCAAAAGATTATACAATCAAAAATAAATATTTTATTGATGTATCTAAAAAAAGGTGAAAAAAGCCTTATTGATTATTTCCTTGCTTTTGTGCTATTCTTTAATAAGCAATCAATCGTTCTCATAGATCAACACTTTTTATTGATTTGTTTCAGTGTAGTAGTATTGTGTGGCCGTAGTACAGTAATGGAATTATTAGATACTTTATCTCACCTTCGTACGTTTATAATGGGCTGCGATCCGATTAATGTAGTTAATGAAATTTTATTGTCTAGTCTTACTATCTTTTCAAAGAACCTTCTTCCTTGTTTCTATATTAACCAATCTAGAACATAACATTGTGCTAACACTAAATTTTTATTTACTCCAATACTAACATTTCTATCAGCTGCAAGTTTTTTGTGTGTTGGTATATTATAAAATCAATTGTAAAACGTTCTTACATTGTAGCTAACTCAAATTTCTCAGTCCCACTGAGTTAGGCTTATTTTTACACATTGGCGTACTTTAATCATGCCAATAAATGGTATCATTTGCTTGTCAATACTTAAATCCGCAGTTAAAGGTAGTTTATTGCGCTTCCCCTAAATGCAGTCTATAATGGGTTGAACTTTTCATAATCGGTTATTAGTTTTCGTTTGTTTAAAAATTTGTCCATATTAAGTTATCCATATTTTCAAGTTTTGTAGTTGAAGAAATCTGTTTTTCGGTATAACGCTTACAAGCAGTCTACATTTAAAATACTTTGAAAATCAATTTGTTTATTTACAAGTATAAATTAACGGTGATTTGCCTTTAGTAACGTGACAATTACATTATACTCTCTTTTTACTAACTTGTCAAAAGTAAATAATCTTTCTCTTTCTTATTTAATACTTCATAAAGAATAAATACTTTAATTCCAAGTTGTGGTGACAACTATTATATTACTTGACAAGTTAGTGAAGGATGTCTAGTGGAATAGTCACGTTGACTAAAGGCAATGTCATAATTACGTCTCTCTAGGCTCATCCATTTACGAAAAGTTTTAAGATCAATGGTTCGACCACATGGCGCTCACCTAACCTCTACAAACATCAGCTTAAAACTATATAAATAAGCGCATGCGTGATAGATTAAATTACAACGTATACTCTAAATAAATTTCTTTTATACCAATATATAGAAGGGCATAAATTTGAAAAAATACAATTGTAATTAGAAAAGGAGGAGGAAAAGTCGCACAATGCGCGTACATGAATACGTAAACAATATAAAAGTGATCAAGTTATTCATTTGATTTGCGAATCTTTTTTTTTTAAGGAAAACGGTACGACACTGTTTTCCATACGAAACGTCAGCCCCTAATAATAACACAATAATAATACCTAATGTGCTTAATATCTGCAGCTTTTTATTATAAGAAACATTAAATATTATTTTTAAATTAATTCTAAGGACTGGAATTATATTGCCTGTGTATGTATATACTGCATAAAGAGTATTTGTTGTTATAAAATAGACTAATACTTTAACTGTTCGTCGATTAACATAATAGTTTAGATTTTTTCAGTTATATGAATTAACAATATTGCAGAAAACTTCAAGTGTGAAATATAACACGGATTTATTAAATTATCTATTTATGTGAAGACATTAAATTTTAGTATTGGACTGATGCAGACAATACTTAATTTCAAAAAGTGTTTATGTAGTAATAACTTGATTCACATTGAATATTTGCTAGTAAAGATTTGACAAGACCTGAATATATTTATTTAACAGTATTAGAAAATCTACCATAAACATAATGTAATGAACTGTCAAATATTTGGTGAAATTCATTCGTACAAGAAATATTGTCCCTCTAATGTCTTTTTTTATGAAGATTATAAATTAAAGAAGTACTCTTGGCATGTACTTCGTTTATGTATAATGAATGATAGTTTCGACAGTAAGTTTAAATTTATTAATGAAAAGTTGGCTTACCTATTAATAATATCCATTTAAGGTTTTTAAATAATAAAATCACGCACTGTAATTTCATTTAATTTTCACATGACGATTGTAATTTAAACATCTATTGAACTGTCGATTACTTAACGTACTGGCGTGCGCTTATAAACAGTACCAGGTGAAATGACAAGATTTTATGGACTGGATCCACCAGTATAACTGAAAGCTAAGACCTACGTTCTACAACGGTACATAAATTTATACTCCTATTTCACTCTAAAATTGTCTATTAAAAAATTATTATATATTAATATTTTATTAGCAAGAATTATGCAATGTGTTGCTAAGAATTTTTAGCAGAAATTTCCTGTTTCCCTACGACAATTTGAAACTATTTATACATGTGTCGATACTAAAGTCGTATATCGCAACAGAAATAAATTTGAGAATTGTCGAAAACCTTCCTTCGTTTTGAACTAACAGTACAAGTTATAATAAACTTAACTATTTTATAAATTATATTTATATAACGTTGATAGTGTAAATGACATGAAAAATAACTGAATTTTAAATAGATGAATTTATTTTCATTTATTTCATTAAAATCATGCTGAATATTATTCATTAAAGGAAATATTTTACATCTTTAATAAAATCGAATAATCGAATATTTGTAATTTTATAAATAATTAGAATTTTGTTTTTACATGTCAAAATTAGTTCGAATATTCTTGTATGTTCCACTTTATACATATTCATATGTATATATTTCTACATATGTACTTAAAAATAAATGCAATTAAAAAATTGGCAAAGGAACTTTTTCCATGAATGAGATTCTTTTTTGGAAATTGTAGCAACAGATTTCCTTGTTATTTTCAAAGATGATCGCAGAAGTGGCGAGTTACGAGGGAATACATATACTCAAATTAGTATTGTATAGTAATTGAGAAAGCAAGTAACACAGAAGCAATAATTATGTAATTATTCACATAGATTGACATATACCTATCTCGCAATTCTTTAACATTCTAAAAATATCTCTAGGAAGTGTTTTTACCCCGAAACATTTCAAAATGCCTAGATTTTGTAGTTGTTTGGTTCCGCGTTTGCTAACATTGAATCCAAAAGTGATTAGACGAGCAATTTGTGAATATTGTGAACAGTGTATTTAAGAGGAACCACTACCAAAAAAAAGGCATGCAAAAATCTGCAGTTAGACCTATGATATTAATAATAATAATCTTAACAAATCTTAATTAATATCTTTTTTTGGTTTTAGTATATTGTATGTCTGAACAAATTATAGTAGTTCAACAATAAGTTTTAATGTGATCTTGTTGGGAAAGTATAAAATGCCTTTTTAGTGCAGGAAAAATACAAAATTATTCAATTTTACAAAAGTTTTATTACAATAATTTTTACAAAAAAATAGGTATTAGTAATATATATGGTCTCCACGAACATCCAAAAACTTTTAGCATCTTGATATCATGGACCAGATTGGCATATCAAGCACTTCTTGGAGAATCATATCCCATTCCTCCCTAACAGCAATTCGCAATGTCTGATTCATGATGATGATAGCATATTTCGCGCAATAACACGTCTTTTCAAAATTTATGATATGCGTTGTTTTGAATTACCATTTCAGAAATTAGCTGGCCACTCTATTCTTTCTAGATCAACTTTATCAATTGAGTTGTTCACAATGTCTGTTCGATGTGGACGGGAATTATTATCGTCGATAAAAATTCTTCTCTCAGCATCTCACACAGATATCTCTGGGCAGTGAGAGATTCATTTTTGAAATAATATTTGATGTCCATTTCAACATTTATCCTGACCCATACCATTGTGGCACCATCCTCCTACTGAGGCCTTTCTTGGGAACAAATTGTGGGTTATTGTGTACCTCTAGTTATTTATCGTCTCTTGATATTGCTAATGTTAACCAGCCTTGCCCTTAGCTTCGTCGAGTGCCTCTAATTCCCAAAAAGCAATTCTAAAGTCCAGATATATACTATGGCTCACTCCCAACATTTCAGCGACAATTCGTAGCGTTCTTCCACTTAGCACCTTTTTGTTCAACAATATCAGAGATATTTAATTAAATTTAATAAAATAAATTTCATTGAAAGCAGAAAAAATGAACACAAAAAATATAAACAAACACAATATCAGTTGACAAATTTTTGAAATGATGTCCGTTCACTTTCAAATAGTGTGCAAGTGTGTGAACAAATTCTTAAATAACATTGGCTAATGCCTACTCTGGAATTAATTGCACTTTCTCAATTATTCCTTTCCATAACTCGTCCAGATCATGCGGTATTCTAGCGTACATCACAGATTTTAAATAACCCCAAAGGAATAAATCTAGGGGATTTAAATCTGGAGACCGTGTACGTCATTCAATGAATTTTCTACGCCCAATCCATATATTTGCGAATGTTTCGATCAAAAAACAACTAACATTGTGCGCATAGTGTCCGTCCAAATACCTAATACCTACAGGTAATTCCCTATCTTCCTCAATACTAGAAACAGCAGTTTTAGTAATGACGGTTCATGATATTGGATGTCAATATTGATGCCAATTGATAAATAAATTGCATACTTCCTTACGAGTTCTCAAAATCAATCATCATCAAAATTTCAATACGGTCTTTTTCAATTAATTGAACTAATATTAGGACATTCACAACAATTCTGACAGGTTACATCAAGTACTGAATTTTAATTCCATTGTCTACTAAACATGAACATGATTTTAAAATATCAGTTTTAAGTAAATGTCTTGTCGGTATTGAACAAAATGGAATTTTTAGAACTAGAAGTTTGATTCGAATATAAATGTGCTCATCGAATCCCTTGTTTGCATTTACTTAAACGTGGAAAATTTTATTAAAATTTAAGCAGCCGTATGAAAGATATCGGAACGGATTTATTTGCTTAATTCTGTAGTGGTTTAGGCAGACCTGTAAATGTTGTATACAACTAAAGGCTTCCCCAAACCAACGCGAAACATTCGCAGTCGCAGCGAAATTTTCGTGGGAAATTATCCACGACCAAACGCTGACTATGTAATTAAATGGTCTTATCTACATCGATGCAAAGATATCGCGCCGCAGCGCGTCAAACTGCAACGAATTTATCGCAATCGCTGCGTGCACGGTTTTTAGTTGCTGTCGCCACGCGAAACCTATCGTAATAAAAGATGACATGTACCGAAAAGCTAATTGAATTAGTAAAAAAATACCCAATCTTATACGACCTGTCACATGACGAATACAAAAATGTGAGGACAAAAGATAAGGTGTGGGAACAGATTGGAGCGGAATTAAAAGAAACTGGTAAGTATGTACCTAATTTATTGAATCATTAAAAAAATTAACAAATTTAATTTATTGAATCATTAAAACAATTAACAAATTTTTCTCGAATGTTAAATGATAAATTTGTTGCCCGTTTTGGATCATTTTGCATCTGTCTAAGGACAGATTGTTGACTAGGTTGGTCCGATGGGTCTAAAGAATCACAATTTTCACCTTCGATTTGTTTCATACGTAAAAAGTTGTGTAAGATACATGTTGTATTAACAATAAGAATTGCAGTTTCCACTTTAGTTGCAATTGGTCTGAAGAATATTCGCCATTTTTGAACGAGGATTCCGAATGCGTTTTCTACAACTCTTCGTGCTTTACACAACCGTGTGTTATAATTTTCTTTACGAACATCAGCTCTTGATTGTCGATAAGGAAAAGGGCGCATAAGATACGGCTTGAGAGCAAATGCTTCATCACCAATCAGAACGTGACTGCAAAGTTCACTTTGCCGTGGTAAAGGTTTGGCTTTCGGAATGTTCATTAAACCTGTTTCAAATCTTTGACCCATATGTGAAGCCTCAAAAATTCCTCCATCACTGTTTTTTCCATAACCGCCAATGTCCACACAAATAAATCTGTAATCCGGGCCAACAATAGCCATAAGAACTATTGAAAATTTATTTAAATAACAAAAGTGCAAGGAGCCGGTTTTATTAGGGCATTTGACGGTAACATGCTTCCCATCTATAGCACCGATGCAGTTGGGAAATCGCCATATATCTTCGAATCCTTTTGCAGACTCTTCCCAAATTTCCGTTGTAGGTTCAGGCAAATAAATATGTTCCATTCTTCTGCAAATCGCCTGGCAAACTTCTGTTACTATTCTACTAACTGTTTCAAATCCAACCCGAAAACTGTGGCCAATTGTAGAAAAACTATCTCCGGTAGCAAGAAACCTGAAAAAAAAAAATTAAGCAATTTTTTCTTCCTAGTTATAAAACAAATGTATTATATCTCATTAGGACCTTTTTATTGTTTCAGGCGACGAAGTAAAAAAGAAATGGAAAAACCTTAGGGATACCTACATGCGACACATAAAAGCAAATAAATCCAAAACTGGTCAAGCTGCAAAAAGTGGTAAAAAATGGCAATGGTCAGATCAAATGCAAGCATTCCTCCCTTTTATGTCGTTTGCAAAAACAAGCTCAAATGTTCATGAAATTTCGGAAAATCCAGAAAGTATCGGTGATAGTAGTGAAACCGATTATTATTCTCAAAGTATTCACAGTGGTGAGGACAAACAGTCCGAATTTTTGGATGACAACTCAGATGTAATAGCGGCAGAGGAACTAGATCCTGAAGATTCAACTGTCACCGATTTAGAAGTAAATTCAGCTCCAGCGCCAGCACCAAATTCGACCAAAACATCCACCCCCTCGTCAACAAATAAAAATAAAAATAAGAATAAAAGTGAACCCTCTTCTGTAAACAGTTTAATTACATATTTTCAAAATAAGAAGAAACCCGACTCTGACGAAACTGAAATGCTGTTTATAGCTCATGCAAAAACTATCAAAAAGTTCTCAAAAAAACGCCAGGCCATAGCAAAAATGCAGGTTGCAAAAATTATTATGGAACAAGAACTTTTAGATATTGAAGAACAGTCCTCACCATATCACAACCTGGCCTCACCTCGTCCTTTAAGTACTGACAGTTCTGCCTCATGTAGTTATAATCAAAGTGCATCACCAAGCTATGTACCACATACTTCACAAAATCAAACTATTAATACACTACAGCCAGCAAACCCTTCAGATGAAAGCAGTAGCGTTACAAATTATTTTCAATTATTCACTCCTACTAATTACTGAATGCTAATGCTAATAAAGACTATTGTTTATATTTTCATTTATATTGTGTTTCCTAATAAAATGTTAACAAAGAATATGCCTTTTTTTAACTTACCTTAGTGCAATGGCAAGTCGTTCTTCCGCTGATATAGCTTCACGGTAATTTGTATCCCTTTTCGTAATATCTTCTTTTATAAGATTTAAAATTTCATCAAAATTGTCACTTGACATTCTAAAATAAATATGAAATCGTTTTTCATCTTGCCGAAGTTGAGGCATCAGTGTATGAAACTCTCCGAACTCCTTACGCTCCAAATTAATTCTATGCGCCCATTTTCTTTTTTTCGTTCTACAAAAAAAATTATATCTATATTATATCTATAACATTTATAATACTACAAATATAAACCTTGAATTTTCCTCAGCTTCTAATGCAAGAAATAGCACTGCTTCTTCTTCGTCCGACGAGGAAGACATTTTTGCACTGCTAGAATCAAAAACTGACGCGTTGGTGTGGGAATCCACGCGAATTCACCGCGTCGCAGGTGAAGCGAAATCAATCGCCGCGAAAATTTCGCTGCGACTGCGAATGTTTCGCGTTGGTTTGGGGAAGCCTTAAAACAAACGGAATTATGAGTTTATCTAAACAAAGGCTAGGCAACACATAATGCAGATACAACTACGTGTTGATTGGTTAAATACAGGAAAATGCATTTATCGATTGGTCTAGGAGAAACACTTATCATACATATATTGGGTCTGGGAAAAAGTTCGTGGCGTTTTCCCCGATAGATGGCATTGGTTGCCGATAACTAAAGAACAACAAGTCACAGCGACACCACCGACGGCTCGTTTTTTAGATGACCTTCCGAACGTTAGTTTGAGCGTAGAAACATTGTAATCGGTGCAGTGGTTGGAAAGTTATTCGCACTTGAAAATGGAGAAGAATAATGAGAAATTTCGCTATATTCTGAAATATTATTATGATAAGGGGAAGAACGCTGCGCAGGCTTGTGATAAAATTTGTGCTGTGTACGGTGAAGGTACTTTATCGAAATCTGTTGCGCGGAAATGGTTCGCTCGCTTTCGTTCTGGAAATTTCAATGTGAAAGATGAGTCACGCTACGGTCGTCCAATCACTGAAAAATCTGATGAAATTCTTGAAAAAGTCCAACAAGATAAGCATATCAGCAGTGTCGATATTGGCATGGAACTAGGCATTGACCACAAAACTGTTTTGAACCATTTACACAAAGCTGGTTACAAAAAAAAGCTTGACGTATGGGTTCCTCATGAGTTGAGCGTGAAAAACCTGATGGACCGAATTAACATCTGCGATGCGCTGCTGAAACGGAATGAAATCGAGCCGTTTCTGAAACGTTTAATAACCGGAGATGAAAAATGGATTACGTACGATAATCGGAAGCGTAAAAGATCGTGGATAAAGGATGGTGAGCCGTCACAAGCGTTCGCTAAGCCAACATTGACGCTAAAAAAAGTGATGCTGTGTGTATGGTGGGACTGGAGGGGAATCGTCCACTACAAGCTACTTCCAACTGGTCAGACGATTGATTCTCAACTCTACTGTGCACAACTAGAGAGATTACGCCAGGCGATTGAAAGAAAACGGCCCGAATTGATTAATAGGAAAGGTGTTGTCTTCCATCATGACAACGCCCGACCACACACTTCTTTGATGACCCGTCAAAAATTGAGAGAGTTTGGTTGGGAAGTTTTGATGCACCCACCTTACAGTCCGGATATAGCACCCTCTGACTATCATCTGTTTCGATCTCTGCAGAACTCTGTCAATGGAATTAAGTTGGTTTCAAAAGAAGCCTGTGAAAACTACTTGATTCAGTTTTTCGACCAGAAACCACAGAAGTTTTTCACCGATGGGATCATGGATCTACCAAAAAAATGGCGAAACATTGTCGATAATAATGGAGCATATTCGGTTTAAATGAATTCGTCCACGCGCCATGCGGGGACCAGTTGAATTTTACTGAAAAAACGCCACGAACTTTTTCCCAGACCCAATATATATGTTTATTTCGATAATTTATTAAGTTAATTATATATGAAGTATATATGATTTGAAATGTATAAATTTTGTAAAATTCATAAACTGGTATGTACATGAATTTAGCAAAACAATGTTCATATTTGCATATACTCTGAAATATCTTTGAGATACCTACCTATGTACATACCTATTAACCTTACCCGTTCATTTTGAATAATGGTACAATTTTCTTTATTAAAGGGCAGTTTCTTGTTAGATGGTACTAGCTTTTATTAACATATTTTTCCATATATTCACTACGCAATTAGTAAATTGATCAACATCCTTGATTTTTTCTTACCATTCATTAAATTCCTATTGTTTTTGAATTATAAATTAAATTTGATGAAAACCATTTTAAGTAATCCATAACTGTAGTGAATGTGTGTAAATAAATAAATCACCAAAGAGGGTTAGTATACAATTACGGGCGAGCCTGCTATAATACGCCTTTTTAGGTAAACCGCTGCCTGAAGTTGCGCGTATATAGTTTTGATTTTTTGTTACACATTACGAGTTTAACATAGAGAGCTAATAATCCTGCTTGTCTGACAGGAGCGGACCGTTGTGTAGCGACAACTGATACGAGCGAATGTATGCTATTGAAATGGACATAGTGATATACTCAATGATCCTGTCGGGGTAGAGACGACTATCCAGCTCTATTTGTAGATACCTGCTTACCTATTATGCCTGCATATAACTGTTATATTACTGTGGATGTATTGGGCAGTAATTTAATTGTTTGATGTATTCTGTATTCCAAAATATCATGCTATATGAATTAAGTGTATCTC
Source organism: Dermolepida albohirtum (assembly GCA_031893035.1). Taxonomy (NCBI): domain Eukaryota; kingdom Metazoa; phylum Arthropoda; class Insecta; order Coleoptera; family Scarabaeidae; genus Dermolepida; species Dermolepida albohirtum. The sequence goes on from JAVIWB010002519.1 coordinate 145,625, forward strand.
TTATATAATATATTGCAAAACATAATTTCTGAAATGTTCACCTGTACGGTATGTGGCCTCCTTTAGACACTAAAGTTCATTGGGCTCTTTTAGATAGGTTACTAATCTAGACTTTGTGGGACTAAATCATATTCCGTAAAAAAATTTAAATAACTTTCATTCGATTGTCGCATTATGCTTTGAATCGTTGTTCTTCTGAAAAATAAAAATCAAACAATAAGAAAACATTAAATAGCTGGCTCGTAGACTTCCGCGATCGTTTCTGTACATTCTTTTGGTCGGAATTCTCTGAAATTCTCAGCACAATTCCATAAGTTTTACAATGGAGATTGAATCAGAAGGTTGCCTTCTTTTCCTAGATGTCTTGGTGAATAGTCGTCTGAATAGTTCACCAGGACATTCAATTTACCGCACACGCTGACCGGTATCTAAACGCCCTTTCCTCCCAAAAACAGGGCGTCATCAACTCCTTAGTCTAAAGAGCTTTCAACGTGTTTGACCAAGAATTAAACCACATTGCCAATGCCCTTATAAATAACGATCTCTCCAAACATGGTATTCAACAGAATATAGATCGACATCTTAACCCTAGAGTACCACAACTCAATGCTCAGCATACATCATCCCCCCTTTCTAAAGCCCATGTACTCTATATACAAAATTATCACTGACTGCATAAGTAGAATACTTCTTAGAAACGACATTAACACTTCATACCCCATTCCAAAATTTTAGATCCATTTTCAGTACGAAACCGTATTTTTCTAGAGAAATACGGTTTTCTACTAAAAATTTTTCCAGAAACTAGAATCACCTGGTGTGTACGAGATTTCTTGCTCGTGCAGCAGTGAATATATTGTTGAAATGTTGGTACTTGTGTTTCAGAGAATGAGCATTGTACCAGATTGCTGCGCGTAGCTGATTCTGTATTTGCTGAGCATAACAGCTAAATAGGTTTGAAATAGGGCACCATATCCAGTTCCGTTCTACAAAAATTCTGTCCCGCACTGGTCATTACTACGACCAAATAATCCATTAATCTATAGAGATCTCTAAACACACTAACACCAGATTGAAGAAAGTATTTAAATAGCGTTCGGCGGTAAGATATCCATCAATTCTAATTAGAAGAATCAGCTTCTGCTACAGTTTGACAGCTTCATATGAAGACAGAGCCGCCGCTATGATTCAGAGTGGCCGATAAACGACTTGAATTAAAAGCCCCATCAGGCCTCACAAACTATCTTCTTCGTTCTCGTCATCTATTTCATTTAGATTTAGATTGAGTTGTAAATGGTTCTCAGAAAATGATGTATTAATGTGGTTAGATCGATTCTTATCTTCTTCTTCTTCCTTTTATGGAAACGTATAACAGATATCTAAACAATTTCGATCGAAGACGCAATAAATGTGATTAGTGATTTTAGATTATTAACAAACATACCGAGCGAGAGACGCTATTGACAAATATATACTATGGATAGATAGAGATAAATAAATTATTAGTCATAAATTTTGACACGTATAAATCAAAATAGTAAAATATATACGGCTATATACATACATATTCATATTACAATGAAAAAGATTTGATTGTATATGCTGGGTGGTAAAAAAAACAACCCTTCTTCGACTGGTTATGTTGTTCAATTAAGAGAAAAAATAATTTCGACTTGAGTCCAAACACACAGTTTTCAATACCCCTCGCGCAATTGGGGACATAAAAATGTTTAATTCTTTAAAAAATAAGAATAGGTAGTTGTATATTGCAATATCCGTAAAATTTGACATTAAATGTAACAGAAATTTCCCTATGGAGTGATACATGTGGTGGCTAGATTAAAAACCAACAGGTAACAGCAATTTTCTTATATTTAGTACAAATCATATCCAAAAGTAATGGAAAATACATTTTTTGAAAGGAAACTCATATGGAATCTGTCCCGATCCATAGCGATATAGAAAGCGCAAAAAAGTTTATTCCGATTTATACGAGGGTAGCCGTTTATATGCCGGGAATAGCATACGAAAAAAATTTTTTTCTTATCGAAACTAGTTTTACTGACTCTCAAAATGTTTTCCTTGAAAATCAATGCGCTTTTGCATTCGTTTAAACCAATCCGAACAGCATTGCTGCCACTGTGAAGACGATATCTCCTAAATATGAGTGATATATGATTCTTGGATCTATACGTAAGAGCCCGATAGTAAACAGCAGTCGACTGTGTGTATTCCAAGATAAGCCAAAACCAACAAATGTGGTTCGCGCTCGAAGCACATCAAAACAAATGGTCGCCTGTTTTTTCGAAAAAACCGAAGAATAAACTTCGTGGTCAACAGCGTAGAAAACCGTTGACCACGAAGTTTATTCTTCATGTGTAGAGCAAAAAGAAATCACAGGGTGCTAGATCAGGGCTGTACGGCGGATGGTTCATCAATTCAATGTTTTGCCCGGTCAAATATTCAAGTGTTTGAACCGACCTGTGAGAGCTCGTATTGTCATGATGGAGAATGATCTGTCATTTTCGGTTTGCTTTCCTTATTTCTTCAAAAACTTTTGGCAAACAAATAGTTGTGTACCATTCGGAATTGATCATTCTACAACCCTCTAAAGGCACGGTTATAACGGTTATAACGGTAACACTTTCTTGGCCGATTCCCGGACCCTAACTCGCTTCGCAGCTGAAGTGCCAGGTTTACACCACTCCTTAACCTCTTGTTTTGATTGAAGATCATGGGGGTAGACCCACGTCTCATCTATAGTGATGAAATGACGTATAAAATCGTTTTCATTTTTTCTAAAACGCTTCAAATGTTGCTGAGAAAGTCGTATTCGAATTTTTTGTTCCATTGTTAACAAATACGGCACCCATTTTGCACACAGCTTTCTGAAACCCAAAGCTTCAGCTAAAATATTGCTCACACTGCCTAAGGAGATGCCTAAGGCTTCTACTAAATCTCTTTCAGTTAATCGATGATCTTTCAAAACCATATCCAGTTCCAGTATCCATATTCGCTACGATTTCCTGTGTCGATGCGCTCCTTTGACGTTCTTCACGTGGATCGTTTTCAAGACTTGTACGACCATGTTTAAAGCTACTGTTTTCATTGAATGTGAAGAGTCCTTATACACTTTTAACAATTCATGAATTTATTTTGGTGCTACGCCATCCAAAAATAAGAATTTTATCACTGCACGATATTCAATTTTTTCCGTTGTAAAAAAATTTTGTTACACGTTAACTTTGAACACCTGAATGAGAAAATATAAAATGAGAAAACTTTACTGAAGTTTTCTCATTTTATTAAAATAAAACGACGAACCTAATAGCGCCATCTCTTATTAAATGACAAAACTTGTTGATGGTATTTAGCCATTATTATTTATAAATACAGCGAAACACAAACAAGTGTACATACATTTATTGCACTAATTAAAATATTATCAATATATAGTATAATATTTTAATTTATAATCTAATGTATATATAATATATAAAAAAAGCAATTAAAAATCTGGCACGATAAGTATAAAAATAAACTATATAAAAAAGTAAAAATTATTTTAAAAAGTTTCGTAACTAAAGGAACTCTGTTAATATCATCTAAAAATTTTATTCTTGAATATATTACTTAACTTTTCAATGCTTACTCTTTTAAGAATATATATATCTAAGTTTATCATATCTTTCATGCATACCTCTAGGCTATGCATGAGATATTTAATTATATTTACATATGAGATATTTATAATATGAGCATTTTGAAATTCAGTCAATTACAGTCGAATTCTATAATCAATATAAATAGCATCATTCTAAATATTAGAATACGATTTATATTCATTGCGATTTGCGTGTTTCTTTGTTTCTGTTCGTGTTGTTGAAATTTAATAATTTATTTCAAATTACGCTACTGGTAGATCTCTATTTTTGCTTACCATATCGTCATCGAAACTCACCTAAAATGAAGAAAAAATTATTAAAACATTATCTTCGACTGTACATTGTGTACATTTTGTCTATTAAATCGAAAAATTAATAAATCAAGGAAGTTGCGAAAAATAAAGAAATCAAAAATTTTGTCAACCTTTTTTTTTAATTATTCACAGCCACCCTTTTTGAGACGAAAGAGTTAACAAAGATACATATAAAACTCAAGTGTCAGCAATATTCAAAAAATTTAGTATAATGGCAAATACAAATTTAACTTTCTTTTAATTGTAGTATATAGATTTCTGGTTAAAAAAACTGGTACATATGAATATAAGCTGCTATAAAGATAGATTTCGACGATTTAGAATTCTTTACAACTGGTAAACTTCTAACTGGTAGTAATAGGATCTTGATAACAAAATAAAGGATACAGGATTGTAGATGCTTCACCAAATCTGATTCATATAATTTTTCGTCTTAATTAATTTTAACAATTGTAAGTAAAAATAAATTATTATTATTGTTCCTTTTGTTTTCTCTAAATCCATCCTGTTAAAGTACATATTTTTATTATTAACAATACTTCGAATGTGGAATTTATAGTATTAATTAACAATTGTTAAAAAAATCAAATAAAATTTGACAGTTTAATATTTGGAAAAATGTATACCTACCCATGGTCTTTGTAATTGCATCTGTAATCTAGATCTAGGTGTAGTTCTTGGTATTTTAATTAAAGGACTAGGATCCTCATCCAATTCTATTAATTTTTCTTCTCTTTTATTAATATTTTTATCTTCGTCACTTACAGTAATTTCTTCCATATTATCTTGATGGCATGTTTCTTCCATGGCATTCTGAAATTCTCTAGTCGAAGGCAATATCCTCCAAGCTTCGTAGGCTGTAGTGAACGCATGAGCGACAGTTAAGGCAACAGTTTCTGCGAGTTTGCGTTTAGCACAAGAAAAGGCGTGGCATTCGGTAGTTTCTGTGGTATCCGTCGAAGTAAAGGAGAAAATTTGTGGATGGGCCGAATCAGTCGAACAGTTCGATATCCTAGAAAATTTTTGTTTTTATATGAAGTCGAAAACAATGTGATTTTAAAACGTCTTTAAACATACTTCTTTAATCATTTCGATTAGAAATACATTTCGTATATCATAACAAACCTGTATATAGATATTTTCAATATGTCATTTCCTTCAACATCAGTGACCGCAACACCTTTTAAAGATATGGCCAAATTAATTCTCGGTATCTTTTTTCTTTGGACCTTGACAACCTTCAATATTTTTTTTACCGCTTCTGCGTTAATATTTTCACCTGAAGTCTTCTCGATAATTGTACTACCTGCATAAATAAAAGATAAAACGATTATCACAACAATTATAAATGTTGGAGAAAGTTGAAAACAAGGGTAGTAGTTTTGTTCTTTTTAGTAATTGCATTATTTTTTAAAATTTGTCATTAAATCAAAAATCGAATAAAAATTGTATTACTATTAAATTATGTGTACATAACATATTCCTAATATACGAGGGTAGTTTGACAAGTAGTTAGAATGGAAAAGAAAAACGAATTTTTTAAATACAAAATAATTTTTATTTGTCAATATATTCTCCTAAAAGAGCAATACATTTATTCCAACGGTGCTCCAATGCCCTCATGCCATCTCTAAAATGCGATTCCGGAAGGCTTGCAAAATACTCATTTACGAAGATGATAAGCTCGTCGTGAGACCAAAATTTCTTCCCACCTAGTGCCGTTTTCAATTTTGGAAAAAGGTGGACGTCGGAAGGGGCTAGATGCAACTCGTGGGTTTTGGACATCGCAACTGTACTGGTATGCGAGGGAGCGTTGTCTTGGTGACACAGAATCTTTTTGTTTGCCATTCCTGGCCGTTTAGCACGAATCTCAACATTTAATTTTTGTAGAAGTTCTGCATAATATTGTCCGTTTATTGTGGCACCTTTTTGAAGGTAATCAATGAGCAAAATGCCCTTTGAATCCCAAAAAATTGATGCCATCACCTTGTTTGCCTATAAAGTGGTTTTCGCTTTCTTCGAAGGTACAGAACCACGTTCTAACCATTGTTTCGACTGTTGTTTAGTTTCGGGTGTACTGTAGTGTATCCAAGTTTCATGGCAAGTAACAAATCGCCTACAAAAATCAACCGGATTCTGCTTATAAAGGTCCAAACACTCATTGGAAATGCGCAAACGAGTGAACTTTTGATCAGTCGTAAGCAATCGCGGCATCTTGCCTAAAGCTTGGAAAGGCCCAATTCGTTCGTTAAAATGTGGTGTACGCGTTCTGTTGAAATGTTTACCATGCCTGCTATCTCTCTCGCTTTGAGTCGTCGATCTTGCGTAATAATATTATGGATTTTTATAATCATTTTCACAGCTTGTTCTACCACGTTTAAATTCATTTACCCATCTACTTATTGTGGCGGATGATGGAGCAGATTCACCTAATGTTTCCCGTAACTCATCTCTTATTTCGGTAGCTTACATACCCTTAATTACGAAGTATTTAATCACCCCACGATACTCTGCTTTTTCCATTTTAACAAAACGACGTGTTGCTTCTTTTTCAATCAGCTGTCATAAATAAACCAATCAACCGATTTGTCTAAATATCGGAATGTAAACATATAAATAGGCAACCTAAATTACAGTGCATTTGTTTTACCAATTAGAGTGCCACCTATGTGTCATTCTCACTACTTGTCAAACTATCCTCGTATGCAACAGTTTGTAAATAAGAACTTATATCATGAATTATATTAGCTCACCTAAATACTTAATTTTGAAGGTAACAACATCATTTTCATTCGTCAGGAGGTAATTTTCTGAAATTTCATTCTCGCTGTCCTTAATACTCTGCAAGGCTAACTCTTCGGACAGTTCTGCAAAAGATAATAAAACCATTGTTCATATAAATTAGAACTCATGTTTGTTGATAAAATAAATGAAGTTTTTTAAAATCATTCCGACAGTCGGAAGTTATCGCTAATCTACCAAAAGCACTTTGATCGCTGCGTAATATGCAACTAGCGTAGTACTCATTCATAATAACCCCAATAATTACGTAAAGTAAAAGATGTGACCCATGTGCAACATGACCTAATGACATAAAACGAGTGCTAGTAGATTTTGATATAAATATTTGAAACAAAAATATTATGATTACGTATAACCAATGTTTGTATGAAGTATGTTATGACTATTTTATTTCGTTAATTTTCGCATGTTCTACTTCCATATTTCATTATCAATACATATACATACTGCTTTATATACACATGTAAAAAGTGCTATAAATTACCAATTTAACTATGAAAAGATACATTTGAAGCACGTAATAATGTCTATAATCTCCAAGTAATAAATAATACTCTAGTCAAAAAGCTGCGTGAGAGGTAATTACTTAGATTAATATACGAATATTAAATTATCAAAATTTCCTAAAAAAGTAGAAATTAAAATGAATAATACTCTTTTGAAATTTATTAAAAATAACAAGAACAAATTCTATAATGGTAAAAAGTCAAGAGACTCTAAGGTAATATATGTACATGCCCAACTATTTATCAAGAAAAAATTCTATAATAGCAAAAAGTCAAGTAACTCTAAGGTAATACAGATAATACATGCCCAACTATTTGTCTTGGATAGACGGGAAAATCTTTTGATAAATGTATATTAGAACGTAGTAATTCATATATAAATTAAACAATAGATTTTTCTTTCACTAATTATTTAATCAATAGCAGCTTAATAAACGAAGAAAGGTAAACAATAAAATCTTAATAAATTGTGTCAGTCACGAAAAATGTGTTTTTCTAACAACTTACTATTGTTAAGGTCACAAATCTTAAGATTATTACATATCGAATAAAATATACTCTTAGAGGGTAGTGGGTGAACCTTAGAGTTCTACAGTGTACATTAGAATTTACTTTGTTTCAAGCATCTAAAGAAGTGTGTGGCAAAATAATTGATATATACATTTATTGCAACAATTAACAAATAAAAATAAGTGACAATTTTAACAACCGGTGTATTTACTAGCAGACTAAATGTTTTGCTTTTAAAATACCTCCACTTCAGTCTGAAAGTGTTTCATTTAATTTTTTTTGAAATAACTACTATAATGAAAGCAATTCCTGATTATATGCTAAAGAACTTTTTTGTGTTATTTATATACTAATTTGCCCGAAATTTTTACCATACTTTATTAACATATTACGTAACATAACATGTTTAACCACATTAGACCAAAATTTTGTTGCAATTAATAATTAATAAGTATTTTACATATGAATATTAAATGTATATAATATATATCGTTTAAATTACCAATACTGATATTTTGCGCTATCCCATTGTATGTATAGTCCATATTATTTTTATTCTACATTGTTTTGATTGTTTTGTATGTAGATGTTTGTTAAAATGAATTTCACTTCTGTAATTTCCATTAATAACAATTACTTATAAATTTTAATAAAATTGTATATTTTTCTAAAAGTTATTTCTTTTTTCTTTTATTGCTTTTTGATCGTCATCGCTAAAACTGATATAAATTATGTTTAGAATTGTCTGGTATGTATGATAATTTTAAGCACGTGAAAATGTCCATTTCACCATATACAAAACGTTATATGAAACACCAAAAGAATAATTTCTAAAACCGAAATACCCAAAACAAACACAAAGCAAGAATTTAAAATTTTAATATCATATTTTAGAATACGTCTTAAATAATAATATGGATTTTTATTAAACTTTTTTATTTCAATATTTTAATACCATTTAAAATTATTACTAATCTAACGGTAATTGATAGTAAAGTTATAAATATTACTTCACTTTATTTTAATTAACATAGTAGCTTAGTCACCTAACTTAGTCATATGTAAGCTCTTTCCACATTAATTTTCGTATTGTGTATACGTATTTCGACAACTAAGTTGTCATCATCAGCAGATATTTAAATAGTGTCACACCTGGAAATCATTGCAAAATCCGCACGAAGCAAATTCTGTACACTATCTGTACCATCGAAAGCCAAAACGCACAGTGTGTGTTTTGGCAACTTAGTTGTCGAAATACGTATACAGATTACGAAAATTAATGTGGAAAGGAGTTATATGTCAACCTTAGGTGATTAAGTTAATCAACCACAGCCTTCATCAAATTTACCAAAATAGTAACTGTTATTTTAATACTATTTATTGATCTATTCTACATATGGTTTTAAGTTTTCTTTCATTATACGTTTTTTTAGTTCGTAATACATACGATACGATATATAGATGAACTGCCGCTGAACTTCGTTCTTAAAGATGCATTTTTAAAAATTTTAATAGTTCTCGACTTTATTTGACGTATTATTTTTTGTTTTTTATAAAATTCATCATGAGAATTTTATTAACTTTGTTGACCAATGTAGAAAATTATACATACATCCATACAGAGAGAAGTATAGTATATATCGAATAGTTTTGTTAGGAATTCTTGTGGATTATTACATTTTTACAAAAGTATATCAAAAAGTCGATTGGCATGAGTCGTCGATCTTTTCTTCTTCACACGATCTAAATAATCCCACACATGTTCGATAATATTTAAATTTAAGCTTCGTGTTGGCTAGAGTAAAGTTTGTGCAATTCCTTGCTGCTCGATTTCATTTAAATAATTTTTAACGTTTCTAGCGATATGCTTCAGATCGTTATTGTGCTTGAAAACGTAATTATTTTTAATTAATTTTGTTCCGCTGATATAGCATATTGCTACAGAATCTCTAAATATGTTGCCGACATTAATTTTCCAGTAATGTAGTTAATGGACCAACCCCTTCCGCAGATATGCAAACCTATACTTGCCCAGACCTACCTCTATGTTTTGTTGTTGACTGTATACATGATGAGTTATACGCTTCTTCAACTCTTCTGCGAATATTCTGTTTTGTTTTGGATCCAAATTTTTCAAATTTGGACTTATCTGTCTAAAGTGCCCAATGGGAATGAATTAGTGCACATTACAACCGTTTCTGTTCATTACTCCTTCGCAGTAAGGGCTTCCTTCTTGCAACATGACCTCGTTTTATAATTAGATGAAATCGAACAGTAGAAGGATTAACAAAAACTCTTATCTGTTAATTCTTTAGATGGTTTCGTTCTATTTCACAAGGATGTCAATCGCGAATATTTATTACGTCATTCTACTTTTCTTGGCCTTCCTGTGCTTTTTTACTAGTCACTAAGTCAGTTGCTTTGTGCTTTTTGTTAATTTTAAAAAGCGAAGAAAAGAATTTTTTTGATGTACCAATGCGCAAACTGCCACCTTCTTGCAGCGCCATTTTCATTTAGTGCTGGTCATGCATACTATGATACTATGGTATATATGTATATTGGCCGAAGTTTATGTTTCCTTAAGATGTAACAAACTGTGTTGATGGACACGTTGCGCCTAGTTTCGCGAACAGAAGTAGCTAACATTTCTTAAACGAGCAGAATATCAAGCTTAGAATTTTCGTTTTATACATTACAACTTTCCTTCGTATTTATAAATTATCCAGTACGACATAAGCGACTCTCCAACTTCTCAAATTTTCGACGGCCAGGTACATATCTCTTAGCCATTGAAACATGTCAGTGAGTTCATTAAAAATATTTATATATCGTGTGAATTTACTAGAAAAATTTACGAAAACGAAAACTAGATGTAAAAATACACAATAGAAATTTAAAAACTGTCTCAAACAATTATTTTAAATTATCAAAAAATAGCTTTTTAATAACATTACATCGGTTACTATGCAATCTACATATTTTTTTTGTTACTTTCTTAAAAGTTTTATTTACAATTTAAATTTGTATGTAGGTGAAAATATTAAACGAAGAAATGAGAAATCTGTACTTCCGTCTCTCGGACAGAAAACAAAACTATTCAATAGTAGAAGTACAATAAATATATGTATATCGTTTTGAATTAAAATGAACAGATTAATGAAAAATTATAGTCAACAAAACACTGACTACTACTACTATCGACTATATGTGAATCATCTAATCGTTGTTGAATCGAATAAAAATAAACAAAGAAACGAGAAAACTATACTTTCATCTCTCGGATAGAAAAGATATCTAATAAGCAGAAGCACAGCAACAGCGATTAGGATTAACATCTCTAGGGACAAATTGTATTTATATTAGATGTGCAATAAAGAAGTTTAAGCGTATAAAACATATTTTATTATTCTATGTTACTTTTATGTATTGTAGAATACTACTAAGGACTAAACTCATAATATTTTAACGAGAAAGTTTAAAGAATACGTAATATATTTTGTAATTGAAATTGAAAAATCAATTCTACTGAAATAATAATACATACATGTCACTATTTAATTAAATGTAAAAATAAATAGTCAATAATTATTAAGAAAATAAATTTAGGTTCATGCAAATGAATTTTGAATTTTTGAAACATTTAATTGCTAACAAACAATTATATTTCTGTTAATGCTTTCTCTCACAATTAAAATGTTTTAGTAAAAGCATACTAACTGCTGGTGTATATTGTCCCAATACGGATCGTTAAAGATGCAATCAATAAAAGCGAAATCCATGACGGAAACGAACGTGAACACGTGATTGACATCTAAATCGATTGCAAACAAGGAAACATTAGCTTATCCACCGTCTATGATAAATTATGCTGCTACAATTATACGAATGTTTTACAACACTGTTTGGTGTCTACGAAATAGCACACGTGGAGAAAAGTTACGTTATGTCGTTGATAATCATCAAGGCAAGCTAGGAGCCAAGTCAAAGTCAAAACATTATATTTTGCGCAGATTGGCATTTTCAACAAAACACTTCGTTAGCAATGAGGATATTTTGACTTTTAAACACGTGTTGATCCTTTTTAATTTTAATTAGTTTGTTGTTATTACAAAATAGTTTTTCATTACACTTGTGAAATGTATTTTTATCTATGGATATCAGTATTGACACATTATGTCTTGTTAGATGAACTAATCGAAGTACGTTCTTATTAATAGCATAAATATGTCAATATATCTAGAATTTATATTACATATATTGTAGTTTAAGAATTGAATTAAATTTGCTATGAATATGATGTGCGCTTGTTTTGTATACACATTTAGTTGAGAACAAATAATACTTCTTATATAAATTACAGTATTATTACTAGTAGTATTATTTTAACGAATTTTAATTCATCGAACTAAAAAGAAATTACAATTATTATGTTCTACCAAATTTCTAATACCAGTTGAAGTAGAAGAAGGTTATTATTTTTTAAGTAAAGAAACATATCTGTACCTGTGAAGGTATCTTCTTTGATTCTGGCACTACTGAGGTTTCGCAATCGATAACTGAAAGTATTCATCTTCATCGTTGAGAGCTTTAACGAAAGCCATTAGCCTTAGTGTGATATGGTAATAGTATGTTGAACTTGTCAACAATATTTTTTTGTTTTATGTTTCTTAAGCCTACAATCCACTGTCTACGTGACTATTCCTTTCGGATCTACTGATATGACTTTGCTTGACTGTCTCATTCACATAATTACACAGAGAATGTAAGAATGTATTGCGGGTTCTGCTTATAGACCTAACAAAATACATATTACTTTAAAGTCGCCACATAGTTACCGCTCGTGTTCTTGGTACTTTATTTTACATATAGTCTTAAGATTTACATAGCTTTTTTGCATAATAATTGAATGACCAACGGGAGCCGATGTATCTTTTTTATAGCGAAGAAGTATGCATTTCAAACTAAGTTAAGGTAGCCGTTTAAATTTCGGGAACTGGCAACACTGTTAGTGTTGCCTCCGATCTGATGATTGCATCGTGAAGTTTGTCATTTTTAACAATATATTTACCCTGACAGTTTTATTATCCGGTAGCTATTTCTATTGTTGACAATAACTCGAAAATTTTATGTCAACGAAGAAATGGAATTAACTCGCAAACATTTTCGTGCAATAATTGTTCATAAACTTCGGAGTGGATTATCTCAACAATAATGCATCGACGAGCTGAATTCTTTATATGGTTGAAAACTGCAGTATATCGTTGTTATAGTGAATTCAAACTTGGAAGGCGTTCTTTCGACGATGAATTTCGTGAAGATCGTCCCACAAATGTTGTTGTGCCTGAAAACATTAATCCAGTGTCTGAATTGATAATGCGAGACCGTCATGTGACATACCGTGAGATCGAGGCCTCTCTAGGTATTAGTAACACCAGCGTGCATAAGATCCTGCATGAACATTTAGCCGTTAAGAAGCTATGTTCACGCTGGGGCCAAGAAATGCACAAAAATACAATGGCGGTACTTCAAAGAACATTTATAAAGTCGTCACAGCTGATGAATCCTGGATCTATACGTACGAACCAGATAGTAAACAGTAGTCGACTGTGTGGTTATTCCGAGATGAGCCAAAACCAACAAAAGTGTTTCGCGCTCGAAGCACATCAAAACAAATGGTCGCCTGTTTTTTCGATCACGTTGCAACCGTGCCTTTAGAGAGTTGTAGGACGGTTAATTCTGAATGGCACACAACTATTTGTTTGCCAAAAGTTTTTGAAGAAATAAGGAAAACAAACCGAAAACGATAGATCATTCTCCACCATGACAATACGAACTCTCACAGGTCGATTCAAACAATTGAATAGTTGACCAGGCAAAACATTGAATTGATGGGCCATCCGTCGTACAGCCCTGATGTAGCACCACTGATTTCTCTTTGTTCCCACACGTGAAGAATAAACTTCGACGTTTTTCTACGCCGGAAGAGGTAGTTGAGGCATTCAAACCTCATATTTTGGAGATACCGCCTTCACAGTGGCAGCAATGCTTTTCGTATTGGTTTAAACGAATGCAAAAGTACATTGATTTTCAAGGAGAATATTTTGAAAAGCAATAAAAATATTATCGATAATAAAAATTTTTTTTGTCTGCTATTCCCGGCTACAAGTTAAACTTATACTTAGATTGGCATGTGTTTTATTTTTTATAAAAAATGCCTTTTTTTTCGATAATAATTGTATGTTAGAACCTGTAAATGTAATGCATATACAAATTATGTTATTTTACAAAAAAATTCGGTGTGACCGGTAAACAATTATTTAAAATTAAAAAATATTTAAATGAATAAGTCTGTAACATACTTTTATTAATTCTTTGTTTATTTTGTAGAATACTGTATAAAGATAGGATGTCGACATTAATACGTCTTTTTTAAAATTTGTTCTTTTGCATAACTGTATAAATTGATGCACACATTACACATATTTGTGAAACCACTCAAGGAATTTTTATTTACGCCAATATCAATTAAGTACAAAAAAACAATTGTAATTAAGCTATTCACATAACGAAATAGGAAACTTACTTTCAAATTAAATCAAGTAGATGCATTTGTCTTAATATACTTATATGTATTTCTACATATTTGAAACTGTTATATGTAGATACGTAATCGTTTTTTTATGTTTCGCAAAATAAATGTAATTACACGTAATTATATATTTCAATTTACGCGCAGTATAAATATGGCAACTACTTTAATTTAAATAGACAAATTGATGACAAAGTATATCGTTTTCTTTCCATTAGACTTAAGCGCATACTGTGCATGTACTTATATTCAATTAAAAACATTCTTGTAACTTTCGTGTTACATTTTTAAAAATTGAAGATATGTATGTGTGTACAAATGTAAATATTCCTCGACATTGCCTCAGTTAGCTCCACATGCTACCTTGTTGTTGGCGTCTCATGCCAATTACGGTCTATCGAAAAGAATTTAATTAAAAAATAGTGCGATAAATTCTGTAAGGGTATGATGAAATTTTCGGAAAAGTAACATAAATTTATTTTTCACCAACAATAATTACAAAAACTTTAGTCTAGGGTAAAATAAATTTCATGTGGTACACTGTTTTAAAAAAAGCATTAGTATTATTAAGTTAAAAATTAATTTATTTCTCACGAGACAGAAACTTTATTGACTTTATTTATATTAATTTATTGTTTATTATTTCACTAACATTTTATATAAATGATCGTACAGGATTCATAAAGTTCTGTTGAGGTACATATATTTACAATCAAAGTATTTTTATTTTCAAAGTAACAATGTCTTGGAAAGAAACATGTGTGCTAACAATTAATGACAGACTAAAGCTGTACTGCTATTGTCTTGAATACGTATGCAATTTTACAATTTCCAAAAAGTTTGCGTTCAGTCAGTTCAAAAAGAATTCGGACTAATTTAAAAGAAAAAGTCCTGTATACACACGTCGCTGCCTTTGATCCTTCTCGCATAATTTTCTTTTGCTAGATATTAACAGTTTAGATATCATTATAGTTTAGAGGATTTGGATTTTTTTCTATATATAGTTGTTTTTATTATATAAATTTTTGTTGCTATAGTGAGTTTTTCTAATTTTAAAATAAAATAAGTGATATACTGCGGTTTTAAGTGGTAATTTTATATAAGTACCTGCTGAATTACGTCTGTCGCCATGGGTTCATATTGGTGGTATTCTGTGCTATTATGAATCCAACAGACGATATGCTAAAGTATTGAGAAGATATCGAGCAATACATGGAATGAGAAATGAACTTTGTTCAGTAAAATTATTTCATTAGCTCGTGCAAAAATTTGAGGAAATACAGCTATCGATAAAAATGATCAGGTAAACCAAAGTTAGTAGAAAACGTAGTCAGGGCAGTTCTAGTTTTAGTTTAGTTCAAGATTTTCATGAACATTCTGCATGTGATGAGCTAAACAAGTTTCAAAACCTTTAGGCAGCAGTTATTTAAAATATATATTTATAAAGCAAAAATGCGTTTTGAATATAAAAGTTAAGATAAGTAGATTCTAATCGAAATACAGAATAACGGTAAATGGGTGGATAAAATCTTTCGAACAGATTAGGCAAATTTTGAACAAGGGGTTAATATACAAAAGGCAGGATATGGTAAAAAATAATCGAAATACGATTATTCAGCAAAATTATAGGACCTTAATTTCTGTGAAAAATGAACATAGAAAAGCGAACATAATAATGATAAAATGGGCAGCGATATTTTCGAATGTCGAAAGACTTTACACTATCAGCATTACAAAATCATGATATTCACAGCATAGTTTTTATGGAAGACGCACAGATAATAGAGTAAATACATTATCCGGCTGACTACGAGTTATGTCGTTAAATACTCTTTATGAACTTTCACATGCGATATCAGATGTCAACGAACACATTTCGGCCAAAGTTATTTTCTAATAATATATGTAGAAGAACGACTATTTTTAATTGAACATCGCGATAGTTGTAATATTTTTTGTACAGAATATAAAAATTTGGCCATTTCAAACTGGGATCTTATTTTTGAAAGACCGTATATACTTATATTTTATAAGTGAAACCTAAATATTTAATTCTTAGTTAGCAAATGTATATTTATTATTACCTGATTATTACTGTCATGTAACGTGAGCGTTAGATGTATTTTCTTTACTAATGATACGACTTTTCTACTTGACATTTGCTCAGCAGTATAAGATGAATAAGTTTTATGTTTAGTGTAACAATTGATATCATGCAAGTAAATTTATATTATACCTAAACAAAACGTTGAAACCTTGAAAATAAAAAAGAAGACGGGGCGGAAATCACAGAGATACTTGGGGGTAGATCTGGATTCGCATTTGAATTGGATATTTAAATTGTGTACCAAACTGCGTAGAAGCATTTATGCCACGTAAAGATTACCTTATTCTATTAGCCATGAGTCAGCAAAAATAGCATACTATTCGAAGCATGTCTTCTGTAATATAGTGTGGGAATTTAGTATAAACTGTATTTTATATTTTTTTATGTATTATGTTTCCTGTTATTGTTACTAGGAGTAAAAATAGTATCAAATATCAACATTTGTTTACTAATTATTGATTGGCTTGCATTACTAGTGGTCGAATCCTTTCTGAATAACAACTCTCTTTACAGAAACTGATATCTGTTAACGTAAGCTATTTCGTAAATTATTATTGTGTGTCTAATGAGATAGGAATAAAGCGTCATTTGCCATGAAATTCTTCTGAGGAATATATTAGTGACTGTAACCGTACTTCAAAATAAACAGTCGAAAAAACGTAATTAAGCAATATTTAGATATTTCATGTCTACATTCTGCTTACAGTACGAAGTGATTCTCCAAGGGCTTAATTATGGAACATTTTCATATTTACGCTTTTTTCCAAATTTTGTTCAACCAAATTTTCGTTTTTAGCTCTTTACTTAGTAATTTTTAAAGAATCTCATTCAATAACAAACCACCGAATATTTGGATGTGGAATCAAAATACTACAACGTAATCGTGACCAATATTGAAGAATACATTATTGACTAGTTTACGTAATATAATTATGTAATAAAAAGTAAATCTCAGTAATATGTTTGCTTGAAAAGTAAAGCTTTATTTTAAAAATTTAATTATATAGTAAAATGCTATTTTTAAAATTATACAATATGATTTGTCTAATTCTAAAACGATCAGAATTCTCGAATATAAACAAACAAGCGAAACCACTACTTTTATTTCAAAGGTGAAAGTTTATATTCATTTCATACAAATGTTTTGATACATATGTATATATTGTTCGCATTGGGCCAAACAAATGCCAAATGTAAATAAGTCAAATTTGATTCTATTTATGTTTAATTTTCAATATCATAAACATTTGTTATTTGATGTTTAATGTGTGTTTTAATAATACATTTCAATATAACCTTTATTTATATTTATGTTCGTGTTTGTATAAATTTATTTCCCGGAAACTTAAATTAGATGATGTGAAATTTTAGTTTTGTGTGTATCGTACTTTCTATTCGTTGCGGAAATAATTTCAATAACGGAAAGTGCACAAGTACATATGCATGTATATTACACATGTAGTTCGATATACTCGTATGTATGTATGTGTACTCCAGTTGATGAAGGTTTATCAAACTAAGTTAAATAATATTTAAAATGATAACATGTGAATGTATGAAAGATGTTCTCTTAATCTTAAATCTAACCAAGAAATATCATTCGAATGTTTTCTTTTAATAATAAAAGAAATTTTTTTTTGTAGAGAGTGCCAGATCGAAAAAATATTGTAGAGTTTTGAAACTTCAGTAATTTGAATTAAACGAGTCAATAGAAAATTAAAATTTTAGTAATTTCAAACAGTAATTATCTATAACTTAAACAAGCGGGGATTACGTTGGCTAGAACAATGGTTAATGGGACTATGAATTAAGCAAATTGCGTTCATTAGTTATTGCAAACTTTTAGTATAATAAATTTTATTTTCGCCTTGAAGCTTAAAGAATTAACATCGGCTAGAATATTCAAAAACGGATGTTGTTAAGAAATATAGTACAATTACATACGACTTGATAGAAGATCGACATGTTCCAGTTTACTCCGTTCAAATAACCTTGGGCAATCACATAAAAAATGTGCTATATGCTTGCCGGATACCCTTAACTTAATACCAATCAACCAGGTCGGACTAATATGCGAGATTCACACACCTACTTTATAACTTTGTAAGAAGTGGCCAAAGTGGCATCTCATCATATGACTTCGAAAAAAGCAATAGTTGGCTGTATAGGTTTTCCAAAATGAATCTTCTTCAGCCAAAGTTTTTCATGATAGACGTCGTAGGAGAAAAATAGTCGCTAATTCATGGATTTGAACAATTCTTATGGTGCATTTCGATGATTTTCCTTGAACTCTTTCGAAAAACTCTTGATAATCGACTAAAAGAAAGAACGGTGATTTTGCAGTAGCATAATAACATTCATCCATATAACGCCATTCGAACCACTTAATGACCAAAACATTAATTTGGCGGATCGTCCATCATATAGTTTTTTCTTAACTTTCAGTGATTTCTTTTTATTTCAATATCTCAAAGATATATTTTTAGAAACGGAAGATGAATAATATATCTTGAATAATAAAAAACTGATTTCTTAGAATGGAAAAGTGTATTTATTCTTCACTCTAATTCTCTTTCACTCATTTGTTGGCAGAAAATGCCTGTTGATTACTATTTTTATGCATTTCTTTGTTTTTATTTTGCTTTACAACTTATAGATTAAACATTCCTGTAACAGTGAAAATGCTTAGATAATATTTAGAGAAAGAGAAATTAGTTTAATGTTCCGTTAGTTTATTTCACCCAAGAATTAAGTAAGGTAAGGAAGTGGCCATGCAACCACCTAATTTTTCCTTTAAGAAAAGTATCACTATTTTTTGTATCACTTATTGACCTAAAAATAACTTTGGGGTATTATTTCAAATTAATATTAACTTTCTTACATCATATTTGTCTTTACATACGATTAAACTTTATCTAAATACAATAAAAGTTAATCACATGCACACAAACCAATTATAATATCTTAACGCAATGTTATTTTCGTACTGTATTGATAACAAAGTAAAAGAAACAATAAATGAATCGTTTATTATAGATATCTGTGCGATTATTATTAACGTTGTTGCTATTGCATTATTCTCGACGAATAATGAACAAAAAAGTTTTAAATCACGAAATAATCATTGCATAATATAAATAATACAAATACTTATGTAGGTCAAAATGTTTGCACAAAATTCGTCTACTCTTTAATAACGGAGAATTCTTGTCTGCCAATACAAAGTACTAGTTTATGTTAAATGGGAAAAAAGTACATAGTCATAAATTGTCTTTACTATAGATATTAAAAAGACGGAATATTTTGTAGTAGTAAATTTAATCAATAAGTAAGTACTTACTTTCATGTTTAGAATTGGTTTTCCATATATTTTTCAGAAAAGACATCCTTACCAATGTATTTCGGCAAACAACTAGAGTCTTTTTTTATCAATCCCAAAAAAAGCCTTCAAACGTTAAGTAAATTTCGCGCACCTTTGTTTCCTGATGTTTATGATATAGAAATGAGTAGTTATTATTCCGTAAAAAACAAAGTTAAAATAGAATAAAACATGCTTTCGTCTTTTTTACACGTTCCGTAAATTATTTTTGCAACCGATCGTATTGAATAACAAAATAAGAATGGCTTATGTTGACCGATGTCGGCAAATGTAAGTCGGTTAAATGTCTATTGCGCGATTTTCTGATGAAATTCTCTACTTGCTATTAGCACTACTAAAACCACTTGTGTACTGATGTTTGGCGTTTTGTTTGGATGTTGGACTCAAAAACCTTGGCATGTGTTTTTAAAGTATCCCAAATGATATTACATACTTATGTTATATGGCGTCGTCACGAAATAAAACTTCTATTTTTAATTTTGCGTAAAATTAATAAATTCAAAAATAGTTTATTATTGTGTATGTAGACTAGATATTAAAAGAGTATTAGTAAAATACTAAAAACTTGCTAGGAGGCATTAAATAAAATATTTTCAAGTTCATTTCTATGCATTCTTAATTACTTTTTGAATAATTATAAATCTTTTTTGTCAATATGTTATATATACATATGTAACATAGATGCTCATATTTTAGTTGGGCTGAGATCCAACAAAATAATTTTTTTTTATTTACACTTTCATTTATTCAAATATTTATTCTTTATAATCAAATATTTTGCAATATTAGTATTTTTTTTATAAGGCAGCTATAATGAATATATAATACTTTCTAGATGTTTATGCCATCTTATTATTAATGATCGAATTAATTATCAGAGACATCTATTATAATTTACTTTAACTATGAAGATTTTAAAGTTTTCTTGAATATCTCCTTGAAATAGCTAGTAACAGGGAATTTTACTCAATCGGCTGTAATTGTCTGATTTGACTCAATCGATTAGTTTTTTAGAGGAATCGTACATAATCGGAAGTACTTGTGGTGTTCAGTGTACTATAGATTAAAAATTGTAAGTAAATTTATTTAAATTACGTTTTTAAATTTAGATAATAAATAAGGCACAGGGCACTATAGGAACATTTATAATTTCAAATATTATATTTTTAGAAAATATTGAAAATTATAACAGTATTACATTACGTAATGTATCATAAAATTATTTAAAGGACAAGAAAATAATAGGCATCTTAGAGATATTATCGAATTATTTTCGATATTTTGAGGTTATGTAATTAAATATTTTTAAATCTAATTTTTATTTTTTTAATTAGATAAATTTTAAAATTATCGGAATATTATTTTTTGTGTTAAATTAAATATATTTTAATATTGATTGAAGTTTAATATATGCATTAGAGTTTAAAGACCACGTTTCAAAGATTCCAAGAAAGCATAGTAACTGAAGGAGTTCCCAATCACGTGTTTCCAAATTCCAACACGTGTTAATTTTTTTTGTCATTGATGATTTTTATCATTATTTCTATAATTTAATCTTTATCTAGACATTGTTTTAACGTTATTTGGCCAATATTATATAATATATGCCTAACGTGACCTATTGTGCCCTTGTCCGAAGATTAATATAGTATCATGATGAAAAGAGTGGATGCGATGATGTAAATTAAATATGAAAATTCTAGAAATAATTTACGTTATGTTCTTCTTAGTAATTGGTGATGTAATAAGAATTTGGGTTTTTTATTGTTTTGTATTTTTGTTAGGGTACCTGCAAAAGATAATTGTTATATCAACAGGGTTGATTTCAGTGTTATATATCGATAATAATTCATTTCATAATTGTTTTTTCATTTGTATTACACTTGTGAAACTATTCCGTGATATTAATCTTAATTTATAAAATTTTAGAATTTTTTGATGCTTTTATTAACTTTGCAATTGACACCTTATGTAATTTTATATTTACGTAAACGATGCCGTTTCTGGACAGTTGTACGTTGTACATTATTTGCTATTGCGTTTTTAATTTAAGCGAAAGTAAATGTAACAAATTGAGGAAAGTTAACGTAACATAGATAGTTTGTAGTACTTTTTAATTATAGTCATTATATGTCTAGGTAAATAATGGGTGTACCAGCAGGAGATATTGAAAAAGGAAAGAAGATTTTCATTCAGAGGTGTGCTCAATGTCATACAGTTGAAGCTGGTGGTAAACACAAAACTGGTCCAAATTTACACGGCCTTTTCGGCAGAAAAACGGGCCAAGCGCCAGGATTTGCGTATACAGACGCAAACAAAGGCAAAGGTAAAGTTTATGATGACAATAAAACAACAACAATGGCAAAAACAAGTTTTTATACAGCGTGAAACAAAACTTCATAATTTTAAATCAAATGACTTGTTTTCACAATGTCGAGTAATATTTTAATTTGCATAAGTATTTCGCAGTATAATCATATTGTAATCGAAATTATATACAAGTTTTAGACAAGCAGCTCTTCAAAAGATAAAGTTTTTCCTTTTCATAAGTGGTGATTCAAGTAAGTTTAATTGTATTCATTATCTATTTAGATAGGATAAAGTTATAATTTCAAAAATTCTGTGATTACTTTAATCTATCGATTTTATTTATCTAAATGTACCCATTGCCTAATATTATGAAAAAAGCATTATGTATTAAGGATCTCAAATTATGCCAAAACTAAATTGAAATTTTAAATTACGATCGTGTAAAGTTATAATATTTCAGTGGAGGGGTATATTAGTGATAATATGGATTTTATAATAATCTCTAGTACGTACGTCATACCAAAGTCAACATGTTATTTTTTTAAATAGTAAATGGAAGGTGAATTATTTATACAGTCGTATTGAAAAAAAATACATTTTCCGATACACTATATTTTTTTAAATTTTATATTTTATTCCAGTTTTTCTGTAAATAAAAAACAAAATTTGAATATTTTCAATTCGCGCTCTTGCTTATAACCTAATTTTAAATCTTGAAAGAATTATTAATACTAGTATTTATTGTAGTATATCATAATAGCTATTTATGTAACGAGTATATAATGAGGCACTCTATTAACGAGTTTGTTTTTAAGCTGAGCGAGTGAAACAACTATGTATATAAATACATATGTACGTATTTTGTTAACAAATATTAATATTGATTCACATTTTATAAAGTATGTTGTTTAAATTGCAAAACTATTAAACAAGAGACCTAAATCACCAGACTATCACTAGTAATTGTTTTAAATAGTTTTAAAAAATAAATTATTAGTTAAATTAGATTTGAAATTCCTTATTATCCCATGGTCAAATAATATATGTAGATACCGAATATTTTTATGTCACTTATGTGCTTGTGCTTAAATGGTTGTTTGGATTTCGCCGAGCAACAATATAGAATTATATTGTAAATAATTCACAGTTTGTATCTGAAACCTTCAGTTTGCAACGTCATTTAATATTTCCACTTAAAAAATATACAAGTTGTGTTCCACGCAGTGTCATGGAAATGATAATACAACTTTTAATTTTTAACATGTCTTTCGTTTGATATTTTATTTTTATATTTATTTTTAAATTCTTATAAACATACAGTCAGTCACAAAAATGTTCGTACACCTCGTGAATGTTGAATATCATCAAATGTGAACATACAGCTACGGTATCGTATATTCGCTTCCATTTAATAATTTTAAAAAACTAAAACTTCTAATAATAATATGAAAACTGTTATTACTCACAACGATAAAAGAATTTGCTAAATATTCTAACATCGAATGTTACAAAAGCTTTCGTACTCTTCATTATTATAAGATATTTCTCTATTGTAAGCCATAAACTTAGAACGAATTCGGAAATCCTCTTCCTACTATCACGTATTTGTGAAAATTAAGCATTTGATGTTTTTACAAAGATGAGTTGTGAAAGTAAACACGCCTGGTAATATACGCGAATCAATAACACTATACAAAAAAGACCTTTAGACCAAATAGTCAAATTTACTGAAAAAATATGTTCTGCAGTACAGATAGAAAAAACAATATTCGAAATATCCTTAACTGTTGAAATTGTATCGAAAAATAGGTGTCCAAAGATTCTAAATGAGCGCGATTAGAGAACTGTTACAAGTGCAATGACATAGTTCACGGAAAAGCACTGAGGGTAGCCATACAGATGGAAATATCAGCAAGTAGATGAAAACGGGCTGTAATTCGAGTATGAAAAATAAAATTTTGCTTAAAATTATATACGAATTCAGTACAGGGTAGACGAATTAATAAAATATAATAACTTTATTTTCATTGTAACAGGCCAATTGTTTAATGGTGCCTTTGTTATAATTTAAAAAATCTTTTTTGTAGATACACCTACCAGCCTTGTTTTTATATCTGGACCGTGCATTATATAACGCATAAAATTACGCATGTTATCAAAACGACAGTTATTCTGAAACAATGTGAGAGATATATTGTTAAAATTATGAGATAATTCAAATGATGTTTATTAGTGTTGGTATTAAAACGTTATAGAGATATCGAATTTAATTTGTAAATATAACGTGGAATACAACAAATAATACAAATTGTTATATGAAGAGCAAATCTTAGCTGATGATATATATATACAACCATGCTCAAATGTATTAGACACCTTACGAATTTATGTACATACATACATATATAGTTTATATAGTTTAGTCAAAAGAGAGGTGAGGAAAATAAAACTGTTGTGAAAATTATGTACAAAGTGTTATTTAGTAATATAGTACAATTTATCAATATTTTGTCGCTCCGCCCTTGGCCTTAATGACAGCTCGCACTCGTCGAGGCATACTTGCTACTAAATTGTAACACTCTGCCGGTGCTATTGCAGCCCATATTTCGCGAATTTTTGTTGATAATTCTGCTTTTGACAGGCATTTATGTTCCGTGATCTTAGTTTTTAAGATACGCCACAAATTTTCAATGGGCGGCCAATCCAATACTTCCACTGTGTTTTCCTCGAACCAACGCATTACAGCTCCCGATTTGTGGCAGGGCGCATTATCTTGCTGAAAAATGTATTGTGGAATATCCTGGTCGAATAGTTTTAGCTCAGACGGTTCTAATACTTCCTCCAACATGGTAAACAACGTTGGCTATTCATCCGTCCATCGCACAGGTACACTTCTCCAACACCGTATGCAGACATACAACCCCAAACCATGATACTACCACCTCCAAATTTTACTGTGGGAATGATACATTGTGGTTCATAAGCTTCCCCTTGCCTACGCCGAACGTATAGCGTCCCAGGTAGTCCCCAAAGCTGCCAGGCAAAAGAAGAAAGTTAGCACTTAGACAGGATTAATTTTGTTTAATGTTACATGTAGACTGAATTGCATACAACGATAGGAATATTAGTCATGATGTACTTACATACCTCGATATTCGATTCATCAGACCAAAGAATCTTCGACCACTTCTCGATTGTCCAATTTTCATGTTGTTTGGCCCATAAATACCGCTTCTTTTTATGAGCGTCAGTTAAAAGCGGTTTACGTCGCGCTTTACACCCTCGTAAACCAGCACGCTGGAGACGCCTTCTCACTGTTTGCGCAGAAACTGTTAAGCGATAACGCTGTTTCAGCTCACTGGCGACGACTTTTTCCTATCACTGAGAGCCAGTCTTTGTAAAATTCTGTCTTCTCTAATCGAGGTACAGGGTTTTCTGCCACTTTTTGGTCTGTTAACAAACGACCCACTCTCCTGATAGCGACTAATGGTTGTACGGACTGCACATCGCGAACATTTTTTTTTTGCAATTGCAGCTATTGATAACTTCTGGGAATGCAGTAGCACTATTTGGGCGCGTTCCCCTACCGACAACTCGCGTGTTTTAGGCATTTTTCTTCAACAAATATCTGATACAACGTGAAAAAATAGGATAATCTAATTGATCTCTACCACAAACTCACAAACGCACGTTGCCCATACACTGCTAGAATGACACTAAATTTCTAAAATCCACAATTTCGCCTTTACACCTATTCTTTTCAATAGGGGATTAACTATTTTTACGGTTAATTTCCGTCAGACTTGGATAATACCGAGAATAAGGGTTTTTAACTGGGGTGTCTAATACATCTGAGCATGGTTGTATATATAAAACACTCAATTACGAAGACTAACAAGGCGAGAAAAGAAAACGAGACAAAAAATATATGCATTCAAGGTGTAGCTATAAAAAACCGTACTGAGCGTTCTGCAGACAACTGTAAACGCGTTAAGTCAAACTGTACACGATCGTGTCCCGTGACACCTCCTTTCTATTGCTGTCATGGTCGAGGTTGTGTGGCGCTCAGTTGACACGTGGCCTTCGTTGGAAGTTGACTTTGCATCCGTGCTCGGTCGAAATAACATTAAATGTTCAAGTGGAAAAACGCATCAAAGTGAAGCTCTGAAAATCCAGTATTTATCACCCATTTGGGTTTTTGAGCGGTTCAGACAATTCAAAGTAAATATATCCAAAATGGACACAAATATTGAAAAGGTCGGTGAGTTAATCCGACAAAAACATCGATTAAGTATCTGTGTTGTTGCTGAATTCATAGTATTTTTTAAGAAAGCACAATGATCCCTGAGTTGGAACATCTACCTTGTTCATAGGACCTTGTTCCGTGTGCTATTTAAAGAAACTAGATTTGAGACAGTAGAAGCTGCGAGAGAAGCTACAAATACTATAAACATGCTTTCAAAAAATGATTTACAGCACTATTTTGATAAAAGGGAAATTCCTGGTAAGCTCATCCTTGCTTCCGTTCTTATTCCAATGTGAAATGGAATAAAATTAAGCAGAGACTTAATTGCTGTAGTCGGAGTATCTTGCATTGCACCCATAATATCAAGGAAAGCAAGTCTTATTACCTTCACATGTATCTTGCTTAATTTTAGCACCGTTGTAAGTTGCAGTGTTTTAATTCATTGCACCAGCGATACGTGAGTAAACTTCTCGTTCTAATGTTAATATTGTCAATGTTACTTTTAAAACACTCATCTCTTAAACAGATATGGTCATGTCATATTCGTGTCTTAAAATGAAACGGTCTTCCAAGAACACTGCAATAAAACTAACGTAAATTGTTCGTAGGAAGCCATGTGGCGTCTTCAGTGTATTCGTAATGTGTTAATATATACGAATGCCATCAATTTATCGTAAATAAGAATTTTAATAATCAACCCGCGAATTAAATAAAACTTAGAACAAGAGTATTAGCAACAACATTTTCCTCGTTGGTTTGATTTTTAAGTGTATGTAGAAATAATGTTTAGAAGACAAAATGTCGCACAGCGTGCGCTTTGGCATCGACGGTACAGATCGTGTGCGGAATTTGTTTCGTACGGGTATTTTGCAGTAGTTTTCCAGGTGCGACACTGTTTAATTATCTCCTGATGATATCAACTTAGTTGTCGAAATACGTATACAGAATACGAAAATTAATGGAAAGGGGTTATATATCAACCTTCAGTGAATAAGTTAATCAACCACAGGCTCTATAAATTACCTTCAAAATGTCTTAGTAAAATATAACGCATTTTTTCCGGTTTAAATTATTAATTGACTGAATGAGTGTAATAAATGTTGTCTCTAAAAAGATGTATAATGGTGTCTGCTTCTGGGTTTCCGGGCTGGAACCGCGTCACTAGTATATCTGCCGACGTTTCGTACCCATACAAATGGGTAGATAGCATGGACCACGACCGCGGAAGTCTACGTACCAAATGTATAATGGTGGTTTAAGCCGAGCCAGCTTTACTCTAAAGCCCGCTGTCATTATATACAGACAGCTCACATTTAAAAGTTTATTTATAAAGAAAAGGTTTTCATTCTGCGGTACTACTTGCACGAATGGTAGCAAATTATATAATTTTTCACTGGTGAAAACTTCTTGATGCTTAATTATCACAAATTCAAATAATAGTTCACAACGATAAAAGTATTAAACAATTCCTTTTTAAGAAAGAGTGAATGTATAATTTGTGGTATTTATTACAGGTATCACGTGGGGCTCTGACACACTGTTCGAGTACCTCGAAAATCCGAAAAAATACATCCCTGGTACGAAAATGGTATTCGCCGGCCTGAAGAAGCCTCAAGAGCGTGCAGATCTTATTGCGTATCTGCAGGATTCCACCAAGTGAATCGCGAAACCTAGTTTAAATGACATAATAATTACTCATTGTCAAAACTTGATTGTGATAGAGCAATAATTCAAGCGTCTGTGAATACATATGCTAACACCCTGTTTATAATTTTAGTTTTGACGATGTCGTAATTATTTTTCTCGTCTAGTAGTATTTTCATCGGTCCAACAGACAATATTTAATCATTTTCGTCAGTCAGATTTCGGTGAAATATACTGTTGTATTATAATAGACAATTTTAAATTAAATTTTATCCTATTTTTTATGGATTAATTTTATGTAATTTATTCGTCATCCCGATTATTTAAATCAGAAAAACCATTACACAATAAGTATGTATGTATGTACATTCTTTTTAGTTTGTAAAATAAAATACGAAATGTTTTTTGCTGTTACTTTATTTTTTTTATGGGAAACCAATTCTTACCAAACCCTTTTTAGAGATACGCTACGTCATCAATACTTAGCAATTGATTGCATCAAAATTAAAGCCGGAGTCAGTCAAAATTAAGCAACTCTTGTTGTTGAGTCATATAAGTTTGTACACAATGCTAATTTTTTTTTGATTTTATTAAATGGTTTGAAGAAATTATGTATAATGTGTACCAAAAGACATCCATTATGTTGTGCTGTTTATTAGAAGGATCTTTGCTCTAAACATAGCAGTTTACAACAATTCTTGATATATTACTATACTTAAACGTGATATTTTTATAAATTAGGAATTTGAATATTTAAATTGAAAAACGAATATATGAAATTTAAACACGACAATTATCTGGATGCAAATAGCAGTTAATTATTTTCTATTGTTGGAAGTGTCTCATTAAGATTGAAATTGCGCGCTATTTTTATTCTGTCAAAGATAGGGCCCCATACTTTGCACTTTTCCTCTGCAAATCGTGCAAAATAAGCATGTATTAGTAAAATGGATGATAATTTACAGTTGCATTAAGAAAAATTAGCACTTATAAAACTAATTCTTTTTGGTAAACTAAACAGTAAAATATGTAGAGAATCATTGCCAATATTTGCAATATGTTTAGTGAAGGAGCTCGTTTTTTGTCTTCATGGGTACGTCAACAAGAAAACTGTCTTATTTGGTATGATAAAACTCCACATGTTATTCACGTAAAAGAAATGTATCTACAGGACTACGCATTTTGGAGTGATGATCTGACTAAATCATACTTTTTCCAAAATTAATTTGGTAATGCTGTTACCGTAAATAATCGACGTTGTCGATCAAAGCCTGTAACTCTAAGTGAGACAATTTTTATTAATTTTGTCCGCGTTTTTCACTCCTAGAGATCATGATCTGCTAAAATATTGCACAAGGCACCGGCAATTCGTTATAATTTAAAATTCCGTAGCTACACAATTAGTTTTACAGTGACAATTTTTTTATGAATTTAATTGTGGAGTTCTGCTACATGCTACGGAAACCAATTTGTTTAAAATAAGGAATAACGGCTTCAAGAGAGTGTATTGTGAACTACGTGTAACTACGAAATTGCTGTGATAGTGTTAGATGTTTCTAAGCGAAGGTGAAAAACCGTAGACAATAGCTGAAGAATTTGTCTTACCAAGTACAGGAGCAATGGTTTCAGCATTAATCGATGAAAATGCAGCCAAGAGCACATTCTTGTGAAAACAAAGTTTATCAAACTGTAGTAAAGGTACGGAAAGTTGATGTGTTTTTCAATTTTGCAGGAGCAATGGTTTCAGCATTAATCGATGAAAATGCAGCCAAGAGCACATTCTTGTGAAAACAAAGTTTATCAAACTGTAGTAAAGGTACGGAAAGTTCATGTGTTTTTCAATTTTGTCCAAAAGTTATATGTTTTAAAACGGGAGATGAGAAATATTGGTTTGCTTCCATTGCTATTTACATACAAAGGAAAACTTCAATTAATCTACAATATCAAATTATTAAAATTGTCTATTTTATGACAAGCAAACGTACTGATAAATTTCTAATGAAATGTACTCAACACGATCGAGTTTTGTTACATACCACCGTTCTTTGATTTTTGCAAGATAAAGTTTGATCTCTTTTGAATAGATTTGTAATGAAATAGACAATATTATAAAATTTTTTGCATTCCGATATTCGTTGATCACTGCAAGATAAAATTTTATCTCTTTGAACAGATTTGTAACAAGATAGACAGTTGCATTCCCACGTTCGTTTATTATTACAATATACAGTTTTATCTCGTTTCTGTCAACTAAAGAACGAGGCGAGACTATTTTTCATTGATAAGTAATTTTATTTTAACGATAGTGCAATTTTTCATTATTAATAAAATTAGCATATTTATCAGATATTTTTACTAATTTAAATACCCTCAGCTTTTATCTTGAAAGACAGCAAACTACACTTTAATGTTTTAAATTACTGACAAAGTCAAAGCAACTGAAGCAATTGTACTGTGGTATTAGTTGTCAAAACATAATTATGAAGCATTTACAAGTTTTCAAAGACCTTGAAGTGTATTAACAATTTAATGGTGTTGCTCTATCTATGTACATATAAAATTGATGTTGAAAATCATCAAATATGAACATCTGATTAAGACAGTATATTTAAACTGCGTTAAAAAAGTAATAACGATATTGAAGCTGTTATTATTTAAAACTGCAAAGACATTTGCTAAATATTGTAACATCGAATATTATAAAAGAACACTTCATTCTATTAGTTATTCCTTTATTGTAAGATATACATATGTATATCACAGTATCGCGTATTTGAAAAAAGTAATTTACGTGCGTAATGATGAACATGAGATAAGCAAAACTACATAGAGAAGAAATCCTTAAATCTAGTAGCCACATTAATCGGTAAAGTGTGTTCTTCAATAGAACAAACAAATTCAAAACATCCGGAAGTGTTTAAATTGCTACAACAAGTGGGCGTCCGAAGGCTTTAAATAAACGCAATTAGAGAATAGTTACAAGTGCAGTGTATTTAAATTGATGAGCAAGTGCACCGAAAACAGCGGAATTATATACCGGAAAGAATGTGCGTTCAGAAAACAATAAGATGATTTTAAGAGAAGGCAGATATAACGGGAGTACCACGTAAAACTATTTCGCTAGTGTTGTTAATATTTACACGTTGTAAAGCATAGGAATTAACGACAGTGTGGTGATCTATAGTGGCGACTATAGTGGATAGTTAAGTATTTATTGTACGTACTATAGGTTGATGAGTATATTTAGATATCTTGAGACAATATTACCATAGAGACGTAAAAAATATTGTTAGGAGATAAGTAGATCCTGCAAATCTGCAAGTGTCTACAATGAAGGTGTGTCAACAGATTTAAAAAATCCTAGTGCAAAGGGAAGACTGTTGATATTATTACATATTGATTGGGAGAATGGTCTCCTTGAGAATGTCCTACTCTTATTTCCATCACATAAAATAGGTGAATACCATGAAGAGATGAATGTGTAATTGTTTGAAAAAAATTTTACTCACTTTAGTCTATTTGTTCGTGGTATAGAGTTTAAGCGTGTAATTTTTGTGGAGCTAAAATTTACTAAACACTAAAAAATAAGCAACCAGCAGCATTACTTACATCAAATGAAATTTGTTGATCTTTGTTGTTTCGATTCATGTTTTATGATTTAATGTAGAAAATAGTATATTAAAACTCGCATTTTATACTTTGATGTTTTCAAAATATATTTGCTTTCATAACAATGACGTTCATAAAAATAATAAATTTTGTATAGCAAACTTGTATCAATTTCAATAAAAAGTAATATTAACTCTAGTTTTGAATTTTATTAGATACAATGTGCTATAAAATATGCATAAACAATTTCAAATAGCAAAACGAAACGAACACGATAAAATACTGTATTCTTAACTAACTGATTATTGAGGTCAATACTTTGTGTAATTTCATTAAACTAAGAATAAATAAAACACTGTGTCTTAATTTCACACCATTTATTAGTACGACTAGTTTCGACATGGTTTAAGGAAAAACTAGAATTATGGTACAATAGAAGAGTCAACTTTAAACTTCATTATAAAATCTTACACGCAGAATTACACCGTCCGGGAAATAATAGCAGAAATCTACATTTAACGCCAACATAGTAAGAAAATTGAAGATCTTGCTAAATAAATCCTCCAAAATGCTCCATAAATCAAGTAATTGTTCTCAATTACCCCACTTACGATGTCTATCCCAGATTCAAAAGCCTTAGTAACTACACTTTTAATGATGAATAAATTAAAATTTTAAATTATGGTCGAAAATACACACCGCTTTCTCTCGTTACTGTAAATAATAAAGCAATTTTGTGTTCACGCAGAACTAACTCTAATTCGCCTGCCACTTTGAAACATTAAACAACGGCAAAAGTAGTTCCACGAGAAAAGTTAATTATTAAACAAAACAATCTAAAATCAAAAATTCTAACCTCAAACACTAAAGCAGATAAAGATAATACGATAGTTATTATAGAGGAACAAGATTATACAGATAAAGTACAAAAATTCACTAAAAAAGAAATATTTATAAAACTGAAAAAGAATTCCACGAAACTGTTTAAATCACAAATAAAATCAACTGTGACAAACATCGATTATTTTTCACCTCCTTATTTACTTAAAAAAGTTACGGTAATGAACCCTATGATACTCAAATTATACCGCATCATTAAAATTCACAAATAGAACAACTCCAATCAGTTACACAAATACACCGAATTCACTTTTGGTTACATAACGATAAAATTTTAACTTAAACATAGAATAATAAATTCTGTAGATCTTTGTAATAAATTAGGTAAATATAAAACCTAAGTAACTTTAAGTTAATTTTGTTTGATATAAACGCTCCATTGACCCATGACCTATTACCCATACATAAACCCGTCCACCATCGATGTATATGTTTCCGAATATCCCTATAGTTTATTCCATTTAAGAATACAGTGGTTGTTGTCTAAACTACAGAGCAGTTTTATATATATATATATATATATATGCTCCGATGATTCACACATAATGGCATTAAATTTATAATAGCACCAAACTATATAGTTCTAAGAAGAACTGATTTATAACAGCTATTTAATATGTCTATTATTCTCGAAAATATCAAAGAAAATACTATTCAATGTCAACACTCGTAATACGAAAACTGTCAACACAAAAACGTAAACAAACGTAGGCAACCAATATTACCTTGGATTTACGGAATAATTAAGTAATGAAAATTTACCTTTTGTATTAGCCAATCGGCAACAAAAATTACGATTCCCTATCTAAATAAGCACTGTATTCTTAAATGGAATAAACTATAGTAAAGAATGTATCGTTTATAGAACGAATTTTAAATAATCATATAAAGTTGCTTCAAAAGTTTTGTGGTTTAGGTACTCCCCGTAAGATGGCGCTGCCAGGAATATTTTTGACGTATTTTCTGAGATTTTTAGTCCGAATAGCATTTGCAGATTGCTAGCATATGCTGATGTCTTTTTAAATAACTTTTTAAATAAAGAAAGTTTTGTGAAAAATTAAATTAACGCGCGAAAATTTTCGAGCCATAATTTTCTACAATTTTGAAGACTGTCTCACTCGATAAGAGTGTTCGTAAAAAATCAGGCGACGTGTTGATGCTTAAAAATTCAATCGAGGTCGAGCAAAATCAGTATACGACATCGTTACAGATGACTAAAGTTGCATTTATTGTCACGAGCCAGAAAGCAAGCGACGATCGGCTCAATGGATCTTCAAAGACGAGGAGAAATCCTGTCAAGAAAATGGTGGCTTTTTTTGCCGACGCATTAGCCATTTTGCTACTATAACCATTTGTTTGACAACTGTGTTCCAAAAAGAGCGTGAGAAACGACCAGGAGGACGAATCATTCTGCATCAAGACAATGCACCATCACACAACGCATTTCAAACACCAGTTTTTAGTCGCTTCAGGAACGAGATGATAACTCATCCGTCTTATAGTCCCGATCTGGCACTTTGTGACTTCTTTTTATTCACCTACATAACATGCAATAAACAATGCGTGAATTGAAATTTAATACCCCGGAAGCGACCGTGGGAGCTCAATGGGCTCAATGTTTTGGGAACCAGATCTACCGAATGCAGAAGTGCATAGATCATAAAGGCGAATATTTTGAAAAACAATCAAACAAAATTCGTTATAATAACTGATTTTTTTCTGTATCATCCGCAAAATTTTTAAAGCAACCTACGTAATGTTTTTCCTATTATAAAACTAGAAGTCTTGAGCTTTTTCGAAATTTGTATATGTCGAAATTCCTTTTAATTTAAAAATTCCTTGTACCAACAAGACAAAGGACTCGCGATAAGTTTACCACTGAGACCTCTTTTAGCGAAGATCGTTATGAATGCATTAGAAAATACTATTTCAAGCAATTACTTATCAAATAAACACATTCTATTTTGGTTTAGATACGAAGACGATATAATAGTGACTCCGGTATTGATAGACAATTCAAGTCTTATTACAACTTTTGAATTCCGTATATAATTCAGTCCAATTTACCACGGAATTAAAAATCGGAAAATCTATTAACTTTCTAGATCTTGCTATAACACGCAGCAGAAATAATTTTATTTTTAAAATTATACAGAAAACCCATATATTCTTCCATACCCATACTCCATAATCAATAGAGCTTTCGCAATTCGCAATACCTCTGATTGAAAGAGATAGACGAAAAAATTAAATATCATTAAAATTATAGCTAAAAACAATTACCTCTCAGATAAATCAATTAACAGTTTAATCAATAAAAAAAACATAATACTATCTTAACCTAATTTATCCTCACGTTAATAATAAAACCGAAAAAAAAATACAAAACATCACCTTTACTTTGTCTTTACCCTGAAAAAGTAGCAACGTTCCTTAATAAAAATCTGAGTAGCAATATAATTTTTAAAAAAGACGTTAATTTAGACAAAATATTATTTAACGCTAAAAATAAACTGATCGTATGGAGAAATGCGCTGTTTATGAAGTTCGATGCCTAGAATATAATAGCGTATATATTGGCAAATCAAGAACATTCAGAATTACAACAGAAGAACATCTATGAAGCCTAGGATAGAAAGATTCTAACTTCAAAAAGATTTTAAAGCGAAAATCCTTCACATATGTAACAAAAGGTGAAAAATAAATTTCTTGGAATGCATGAAGATGTGTAATAAACTCAATTCTGTTATCTTTCTTAATGAACAATTAGATCGGATATAATTATTGCTTTTCGTTTTTTTTTATATAAAGGAAATTATAACCTGTATTATACTTACTCGATAATGTCCTAACAGATGAAACTAGTCGCAGTAAGTATAATATAGCGTGAAATTTAGACAGTGTTTTGTTTATTCCTTAGTGTTTTATTTATTTTTCATTATATTTTTAGTAATTTACGTACCGCCACTCAATAAATTTGTAAGATAATTGAAAAAAGACAGCACACGCACGTTACGAGCAGCAATAACAATTTTGAAAATTACTTAGGATTCAATGGATAAGTGTAAATAACTGTTTTTTTTGACTATTTGATCAATTACAACCTTTTTGATTGTCTGCAATACCGTGCTCAGCTAAATATTGATGTCAAAAGTAATGAGTAGAAAGAAAGCAAGGCTTTGAAAATATGAAGCATCTTAACAATTTATGTTTAAATGTTGATGATCAGCAGTTTCATCTGCTGTAATAAATTTAATGAAACATGTCCTTGTACATTTAATATCCATACACCTAACATTTATTTAATTAATTAATTGTAGCATAATAAATGTTAACCTATGCTGTCACTTTAAATGATATTTTATTTAAGGATACATTGAAAAGATTCAAGTACAGATAAATCCATGGATGCTCGAGATGTAACTCTCGTTATTTACTAATAGTGACGTCTGTACCTGATACATGAGTAAAATGTATGTGGTGTTGCATACACAAATATAAAGAAGTCTTGCATATGGTTGTTTTATTAGAACTTTTAAATTATAGCTTATCGAATCTAATATACACAGTACCCAGCGAAAAATTGTTCTCAAAAACCGGAGTCACAATTACACAAGAAAGGAATCGACCACTGCTTTTGAATTCATTATCATCTATGTTTATCTAAGTAATTATTTATTAACTCCGTACAGTTTTGAATTTGTTTCTTTCTTGCTTACATAATGTTTTCTTTTTTGGGCACAATTACAATTTGACATCGGAAAAAACGTCGCTCAAAAATGATGATATTTTAAAATATTGATGTTTAATATTATTATTAACGGTGTTTTTCAAAATAATTTTGCATTCTTATTAATAAAGCATTGCCTTATTGTACGAGCCGCTTGCGGAAAGTTTTCTAAAGAACGAATTCGACAAAAGTCCTTTCGAAACAATTTTTTTTTGATTTTTTTTTGTTTTGAATTTTTTTATATCAATAAATTTGAATTATCTCGTTTAAAAGTTCAGGATTTTATTGTTATTTTTTTTTTTTGAAGTATTAGATCACATTGAACCTTGACAATTTGGAATTTAAATACCGCTATTGGCTAGATATTATTATAGCTTCATTAACATTATTATGTATCAGTTTCTTT
The DNA here is from genome assembly GCA_031893035.1 of Dermolepida albohirtum. Lineage (NCBI taxonomy): Eukaryota > Metazoa > Arthropoda > Insecta > Coleoptera > Scarabaeidae > Dermolepida > Dermolepida albohirtum. Next base: position 182,342 of record JAVIWB010002519.1, read on the forward strand.
AAAAATATAAAAATATAGACATAAATACTTAGTCAGTTAAAAAAGTCTACGTATGGAACAATTGCGAATTTGAACTTAAATCATATTAAAAGAAGATACATTAGTACACAAAAATCCTTGAAGTCATAGAATTAATCTTAAATTTGAAACAAATTAAACTAATTGATCGTCAAAAAGTCTCCATACAATAGATAACTCCTTTTTATGCGAACTCGGTGAAGTACAGAAAACGTATCTATATCTATCGATCTGACGAACTGAACATACACCAAGGGTTAGCGTACATAATTTACGAATCAATATGAATATAATTTACTGTACTATGGAAGTACCAGCTCCGACATAATGTGCCAAAGTACGTCTAACTAAGGGTCCGGATTTTTGAAACTGTTTTGTTCAGTATGAACGCAAATTCAACCTTTTTGAATCTGATAAAATAATTTTATATATATATATACTTAGATGAACGGCAAAAATTTATTACCAACTGCTGCAACAAGGGTTAGAAATTTAGTATTTATTGATTATTACGGACCAGGCCGTTTACGTAAATATTTTAAAACAAAATCTTGATAATAGTGCTGAAAAATTACAGTTTGAAGGTCGTATACCCTCCAATAGGGAACGGAAATAGAGTTGTTATTATATAATATGCTAAAGCAATTACACACATCACCAAAATCCCCGGACATGGACTCCACTGAAGATCTATAAGGTGAATCGGGAAACATCAAATAAGAAACAAAGCAGAACTGAGCGCTTTTCACCGAAGAGAGTAGCATAGACCATGAAGCAAGCGTTTTTGACCGAATGGAGTAGAACATACTAAAGTTTTATTATAATCGCAAGGCATTTATTACTGTAATTTACAAATGTAAAAAAGAAATGAAATATATCATATAACATACCTACATATACAAAAACATGAAATCTTCAATATTTTAGTACATGGTGTACAGAGACTTTTTTAACTGTATGTTGCACTCCACCTGAATTACATACGTGGTTTGTATCCCTTTAGAGGCCAACAGTGTGTGCATAAGTGAACTAGTGTTCTCAAGGAATTCAAGCTAAATTCAAACTAAAGTATATACGCTTTTCATTTGGCCTTACTCGGTCAAGCGAGGCTCTGATCGGCTGGACTATTATTTCGCTTACTGCTCATGGAAGCAGCATCGTAAAGGTACAGATTAAAACCCAAAAACAAAAAATAAACAAAAACATGACAGCTGCAAAGTAAGAACCCTCCAACTCTTCATGGAGAAAAATCAAGAATATGATTAAGCCAGAGTTATCTACTCATAAGCATAAAGCTGTGAGGATCAACACGCTAAAAGAAACGAATCCAGTGTCCGACGGGGAGACTCAATTAGCTATGTGATTTGGAATTTCTAAGGCTAAAGTGTAATAATGGCAACAACTAAGGCCAACTTCAACAGGACATGCAAAGAAGCCAAGAGATTTCGGAGAGACATGGTACCACAATAACTTTCAAAACGTTGCAGTGGAACAGGCTTTATGACCACCTCAAATAATTTAATTTAATCTAGTCTACGTTGTCTGTGTAATATTTCTGTCAAACGTGGTTAAACGTATTAAATAATAGCTAATAAGTTATCTACTATATAGAACTATTATATAGGTCATAGTAAGGTTTTGCCATCATTGATCTACTTCTATGTTCAATAAGCCAATATTGAAAAATTTATAAATATGGAAATAGACATAATATTTCTTTTATTTCAGATTTAAGATTTAAATTTATTGTACTACAGATATCATTTAACATATTTAACTATTGCTAAAATTTCTTAAACACTAGTATAGTAACTAGTATAGTAAATTACTAAATTAGAATTATTTTTGCATATACTATGCATTATGTAATTACGTAAAAAATTTTGATTGCGTTCAAATTCTATCACATGTAAAAACTTTTCTGAACATTTAATTTTTGTGACTTAATTATTCAAAAAATGTAGTCTCGTCTATTTAACACTCCAAATTTAAATCTTTTAATTAATTTTTTCGACATGTTTCGCTCAAACCAGTAAGTATCACAATTTTTTTGTTATAGACATTTTTAAAGAATCAGAATGCTTTATAAAATATGTATTAAAAAATTTTGATTCTTCCTGATAAACAATTTTATTTTATATATAATTTTATACTTTCCATATTTTTACTTGTTTTCAAAATTATTTTATATTTGACAAGTTTGACGATATTACGTATGCATTGTCAAATATATGATAGGAGAATCTATTAAACCAGCATATAATAACGTAATGAAATTTATCATTCTTCTTATTCTAGTAATAAATTTAATAATGGTCTGTAATTCTGATGTGGATGTTACATTCTTATTTGCTGGTGATTTTCAAGGCATTTACACGGAATACCCAACAGCTTCGGGTGAATATGCCGGGGGAATTGCAAGAATGAAGACATTACTGAACGATTCCTTCCATATTTTCATTTATGTTGGAAACATATTAGGGGCCCTCAGTGGTAGTGCTAACATAGCAAGAGTAAAGATGGCTAGTAAAGTATTAGATCAATTAAATCCAACAGCAGTTGTAAGTACGTAATACGAATATATATAGTATATCGTGCGTTTTTCAAATATTTTTGTGATTTCTAACAGATATTGGGTCGGAACGAATTCACCATGTGCCCTGAGGATCTAGAGTGGTTTATATCTGAGGCTCATAATGTTATCTTAAGTGCTAATCTTGAACATAAAGAAATAGATATTGCGCAAGATAAAATTATTGATTTTGATGGTATGGGAATCGTCGTAGTGGGCTACACAAGTGAAGAAGTTGAAATACTTCCAGGTGCAACAAATTTTCATGTTGCAAATATTGTACAATCGCTGAATGAAAAGAGTAGAATGGTTAATTTAGCCTTTCCTTCGGTACGTTTATACATAGCGGCAGGTTGTACAGGACTCGAATCAGCAAAAAAGATCGCTGAAGGAACTAGTATGATTAACATCTTTATGAGTGCGTGTTCACCTACTTTATTATGGCATGATGATAAAACATTTCCGGAGCATATATATAAGTATGGCGATTATCCTATGAAAATTAAAAATAGAGATGGTAAAGATGTTCTTATTGTGCATACTTTCGGAACATCTAAGTTTTTGGGTAAATTGAAAGTTACTTTGAATGACAAAGGGGCTATTCAGAAACATCACGGAGAAATGATTTACATAAATTCATCTGTAGAGGTAGATTCTGTAGCTGCAAAACTGGTCCAAAATGAAAAACAGGCGCCTATGTTATTAACAGTAAGTTTTATCCCTCAAATACTATGTTATTTTGAAGTTACATGTTATGGCAAATTAATAGCTACAAACTCCAGTTGACAATAATTATTAATTATGTTTTATTTCCTCTTCATAAAAAAGTCATGTCCTATTAGAGAGCTATTTCAAATATTAGAAAATTTTCATAAAAATCAATATTCTCTGTCATTGTAGTTTACAACAGCGGAAAGTTCACGACCTCGCGTATAGATGGCGGTTAGAGTATTTAATAGACTTTGTTTCTGAAGCTTAAGGTTTGTTATCATATGATCATTCATTAATGTGTGTTCAACGAGTTTTTATTTGGAGTAAACACAAACTGTCGAAACTGAAAAATTGAGTATTCTGTGGTAAATATAAATTAAAATGGAATCAATTATTAAAAATAGTATTCTTTTATTCTCAGCAGTAAAAAGTCGACAACGGAATTTAAACGTGATATACATCAATTCTAGGTGACGAGCGTTTTATAAACCAAAAATTAATCACAATTAATGATATAACTGAAAAAGTTCACAGAGGAAGTATTAAATAAATGTTTGCCCAAGATGCGGGAGCAGATGAACGAATGTGATACATTTGACATTTACATATGTGTATACTGTAATTGCTAACAATTGATCAAAAATGTTAGAGATTATATATTTGGAAATAATGTTTGGAACTTTCCATCGTAATCCCTGAAGTTTCGCTTCATAACTATTGAAGAAATGTGAATTATATACCCGGTACAAAATAGTAAAATAGACCATAAAATGAGTAGAAGTGCTCTGAAGAAGCAAAAATAATTTCATTACCTGTGAAGCTACATGTGGGAGTGATTTGCTCTGTTTTTTTTGGGATGTACATGGTGTAATGTAATACGAGTACTAATCGACTTTATTGAGAAAGAGAGAACCATCATGGAAGAGTATAATACAGAGGGTACTAGGAAAGTTTTGCAATATGACGCAACAATGAATCGTAGGAAGTTGCTTGTTGCTGTATGTTGAGACATGTTCACACGTGCATAGTAGCCGCCGCGCCATGTCGATGAGCTCAGTTATTCATTAGCAGTGAGAGTGTAAAGTGCTTGCGATGGCATCGTGATCACGAAAGGAGATAAGAGCAGTTTTGCTTTATAATTTCGTGCCTGGTTTAAACATAGACCAGTGCTTCGAAGAAATGACTCTTGCACTAGATGATGTTTGCCCAGATCGCACAACGATATTCAGGTGGTATAGAGACGTCCAAAGGGGAAATTTAACTGCGGAGGAAGCTGAGAGGCCGAGAACATTGTTCTCTCTGGGTGCCGCGTCGACTGATTGAAGAGCAGATGACACGACGTGTGACTTGGCGTCGGGAGATGCTAAAAAGTTTAATAAGGGACAATCTCGTATGTGAACAACATCGTCACAGGTGACGAGACTTGACTGTACTATTACGATGTGCAACCAAAGTTTGCGTCTTTGATGATGAGGACACATCCGTAGTTGTCAGAAAATCCCGATCTGTAAAGAAGAAAATGATAGCTGTATTTTTCAAATCGAGTGGAAGACAGTCACAGCTAAGTGGTATACTGAACAGTGCCTGCCCAAAGTCATTGGATCTATGAAGTACCTGCGCCCAAAGTCAAGAATGGACGCCCGGTTCCTCCATCACGATAATGCTTCGCTCACCGCACCAAAGCCTGCATCGAATATTTGACCACGACAGGATTGAAACTTCTCGAGCACCCTCTCTACTGTCCAGATCTTGCACTGTTCCCGCATGTGAAAATGAAGCTAAAAGGGAGGCGGTTTTCCAGTGACGAGGACATTCTGCGGGCTTGGGACAACGAATGTGCTTTATTCCCTAGTGAAACTTGGCAGAACTGGTTTAAAGAGTGGTTTCGGAGGATGGGAGGTGTATTGAGTGTAGAGGAAATTACTTTGAAAAAATTAAATAAACGAAGTTGTTTTGAAAAACTTTTGTATAATATCACCGGATAATTTGGATACTCAAATCAAAAGTAAACGAGATTTGGTAAATAAAAGAAAATTCTATTTCATTACTACAATGCACCAGATCATTCATAATTAAAGAGAGTAACAATGTAAGAAAGACCTATGAATTTTGTAATTTTTATTTTCAACGCAATCTGTCTTAACACTAATGCACTTGCGTTATTATTATTCAGCAAAACAGACGAGTAGCAGTAAAATAAAAACTTTCCAAATTAATATGAGAAATGACGAACCAGATTAAAATATTCTAACACCAAATAGACATTACGATTTTTTACTGAAGAGCTCAACTTAAATATTTGTGAATCGCTTCTTCGTTACTGCAATGTTGTTAAAAAGAAGAAAATAATTACTTGAATTTAATTGTACAAAGCACATTTGGATATATTTCTGAAACAAAACATACTAGCACTCAATGTTATGCAAATGCATCGTCATCAATATTCGAAAAAGTAAAAGTCATATTACCGGTGGGTTAAATATTTTTCTGGTAATCTTCTAGTTTATTTTGTTACAAAAGTGTTGCTTTTTTTAAAAAAAATTTGAAAATACAAAACAAAAACTTTCATGGAATCTTGTTCCACAATTAGCATACGGTCTCGTTTTTACACCTTTGATATTGATTTGTTGGGATTATTAGCAAAGTATGAAGTTGACGGCGCAAATGTATCGTCGATATCAGAGCGATTATATTGAAAAATAAGATGTTTTTATTGTAAAATGCTAATAACTTTTTTTTTTATCAATATTCTAATTAAATTTGAACATCCTTAGTTATTAATTAAAATGTTTATTTCGGAGCTAAGTGCCAGTGTTCAGGAAAAATTTCTCTCATCCACAATTCAGGAATGAACGTAAAAATAGAATATTCTCTAAACATGAAAAAAAGTAGATTTTGTGAAGTGAATCTTCTGCTTTAATAGAATACGTTCGTCAAAAACAATGGTCGCTGGCATGGGAAAAATTTCCCTTTCTGTTCGGACGAGATCCTATTCAACGACACTTTGGATTCTTCTATTTGAAGTGATTTAATTGATGACGGACGTCTTCTTGTGATTTCTTCGTATTATTGGTAAGAAGAAAATAATAAATATTGTAATGTCAGCGATAGTTATACAACTGTGACCCATGTTTGCAGATGGTTTCGATTTTAAGCAATTGCTTTTCAGCAGTTATGTATTTTTAGTAAATTAACATCTCTTCTCTTGTAGAACTAATTAATTTTTTTTTCTTTTCGGTGCTTCTAATATGTAATCTTTTTTGCGAAAAAGCATTTTATTTTGAATGGACTTGCGAATAGATGTTTCTAAACCGTTGTCAGAGAAATCGCATGTTGTATAATAGATTAGTTGACGGAAAGTATACATCTAGTTACAACTCCGTTAAAGAATGATAAGTTATATTGGTAAATTTTAATGGAGATTGTGGTTGATTAAATTAATCAATTAAGGTTAATAGAATCGCTTTCCACAATCATTTTCTTATTCTGCATACGTGTTTCGACAACTAAGTTGTTATCATCAGTAGACAATTAATCAGAGTGTCACACTTGGAACCACGACAAAATCCACACAAACGCAAAGTCCGCTAAATACACACTGTAGATTTGTTTCACATAATTTAAATTGTATTCTAGTACTAAACTAAACATTTATCTTAAGGTACATGCTTGCACGTGCGAACCTTATCGTCGGTCATATATTACTTATCTAGCAATTAAAACAGACATGAGTAGGAGATTGGACCTCCATTGGCGTTTAACACATGATTTCTCTTTTTTGAAATATATATGTTTTTATAAATATCTAATTCATGGTAATTATACATATTCTTAACTAAATGTAAACAATTCGCGGTTACGTTATGATTAATCTCCAACACATGCTTTACTAAACTAAACTTCTCAGGTCGATTGAATTTGATGTGCGCCATATATCCTTTATGCCGGGTTTCTATCGATTGTTTTGTCTGACCTATGTATTGCTTATGGCAATCTAGACATTTAATTTCAATTTTCTATTGACCTCGACTTTATTTTTCGCATTTCCTAAGGGTGTTTTAATAGAGTTAGTAGACTGAAATGTAACTTAAAAACTGTGCTCTTTAAAAACACTATTTAAATTTTTCGTCAAATGATGAAATGGTAAACATATAATTGCTTGCCTCGATTGCCTTGTAGTGATAGACATGTGGCATCCCGGATTTTCTTTTTTGTGTTAGCTTTCCTAATCAATCCATTGATTATTTCCGAATCAATCCCATAGTATCTCTGCATATTTATAATAAAATTCAACCCTCTTTCGTATCTCACTTTTGTTAGTGGGAATCTAAGCAAACGATTGGTAAAAGAAGCCATCTTTTGATGTATGCGTGATTTGAAACAGCCCTGACAAATCTATTAACATTAGTTTCTTTTCGGAAAATATCAATTTCTATTTTATGATTATTTCTAATTACAGGGGTGTCTAAGAAAGGTAAATTGTTGGTTCCTTTTTCTACTGTAAATTTATTCTTTAGGAATTTGTAATTTAATTATTTGACGAAATCGTTTATGTTACATTTACATGTGTTAAAAATCGCGAAAATTACATCTACATACCTGATCCAAAGTCTTGGAAATATTTAGCGTTATATTTAAATTCAATTTCAAATAATTCATAAATAAATCCGCTATAAATGAAGAAGGACAGTTGCCTATTGCTGTTCCTTGTTTCTGTTCATAGAACTTCCCTTCGAATTGCAAACAATTTTGGAACATATATAGGGTTGTCAATCGCACATATTCATTTACTTTTTCCGGTTCAATCATATTTTTAAAAAGGAATTCATCTAAATGATTTAAAGTTTCTGGAATCGGTACCAACGGAAACAATGATGTTACGTCGAATGACACTAAAATTTCCCTGTTCTCTAATTTACAATTATTTCTGTTCATAATAAGTTGGAAATATTATCACACAGTAGGAGAAAATATAATTAAGTTTTAATTTAGCCAAACTTAATTTTGTGAAAAATGTTTAGGAAAGACCTAAGAATATATGGACTCGAAAAGTTATTTCAAGTTAGAGAGGAGAACAAAAGTATTGTATGAAGTTATTAGAGAAATGGGCCCAAATCGCTTAAATCTGACCGATTTGACTGATTTGTTGTAATGGCAATTACTAAAGAATGTTTACATGGATAATCCAATGAAGATTTGGATTTAAGTCATATTTATATTATTGCCGCGATAACATCGCATAAAAAAGAATACTTCCTTTCAAACTAACTAACTAAAGTAAGTTTAGATTGGAATTCTGTAAAGAAATTATAGACAATTTGATCTAAAGATGCCTTTAGAAACTCTGAAACCCCCAAAAAATATTATAAAATTTCAATAAAAATATTTTTAATCAACCCAATTATGAACTAAAAATTATTTTCAGAACATACTACGTCACAGACACAACGCAATGAAAAATAACAGAAATTATTTCATAAAGACCGTTTTATCTTTTATCCACAAAGACCAAAATTGATCTAAAGTTAGTATAAGAAGTACTAGAAAAGTTTTCTGCCTAACAATAAAATAAAAGATTTTTGATAATTTTATTTTCCAATATAATCTGCCTTTAACGCACTTGCATCAATCTCCGATTTATCAAATTTCCAAATATACATATATAAGTATATATATGTGTGATCCAGCTTAAAAGAACGAACAGCTTTGGCTGCCTCGTGAGCTCGTGTTCAATTCTTTCGTGTGTGACCAACAGCTGTCCGTAATTTTGTTAATGCATTACCATAGGCAATTGCTGTTATTGTAGCCCCATTTGGCATACAATCAACAAAAATAACTCCTGCTTGATCCCAAAAAGCAGCGAGACATCTTCAATGTATTTGTGACTTCATCGAAGCTATTGTAACTAATAATTCACTTTAAAATATAACGCAGCCTCGGTCCCATGCACTGTAATCATTCGTTCGTGAAAATAAAGCGAATTGAAGTCAAACTTGACATAAAATATAAAAATGTTGTCACCATTGAAAGTTGCTAGATAACATGTAATTAGTTAGCTAAGGTGTCATCGCTAGATAGAGTTTTTCTAATTCCCTTACGAATCGCACCCGTATGTATCTTACTTGCCGGATTTGGTCTCTGATGAGAGTTCTTCAATTTAAAAAAATGGCTGCTTGGAAAGAGATTTTACTCAAACGCAGCGGTTACATTTTAAATTGATACATATCGTGGGAGCCTCTAACTATTTTACTATGTTTTTGTAGAGCTAAGCGACGTTTTTTTCTTCCTAGCGTGACTCAAGCTGATGAAAATGAGTAGTTCGAAGTTAAAAAACTCTGGGGAAATAATAGACTTTAGTGAATCATACAACTCAAATAACAAACTTACCATATTACAACCTTATGGCCCTTCAATACCTATTACGGGAAATTATTATAGATATTGGTTTAGCCATTTGCTTAGGACACTAGAATATTTAATAAATAGATGTGTAATAAAAGTCCGGGAGAATCGGTAGGTAAATCAAATAAAAAATTATTTAAACTTGGAATGTTTTCAGGGAAAAATAGGAAAATCTAGAGTATATCTAGATGGAGCTTGTAGTAAATCGGAATGCAACCTGGGTAATTTGATTACGGATGCTTTTGTACAGTATAAGTCTGATTTATACGAAGGAGAACATTGGACTGATACTCCTATTGCATTAGTGGCTGCCGGAAATATAAAAGGCAACATAAACACTTCAATACACAACGGCACAATTATGGCGGAAGATTTGAGTAATGCTTTTCAAGACGTGCACACTTTGGTAACTTTGGATCTTAAAGGGGAAGATTTGAAAACGTAAGTGTCAGAAGTTGTACAGGCTAAGGTAAATAGCAATCTATAATATAATATAATAAGTAAAAAAACATTGTTTAAATCGAATATCGATCAAATGCTTATGAAAAGAGAAAAATATTTTACAATAGTTTTTCTCTTTATTGTACTTTCATTGTCTTTCTTGCCAAATATAGTTTACTATTTGCAAAGGTATTTAAGAGTTGATAGAACTAGTGATATTCTGGACGTGTTATTTAATGATTAACAAGTATGTTTATTGTTGGTATATTTGTTGGCATATATGTTCGTTTCAATAAGTTTAGAAATCTTTACTTATTATTTTTTTTGCTAATTTTGATTCTAGTTAAAGTGGGCGTGCTTTACGAAGCACTTGCACTGTAATACAGTATTTTTCAATCCATAATTCTTATCCTTGATTTGCGTCTTCATCGATAAAAATATTTTAAAGTTTATATATCTTTTTTCAAAAAGAATGTATAGTTTTGTAACAATAGCAAATTCCTATAAAAACCAATTAGATTTAGAAACATCTGTAATACTAAAGGGTGTTTCAAATTACGCGGTTTTTTTAAGGAATAAATAAAATATAGATGGCGCATTGAACTTGTCTGGGTATGTGGACATTTTAAAAGTGTGATGTATGATATTTATAAAAATAGCTTCGTACACGGTACAACAATGCGTTCAAATTGTTGAATTATTTTATGAAAATCAGCGTTCTGTGAAAAGAGTTTTTAGAAAATTACGTGAATTTTATGGTTTACAGAATCGTCTATCTGAAAGCACTATTGGTCGAATTATTAAAAAATTTCAAGAGACCGGTTCCGTGGAAAATCAAAAAAGTGAAAAATACAGTCGTAGTGGTCGTTCACAAGAAAATATTGGTTTGGTTCGTGAAAGTGGTGCTGAAGATCCTGAAGTGTCCATTAGACGACGTTCACAATAACTTGGACTTAGTGGATATTTTACACAAGGATTTAGCTCTGAAGGCATATAAGGTTCAAATAACAAAGGAACTGAAGCCATTAGATCATTTAAAACGTCGTTCATTTGTCAATTTCATCAATAAACAACGAGCTGATTTTTTTTCAAAAAATAATGTTTTCCGATGAGGCACATTTTGAACTTGGTGGCTATGTTAATAAACAAAATTGCCGTATCTGGGGTGAGGAAAATCCACGAATTATTCATGAGAAACCTATGCATCCTAAACGAGTTACTATTTGGTGTGCATTATGGTCAGGTAGTGTAATTAGTGGTTGTAATTCTTTGAAAATGCTGCTGGTGAAGCTGTAACTGTCAATGGTGATCGATATCGTCGGATGATAACCGAATTTTTATGGCCTGAATTAATGAATATTGATCTAGAGGATATGTGGTTTCAACTGGATGGCGCTACACCTCACTTTGCAAACGAATCAATTAATTTATTGAGGGAAAAATTTTCTGGCGTGTAATCTTAAGAAACGGTGATGTTAATTGGCCACCAAGATCATGTGATTTGGCACCGTTAGACTATTTTCTTTGGGGTTATGTGAAAAGTCAGGTTTATAGAAACAATCCATAATCAATTCCTGCTTTGAAAGATAAAATTATTCGTATCATTGGTGAGATAGAGCCTCAATTATGTCAAAATATCATTGAAAATTTTAACAAAAGAGTGGACGTTTGTGGAGCTGCAAGAGGAGGCCATTTGGCAGATATTATTTTTCGCATATAAATGTCATAACTGACACTTTAATTACCAATAAAAAGTTTTTGAAAGTAAATACAAATTATGTGTTTTATTTATTCTTAAAAAAAAACCGCGAAATTTGAAACACCTTTACTTTGAATTTTTTATCATATGTTAGAAGTTAGTCAATCGCAACGTGGTGAATCTACGGTGTCTATATTTTGTATGTAGTAATGATCAAAGTGTTTCAACAGAAATAACGTGAAATATTATCATTGTTATTTTATATTATTATTGTTGTTACGGATATTATTGTATTATTATTATGATGGGAGATAGTTTTCTTTGCTTCCCTAGAAGTATAAAATATATACGGTTAGCCCGAGTTTTTGATAATACTAATTTTATACGCTATATTGTTATATTACGTTGAATTAATTATTAGGCCGAAAATGACAAGTCATGAGAAAAATATTATTGAGACCAAAAATGTGTGAAATACAAATAATATATTATTATTAATAATGTTAATTGTTATGGAAAGCGAAACTATTTATGTGATTACTGTGGTGAAATAATCAACGTGAAGATGTGTGCCCAGTAAGTTCGACATCATGAAACAATTTTAAAATGTCTAATACGATAGAAAATGATGAAAGCAGAAGGCAAATCGAATGGGAACACAATTGATAGAACAGGAACGGGAAATGTTAAAAAGAGAAAAGGAATTATTACAACAAGAGGGGGGAGCGAATGAAAGCGATGAAAATCGACATACTCTTTGCCATAACATTGCCATGCAGGTAATCCCAGAATTAAATCCAGGTAAGGCAAATTCTGTAACTGCACAGTGGATAACGGCAGTGAAAAACTTAGCTAATATTTTTAATTGGGGTGATGAAACATTGTTATTTAATGCTATAAATAAATGTGGCTCTTCTAAAATGTGGTGTGATGCAAGTCAAAATAAAATTTACGATTGGATTACATTTGACATTTAACACCTATTGACATTTCGAATTGAGCAGATGTAGGAAAAGATTTAATGAATCATATGAACAATTTATTTATCATATGAAAGCTATTGCCGCCATAGGGAATTCGAATGAGAACTCTGTGCTGAAATATATTATAGCGAGAATTTCTGGTAGGAATCTACCAAAATTTTTAGCATTTAACAGTCCTTATGATACGCACGATTTATTAGCGAAAATCGAAAATTATGAGAGCAGAATGCGAAATGTTCGCGACAAACCTTCTGTTGCGAAACCTAACTCAGTCACAAGTACTAAAACGACCGAAAGTGATTGTAATAAAAAGTGCTATAATTGTAATGAAATCGGTCATACCTCAGTAAAATGTCAAAACCACAGAGAAAAATGTTTTGTTTTAAATGCGAAAAGGTTGATCATATGACAAGGGATTGCCCTTCGAAATCTGCAAGAACTGTTAACAAAATCGAACAAATTCAGTTAATTGAAGGTTCATATCACAAAATAGAGGCAACGAACTTGTTGCATTTGTTGATTTAGGGAGCGAAGTGGTCATTTTAAAACTAACATTGCCAAATTATGGTTAAAGGATTTCATGAAGGTCGGTATCGAACAATTAGAAGATGCACATGTATGTTGGAAATTGATGAGACAGAGATTCAAATAGATATTTATATTGTACCTGATAGTTGCCAGGAAGATGACGAAATGAAAAGCGAAACGAAAAATGAACAAAGACAAAGGCAATGAGAAAAAGTTTGACAAAACACAAGATGAAGATGGTTGCAGCGAACAAGAGATGTTTGACGATATTGAAACAAGCGAAAATGTGCAAGATCCTGAATTCAAAAACTTGAATGACACTGAAAAAGAGAATACTAAGTTAAGGGTGGCTGCGAGGAATTGATTGATGAAGAGTATACAACCAAGCAAAACTTGACCAAAAGAGAAAGAAAACAGTTAAATACTCTTATCAGTGATAACTACAGTTATTTTGCCAAACGCTTTGCTAATATATATGTATCGGATAAAATCAAAATGAAAATTGAAGTGCGTCTAAGGAACCTGTAACATACAAACCTTAGGCCAAACGCGGAATTGTGAAGAACACAGTCGATGAACTACTTCAAGCAGGTATAGTGTGCGTTTAAAATTCATAAAATACAAGTCCGGTTCTTATTGTTGGGAGAAGTGGTGTGGCGACCGTATGTGTATGGACTTTCGGAAATTAAATCAAGTTACAAAGTAAGAGTATGTAGTGTTAATGAAAATTGAGAAACAATTAGTTCAGCTCTCAAGCAAGAAATACATTACGACGTTGTACTTATCAAGTGGTTATTACCAAATTTCTATAGCCGAAGAGCGTTGACTTTTGATCGCGTTCGTGGTAACAACTGGACTCTACCAATTTACCCGGGTCTTGTTCGATCTTGTGAAAGCGCCAAGTACGATATTTTAATAGTTAGTGAAACTGTAGCCGAAAGACTAACGAAACTACAATTAGTGCTTCGTGTGCTTAAGGAAGGACTAACATTGAACTTTAGAAAATGTTTTTTGATGGAGGAACTGACTTTTTAGGAATGAAGATCAACCGGCATGGAATCTTTTCAAGGTCAGCCAAAATAGATTCGTTGAAGAATTTCAACTATCCAGAAAACGCTCATGAAGTGAGAAAATTTTTAGGATTGTCGGGCTTCTTCAGAAAATTTGTGCAGAATTATTCGATCATTGCAAAACCATTGACTCTGCTTATACACCATGATAAAAAATGGGAATGGACGAAAGATTCTTTCGTATCAATATCAGGGAGTCTATTACAAAGGTTGATGTTGGCTCTTTATAATTCGAATGCTGGACACGATGTCCACACAGATGCTAGCAAGGTAGGACTTTCCGAAATACTGCTGCAGTGGGAGCCTAATGGTTCTTTAAAGCCATTTGCTTACTTCAGCAGGCAAACATTTGATCTCGAAAGCCAATACCATAGTTTTGAACTAGAAACTGGCCGTTCTTGAGTCTGCAGAACGTTTCAGTCTTTACCTTCCCGCACGAAAATTTACTACAGTTACCGATCGTAACTCTTTGATAACGATGGTGGCAAAATAATATAATTCTGAGAATAGTCAGGTGGATAGTGACTATGCAGCTATAAAATCGCAAACTGAATGAGATTCGCAGAGTTTTACAAGAACATCCCAATAACAACTCTGAGATTACATACTCGACAAAAATATAATATATTGAAAGATGGACTCAGACATGAAATGATTGTACCGAAAACAATGCGTTGGAAAGTCATAAAAGATGACAAGGAACATTTCAGACGTTACAATTGGTTCCCAAGAATGACAAAAAGGTTAAAGGCTGCCTGAAGTCATGTGTAGAGTGTGCTTATCGCAAATCGAAGTCACTTAAATCCGAAGGGACCTTTTCCGGAAAGTTCACACGTGCTCGTGTATGTAAACAATTTCACAAAGTATGTGTATGTGGAAACTGTTAAAGATACGAAACCCAAGAATGTAATCAAAACTATCGAAGAAGTGTTTGCATTTTTTGGACCACCTTAAAAACTTATATCTGATCGAAGAACGGCTTTTATTTTAAAGAAATTTGAAGGCTTTTGTTGTGGGAATAGCATACAACATATAAACAATACTACAACTACGCCTCGTGCCAATGTACAAGTCGAACGATTCCATTGGTCTCATGACTGCTATTACCACAATTTACACCCGTGACGGTGGGAAAGATTGGGACGTCAAATTGAAGAACATACAATACACAATTAATAGTACTCCGAAAGAATCGACAGGGAAATCTGCGCATGATTTACTAATTGTTTTTCAATCACGAACCGCTTTGCAGAACAAACTCATATTAGCTCTGAAAGACGACGAAATGTCGGATGTAACAAAATTACAGACAAGATGCTATGGCGAATGTAGAAATAGAACAGACGCACCAGAAGGCTCGTTTTGATAGGAAGAGAAAATGTCCATGTCCATACAAAGTAAGACTTGGCGTTGATCAATCGAGAACCTATGACTACGGAGAATTACGAAAATTACAACCATCATTTAGAGGAGCTTACGATGTGAGAAAAATCCTAGAAAACAATCGTTACCTTCTTGTAGACTTTGAGGGGGCAGAAGGACCACGAAGGAAATTTAAATCCATGGACTCCGTGAACCTAATGAAATTATGATGCCCACCTTATTACCTCAAGAAATCGAGAACGATTCCTCCAGTAGCGAGACTGAGTGTTAAAGTGAGTCAGTTGCACCGTGGAAAGTGAGTGGTGAACATGGCGTGTGTGTTTACGGTTTGTGTGTAATAACGATTAGTATTTAAACAGAAATAACGTGGATTATAATTATTGTTATTTTAAATTATTATTGTTGTTACGGATATAATTGTATTACTATTATGGTTGCATTAAAATACACGTGCACATATATGTAGTTTAAATATGTAGATGGTAACAAATATTTTATCAACCAAGTCTAATCAATAAATATTATACTTATGTCTTATAACGTCAATATAACGTAACAAATTTTTGCAATTTAACAATCTCTCCGTTTCAGGGCCTTAGAATACTCCATAGACATCCCGGATAAGGCCGGTTGCGAAAAATTTATGCAAGTATCTGGTATAAGATTTGTTTACGACAATCGCAGAAATTCTGGTGATAAAATCATTAGCATTACGGCACGATGTGCTAAATGCAGTTCGCCTGCCTACGAACCTTTGAAACTAAATAAAGTTTATAAAGTTATAACGATGGAAAATTTGGCAGCCGGTCAATTCGGTCACACTTCTTTGACTGTAAATCCATTTCATTTACATTACGAGAATGTCACAAACTGGGAAGTTATTCTCAACTACATACGTAGTGAAAGCTTAATTGCTATTGCTAACTCAGATAGGATATCTCAGTTACCTTTAATTTCATGCACAGGGCGATGGGTGTACCAACAGTCATTAATTGCTTTTGGGATATTAATGTGCTTCCAATTAGGTTCAATACACTACGCTAATTTGAATTAAATTATAATAAGTATTAAATAGATTGAAACATATATTACGAAGTAGGTAGTTTAATTTAAATTCAAAACATCAATATTAACAAGTAGGTATTCGACTAATGAATAATCAGATGTAAGTTTCCAGTTTGCCCTTACATAACTTACGTTTGTTCGTTTGTATCGGTTTTTAGGTTATGTAAATAGTTACGAATTGTAAAGCATAGAGCATATAGGTAAGTAATAACGTCCCTAATTAAAGGTTTTTTTTATATGATATTCTTCCATTATATCCTTTCCTTTAAATTCTCTTTATGTTTTCTTAATGTACTTTCTTTTCAGTATCAAATTCCATCTGAACACCTATTCTCAGCACACTTATCTATGACTTTTAACTCAATGCATTTGTAACAGTTCTCTTATCGTTCTTATTAGACCTTTGGACACCTATTTCTCAGTATATTTTCAATAATTCAGAATATTTTGAATATTTTTTTCAATCTGCATTATAGAAATCGCTTTTTCGACAAATTTTGCTATTTGGCCTAAACATGTTTTTTGTGTAGTGTTGTTAACTCGCACATATTGTCAGACACGTTATTATTATTACAACTGATCTATATCTTAGTAAAAGCATCAAATGCTTATTTTTCACAAATATGTGATACTATGAAAAAGAAATGTCGAATTCGTTTTAAATTTATGACTTACAATAGAGAAATATCTTATAAAACTGAAGTGTGCGAAAACTTTTGTAACATTCGATGTTAGAATATTTAGCAAATTCTTTTGTAGTTATAAATAATAACAGATTTCGTATTGTTATAAGAGGTTTTCAGAGATTTTTAACATTATGAAATGGAAGTAAATATGCTTTATCATAACTGGTTGTTCACATCTGATAATATTCAACATTCACAGGGGTTTGAAAATTTCGTGACTGACTACTGTAAATAAAAAATTTATGCCATCATTAAAAACGATCTTTCGGATGAACTATAATTGCTTTATCATGCAAAAAATAGTCATAAGATATTTATATTCAATTAATTATACATTTTGAATACAGCTTCGATTAATAGAAGATGTGATGATAATTTATTATATCGACATTTCATGGTGTGTAGGGCCGAAGCGTCCGATCTTGAATGCATCCTGAAGAGGACCAATTACCTAAATTGAAAGAGGAGCTATTCAGAAGCCTTTTCAACGAATCCGGACAATTAGAAGATGATCTAACTCTGTGAAAATCTAAATATAAGAATAAATACGCTTTATCATAACTGGATTTTCACATTTGATGATATTCAATATTCACGGAGTATACGTACTTTTGTGACAGACTGTATGTACATATATTCCTAACAATTGAAAAGAGCTACATAGATTTTTCACGTTTGTTTAATAATACTTTTTTTATGAAAAAATGGCGTCGAAAAGTTTGTTTGGTTCCGGTTTAACCGAAAATATACACAACTTTCTTTCTTAAAACGAAACAATACATTTTTTAAAATATATTGAAGATTTTTTCAAAAAATTAATAATATATTACATGTGTAAATTTCATACCAAAAAAAAACATGTTGACGAATCACATCTTAGTATGTGACATCAATAATAACAAGAATATTAATATATATTTTTAAATTAAATTCGTTCAAAATGACCACCTCTTTCTTGTAGGCACGCATCACAATTACAACTTTGCCCGTTTAATTCCCTTCTTTGTTAATATGGCAAACTCGATATTCAATTCCTTTTGTAAATGTTTCTTGCCCTTATCGCTTTTTTTTTCCATTGAAATTTTTTGCATACTTGTTCTTCATTTGCATAAGAACTCTCTTCTTCACTATCAGGTACAAAATCATCACGAAACTAAACGTTTTAGATCGTTTACTGCCACTAACTTTCCAACAACTTCAACTGAATCTGAGTTGTTTACCAACTCATCCAATACAGATTTGGAATTAGTGAGTATATCGACCTTTTCGTTAAATTAGTTTCGTTTGTAATTTTCGGTAAACGTGAAGTTTAATCTTCACGTGCATTAACAGACTTCAATACTAAAATGAATTATTTCGCCAAATGAATGCTACCAAGGAAAATATACATTACACAAGATACTTGTATGCTCTGTAAACTATTATCCTTAAATTAAAGGCCAATTTTTAGCTATTTCCGATAGTATATCACAGAATATAGCCTCCAAATATATATTTTTTAAGCAAACCAATAAAAAAGGTAAAGTATAATAATTACCTTTATTTCGTGTTTCAAATTTGCTGCTATTGCAAAGTTCAACCATAAGTTCGATTCTAAATAAAGATACGTTTCGCTTTGTACAAAGAGTACTAGGAAAGTTTTGCAATACAGCTTTGTTTATTTAATTTTTTCAAAGTAATTTCCTCTACACTCAATACATCTCTCCATCCTCCGAAACCTATCTTTAAACCAGTTCTGCCAAGTTTCACTAGGGAGTAAAGCACAATCGTTGTCCCAAGCACGCAGAAGGTCCTCGTCATTGGAAAACCGCCTCCCTTTTAGCTTCGTTTTCAAATGCGGGAACAGTGCAAAGTCGCAAGGAGCGAGATCTGGACAGTAGGGAGGGTGTTCGAGAAGTTTAAATTCTGTCGTGATCAAATACTAGGTGCAGGCTCTGACGTGGTGAGCTGGAGCATTATCGTGATGGAGGAATCAGGTGTCCATTCTTGACTTTGGCCACAGGTTCTTCATAGATCCAATGACTTTAGGCAGACACTGAAGTTTAAATTCTGTCGTGATCAAATACTAAGTGCAGGCTCTGGCGTGGTGAGCTGGAGCATTATCGTGATGGAGGAACCAGGTGTCCATTCTTGACTTTGGCCACAGGTCCTTCATAGATCCAATGACTTTAGGCAGACACTGTTCAGTATACCGCTTAGCTGTGACTGTCTTCTGTGTGTCCAAAACGACGCGTTCCACAATTCCACTCGATTTGAAAAATACAGCTATCATTTTCTGCTTTACAGATCGGGATTTTCTGACAACTACGGGTGTGCCCTCATCATCAAAGTCCGTACATCATAATAGTACAGCCAAGTCTCGTCACTTGTCACGATGTTGTTCACATACCGAGATTGTCCCTTATTAAACTTTTTTACCATCTCCCGACACCAACTCACACGTCGTGTCATCTGCTCTTCAGTCAATCGATGCGGCACCCAGAGAGAGCAAAGTTTCTTCACGTGCAAATGTTCACGCAGAATCGAACGAATTGCTGGTGCATTTAGGCCTGAAGT
The DNA here is from genome assembly GCA_031893035.1 of Dermolepida albohirtum. Lineage (NCBI taxonomy): Eukaryota > Metazoa > Arthropoda > Insecta > Coleoptera > Scarabaeidae > Dermolepida > Dermolepida albohirtum. Next base: position 202,456 of record JAVIWB010002519.1, read on the forward strand.
ACCCTCTATCTGTTGGCAGGTTACTCGCCTGTCCTCGCCAAGCATTTTCTCACAGTAGTAACGTTTTCCTCCGTAACTGACGTTCGTGGTCTTCGCGGCCTCTCAGCATCCTCCACAGTTAAATTTCCCTTTGGAATTCTCTATACCACTTGAATATCGTTGTGCGATGTGGACAAACAGCGCCTAGTGCAAGAGTCATTTTTTCGAAGCACTGGTCTATGTCTAAACACCACGAAACTGTCCTTATCTCATTTCGTAACTACGATGCCATCGCAAGCACTTTACACTTTCACTGCTAATGAATAACTGAGCCCATCGACATGGCGCGGCGGCTACTATGCACGTATGAACATGTCTCAACATGCAGCAACAAGCAGCTTCTTACGATTCATTGTTGCGGCATATTGCAAAACTTTCCTAGTGTCCTTCGTATGTAAAAGTGATTAAGTTGACTTAAACAGTTTTACGTGTACAAAATATACTTAAACAGATGTGGACATTTTAATATTTTACTGATATAGGTTGTTTATATTCGAAGCCACTTTTTCTAAGTGTGTTAGACCTTTTCTTATACAAATATTTTGGTCACTTTAATTACCTATACAGTACAGTGAAAATATGACTTCATTACTTTTTGAAGTAAGCCCACGTTTACAGTATATAGAATATTGCGCGTGTGCATATGTGAGTGTGTGTGTGCGTGTGTTCGCCTTCTACTATAGTTTTCGTCCCGTCAAAATTAATATTGTCACTGGTCGTGTTTTAGCTTAATACATTAATATGACTGGACACAATATCAATTTTGATAGTATAAAAACTATAGCAGAAAGCGAACACTTGTCCACAAGAATCATAAGAGAGGCCATAAAAATAGAGAATCTATCCGATAACTTAAATAAGACTTATGACTAATGTTGAGCAAACTTCCGAGTTCACAGTAGCGCACAGCCCTCACCGCGATGTCTGTAATCTAACGTAGGAAACCATTTAAAAATTTATTTGCACACGTCGCAATTAAAGATCCACATTCGCGAGGCATCTTGGAATCACCGACATAATGAAAGCTACTGGCAATGGCTATCCATTCGCCCTCCATTGGTTCTTGTCACTAGTTACCGAAAGGATTGTTCAATCTTAATGACGAACAAAAATGACACAAAGTACGGACAGCACACCATTGCCGATGCCCGTACTTCTACCATGACCTGCTCTCCAATGTCGATTGGTCCGGACAACAGCGATACAACGTCGAAGTTCAACTTCGTCTGTTTCAAGTCGAACGAGAGCCAACAGAAGAAGATGAGTGGAATCTCATTGAAACGTCGCCAGAACAGACTATCTAATCGACAAGCGTGACTGGATACCCAAAAAGCATGTATGTGTACATCTCCCCCTACTCCCCTTGCACTGTTGGTAAATGCGTTCGTAACTTCAAACGTACTCGTACAACCGTTAAAGATGCATCACATAATGGGCGTCCAAAATCTACCACTGTACCGGAAATTCTTGAAAAAGTGCATGCTATGATGTTAAAAGACCACCGTTTCAAATCCGCGATAGTATTTAAAAAAGTGCGATATATATTTTGAATGAAAACTTGGCTATGAAGAAACTGTTCGCGAGGTGGATACTACGGCTCTTCGGTGTTGATAAAAATTGGTGCGATTGCAAATTTTTAATGAGAGTTTGGAGCGTTTTCGAAAAAAAAGAGATTTTGTGCGCGAATTTATCACCACAGATAAGACTTGGCTTTTATTTGGGATGCAAAAGATTTTCTTCTTGTTAATTATCCTTCAAAAGGTCAAACCATCACAGGCGCATAATATGCGAGTCTCTTAGAAAAATTAAAGCAAAAAATGAGTGAAGAACGAATATAGTCAAGAACAAATCAATATCCACTAAGACAATGCATGGCTTCACACAAGTGTTGTTGCTATAGTAAACATTAACGAATTTAGGTCTCGATTTGTTGACGCAGTTGCTTTGTCGGATTTAGCACCGTCGCATTACTACATTTTTCTACACCAAAAAAAATACCTTGCAGATCAGAAATTTTCTGAAACCCAGTAATGGTATTTAAAGCGATTCACTACCATATTATTGTGAAAGCGTGATTCGTTTCTTCACAATATTATATTGATAATAATTGTATTACTATAATCTGCCATACATAGGGCAAATGAATAAAACATCTATCTATTAAAATCATGTTCAAAGCAACAGAAATAGAAAAACATCCCGAAAACCTAAACGCAACGATGACGTTTATCACATACAAGGAAACTGATACCGTCCAGACAGCGTTTGAAAGATACAAACAGGAAGCGAAGCAGCACTGGTGACATGCAGACGTTCCGCCCGTTGATTGGCAGACGTGACAACCATTAAGTAATCAGCAAAACCAAAGAAGGAACGTGGATAGCTAATATCATTCAGCTGTTTGAAACCTAAACAAAATCCAGACGAAAAGATGAGTAAGATATCATTGCAACGTTATAGAAAAGCGCATAAAGTGGAAACATATACAAAATCTTGTCAGTTATGAAATACAATCAGTGATTCAATTTTTAAATGCATTGGCTATTCACTTTCTACAAATTTCATGGTGTTTGTTGCATAAAATTCTAACAGAAAAATTGAATCCATAATGGCGTACAAGTTGGGTACCGAAAATGCTCATTGTAATAGCAAAGGTATCTTTGAAGCTCTATAGCGAATTTTCGGATTATACTGCGCCAAGGGATAAAGCCTAAGTTCATGTCACCACATTCCAACTAGCAGGTCATATGTATCGTTTTGATACAGATTACTGGCATTATACTCATAGCTTTATTGAAATCACAACACACGCAGCTGGTTACTGTGTAGCACGAATAAGAAGCAAGATCTTCTGTTCTGGAATTGAATGTATGAAAATGCAAGATTATATTCAGCCGCTCCACACAAGCATTCCTGAATAAATTTAATGGGAAATTTTCGATCACTACAGTCCCGATCTTACAACAATTGATTACCGTCTTTTTCTTTACTTTAAGAAATTTTTAGCACCGATCTGTGGCATAGATAATAAAGAAAAAATAGTAGTTAAAGATTGCGTGAAAGTAGCTTACATCATTCTTTGACAAATGTTTAAATTTACATGGTGATTATATAGAGAAATTGTTTATAAGACATGTAGGCAATTAATGAAAAAATGAATAAACACAGTTCTTGTAGTTTCTATACTTAATTTATCAATATGTATTGTAGAATGAGTTACCTTTATTCACCAACTGAATTTTCTAAAGGTTAATAATTTTACACGTGTAATAACTAAACATTATGGTAACATATGTAAAGGGTTTTCCAATAGGGACTTGACAACTTTTAATTCAATTTGTGAACGCACCCTTTCACTAATCATCGAACTGTTACTGTCAATTTATTCAGTAAACTTAACATTTTCATCATGGTAAAGTACACGAACGAACAACGTCTGCAAATTATAAAAATTTACTACAGAAATTCGGAGTCGGTGATCGCTACTTTAAGAGCGTTAACTCCGATTTTCGGTCGTAATTTTCGCCCTAGTAGACAGGCAGTAACAAGTTTAGTGCAAAAATTTGAGTCTACATATTCGTTGTGTGATGTTGCCGTGCGAGTGAGACAACGGGTTGGTCGAAGTGTTGAAAATATCGCTGCCGTTGGAACGTCCGTAGCAAATGATCCAAATCAGTCAATTCCAGGGCGTTCTCAAGAGTTGGGCAGCGCCCAGACAACTTTATGGCGAATTTTGCGTAAGGATCTTGGTTTACACCCATACAAGATCAAGCTGACTCAAGAATTGAAGCCGATGGACCATTTGAAGCGACGTACGTTCTCCGATTGGGCTCTGGAAAAGATGCGCCAAGATGATCAATTTCATCGCAAAATCATTTTCAGTGACGAAGCTCATTTTTGGCTCAATGGGTTCGTCAATAAGCAAAATATGCGTTATTGGTCGGGTGAAAATCCACATGTCCTCGTGAAACACCACTTCATCCACAAAAAATAACTGTTTGGTGCGGTTTGCATGCCGGCGGCGTCATAGGGCCTTATTTTTTCGTCGACGATAATGATCGTCACGTTACTGTGAATGGTAAACGTTATCGCGCCATGATTAACGATTATTTTTGGCCCGAATTGGAAGATATGGACTTGGACAACATGTGGTTTCAGAAGGACGGTGCCACAAGCCACACAGCACACGTTACAATCGACTTATTGAAGAGTAGGTTTGATGAGCGTGTTATCTCAAGAAATGGACCAGTAGATTGGCCGCCTCGTTCGTGCGATTTAACGCCTCTAGACTTTTTTCTTTGGGGTTACGTCAAGTCATTGGTCTATGCCAACAAGCCGACAACGTTGGAAGAGCTCAGAACCAATATTGAACGCGAAATAGCAGCCGTTTCGGCCGAATTGTGTGGCCGAGTCACCGAAAATTGGGTCCAACGAATCGACCGCTGCAAACGTGCCCGCGGTGGCCATATGAACGAAGTCGAGTTCCATTCATAAATGTTTTGATTGTACTTCAACCCGATAATAAAGTTTTTGAAATATCTCAAATGGTCTGCATTTTATTTTGAAAAAAAGTTGTCAAGTCCTTATTGGAAAACCCTTTATTAACGTTGTTTAATGAAGGATCCTTTACGTGATACTCTTCCACTATAAACAATTTTTCTTGAAATTCTTTGCATGTTTTTTTATTGTGGTGTCGTTTCAGTATCAAATTCCATCTGTACGACTATACTCAGTGCACTTATACATGGATTTATACGTATTTCATTTGTAAGAGTTCTATGATCGCGCTCATTTAATATAATCAGATTAAAATTATTTGATGATATTTAACAGCAAGGAGTGTACGAACACTTTTGTGATTGATTATAGGTTTTTATGCGTTTCAAGAACGAATTGTATATACATACATAGATAGAATATTCTCCCTACTGAAGTATGCATATATAAATTCTTAAAACAAAAAAAATAGAAGTAGTACTATAAGCACTAATTATGAAAACAAGTGATTAGAGAATGTAGGGTATCAAGTAATCTTAACATATGTGCATACGTATGTGTTGTCACCTCAAAACATGATAGTAGTAGTAGTAGTAGTAGTACTTGAGAATTTATTAAATACAGAAAGTTATATAAATTACTTATCATTCTGTATAGTTGGCGTTTACAATCGACCCTGTTGGTGATTATTGAAAAAGGACAGACAACGTCGGCGATCAATAAAAAGGATGTGGGCCGAAAAAGTACGATTATAAACGGCGATGATATTAGTTATAAGGAAGCCCGAAGCGGGCCAAACATTTACCCGTATATACGCTGTAATTGATGTGAACTACTGAAGTGAATATTAAAAATTATTGTTTTGACAACTAGGTATAATGTACCTATATACATAAGTGTTTTCAAGTTGTTCTAACTCCTTAAAAAATTATTTAAATATTAGTGTAGGTTTGTTAGTCAAAAAATGTGAAAAAGTAAGTATTATTTCATGTACATAGATAAGAATTTTATACGGCAGAGTCTTTAATAATATAAAAGTAATAATCATTTAATAAATAATAAAATAAAGTTGTCACAAGTGAAACTTATTTTTCCGTATATAATGATCAACCAAACTATTTTAAATATCTAATAATTATTGTCTTATTACTTTCATTAAACAATGCCAAGAAAATCAAGTTCGCAAATTTTTCAGTACGGTATCAAAATTTGAGTTCATGTCTTTTGTGAAAAATCCATATGCTCGTGAACAAAATTGTATAAATCTTCGTGTATGTATGTATATATTTTTGAGGATTTGGACAACTTTCATTGATAAGCATACAATAAATGCAAATTACTATTAAATTATATTTAAATTATTATTATTGTTAAATTAAATTATAAAGTTGGACAATTACGTCTTCAATATAATAAGTAACATTGTAGGTTTACTTGATAACCAATTCAACACGTCAAAGAATGCCTCTTTCGGATATAATAAAAAAAGCATCTACATTAATCGGAAAACGATAATGATAAATTGGGCGAATACGAAGACAATGAAATATTGTTTTGCAAAAATAATGTGTGTGTACATCCGCCTACAGTGATACGTCAAGATGCCGACATCAGACATCATCCAGGTTATTTGACTATCGCCACGAAAACATTCGTGGACCAATATAATGATGCTAAAAGGCCGACACTTTTTCTAACCTGGATTCCAAACATCACATTAAGGAAATGCCCAAACACATTGCAAAATTCCAATTCAACTGCAAGGAATTGTTACGAAAAACAAAACAGCATTGACAGTGTCACATCGACGGATTCAAACATATCAATTTATGACGTTGAGAGACCTGCTAGTATTGAATTGAAATCAACAAATCCTTTCATTATTAATTCAGATGAAAAAAACGATACGTTAGGTAATAAAGCTTTTAGTTTTATTTTCAAAATATACAGCAACAGATGAGCAAATTTATTCTGGTTATGTATAATATATTTTTTAAACGTAAAGGCTTTTACATATTAGATATATGTATATATTTTAAAAGTTTAATATAACTATTGTATTCGTATTTAGGAATAAAACGTCCAGTTTATTCATTTTATCACTTTATTTTGCAAATATTAAACATGTATTTATTACATACTCACACATAATGACATCTATGACAAGGTACAGTAACATAAAAATTGATAATTATTTATAAGTCATGGGCATAACATTGTCATTTAAAATCTAGTAGTAGTTAAGAATAGAAACGAAACTTTAAAACGTTTCTTTTTCTGATAATATGGAATTTATTTGTAGTCATATAGATTCACTATTGTGATACGGGAAAAGTATCAACACTAATTCTTTTGTAGAAAAAAACATCAAGCATGTATCGTTTTTTCGCTTATTATAAATCTTTTAGTTTTACTGTGTTGGCATTAAGGAGCTTTATTAATTACAAATTGAACTCTAGAAAAGATAAAATAATATTTAGGACTTGATTTTTATTACGTTATATCTATTCGTGCAATAGTTTCTGTCGAAAATACTTTATAAGGATAAGACATAAAACTTAACACAAATTTGACATACTATAGTCTTATGAAGTCTTCTCCGTCACAAATTTTACTTTAGAAGAGGTAGAAAAACGTTTATCACATTATTCCTATAAATACTGATAAAGATATTTTTCTATTTTGATGCTATAAAGCACCCGTTATGAAATCTGTTCTGGTTATAAAATTCTTACTTTTTTTGAAGTTGGTAACTAATATAATAAGGAAACATTTCTTTTTAATTGTCAAATATAAACGTTTTCGACATGTTCGAATGTACTCGTTTATATTTCGGGAATAGCAAATATCGAAAATTATTCTATTGCTTTTCAAAATATTCTCCTTCAAAATCAATGCACTTTTGCATTCGTTTAAACCAATCCGAAAAGCATTGCCACTGAGAAGGCGGTATCTCCAAAATATGAGTTTTGAATGCCTCTTCCGGTGTAGAAAACCGTTGACTACGAAGTTTGTTCTTCATGTGTGGGAACAAAAAGAAATCACAGGGTGCTAGATCAGGGCTGTACGGCGGATGGCTCATCAATTCAATGTTTTGCCCGATCAAATATTCAATTGTTTGAAGCGACCTGTGAGAGCTCGCATTATCATGGTGGAGAATGATCTGTCGTTTTTGGTTTGTTTTCCTTATTTCTTCAAAAACATTTGGCAAACAAATAGTGGTGTACCATCAGGAATTGACCGTTCTACAACTTTATAAAGGCGCGGTTGCAACGTGACCGGGTTTTCCGAAAAAACAGGCGACCATCTGTTTTGATGTGCTTCGAGCGCGAACAACTTTTGTTTGTTTTGGCTCATCTTGGAATACCCACACAATCGCCTGCTGTTTACTATCGGGCTCATACGTATAGATCCAAGATTCATAACCTGTGACGACTTTATAAATGTTCTGTGAAGCACCGCCATTGTATTTTTTGAGCATTTCTTGGCACCAATCGACGGCAGTCCTTTTTTGATCGGTTGTCATATTATGTGGTGTCCAACGTGAACATAGCTTCTTAACGGCTAAATGTTCATGCAAGATCTTATGCACGCTGGTGTTACTAATACCTAGGATGCCTCGATCTCACGGTATGTCATATCACGCTCTTGCATTATCAATTCAGACACTGCATTAATATTTTCCGACATAACAACATTTGTGGGACGACCTTCACGAAATTCATCGTCCCACAGAACGCCGTCCAAGTTTGAATTCACTATACCATCGATATACTGTAGTTTTCGATGGTGCTTCATCACCATATGAAGAATTCAGTTCGTCGATCCATTCTTGTTGAGATAATCTACGCGGAAAGTTATTAAAAATAATTTCACGAAAATGTTCGCGTGTAAATTACATTTTTTCGCTGACATAAAATTTTCAAGTTACTGTCAACAATAGAAATAGCGACCGGATAATAAAACTGTCAAGGTAAATATATTGTCAAAAATGACAAACTTCACGGTGCAATCATCAGATCGCAGGTAACACTGACAGTGTTTCCAGTTCCCGAAATATAAACGGTAGGTAATGTAGTAGGTAAAAAAAGGTAAAATCAACAAAATATAACCAAGCGAAGGTTGCTACCCCTGTCTAACCTACCTATGACCGCTTCCAAAAATTCCACCCGGCCTTGGGATACAAGGGTGAATCCAGAGTAGTAGAGATGGTATATGGTCGCTACAGTATTAGGAATTCCTAAACGCCGTCTAACTCTGAAGACTGCCAAAATGAGCCATTATCCACTTTATTGTATTATATATATTGTCAGGGGAGGAGTACAAACGAAAATAAAAGTACGCAGAAGAAATAAACTAAAATTTTTCAGCAAACTGTGTAATTACGTAAAATAATAATAATAGTATAAATACGCGAGCTGGGTACAAAAAAACGATACTAGGCAAATACTAATTTCCTTTTCGAAATAAAATTCACAACAGATTCTTCCCAAATATATTTGTAGGTATGTATATGGTGTACAGAAATTGGTTACAAAAGCCATTGATAATAAAAAATTACATTGCTTACACAACTAGTCAACCACAGTCTCCATTAAAATTTATCTTTCTTACATTTACAACCTATATAGCAATTTAAAAATTTGAATAGTAGAATAAATTTATGGATTATATTGACGTTAAAAACAAAAACTAGCCATGTAACGTTTAATTACTATATTAGAATTTACTAATCAGTTCTGCTAAATTATTATTTATTTATAATGTTATAATTTACTGAACATTTATATTCATTTATTACAATGAAATTGTAAAAGTGCATATAAGAGACAAAAACTGACTATGACAGTTAATTATTGTACTAAAAGTTGCTGAATAGTTTATTAAATTATTACGATTCAAAGTTTGTAGCTACAGAACTTGAAAACATCTAACATGACGAGTGATAAAACATAGATTTCAGGGTTTCCTGCGAGACCCGTCGAATAAACCGCGTCTTTTTCCCAGTTTTCCGAGCCAGATAGTTAATTAAATTTAACCGGGTATTACGTTTGCATTGAGAATATGTATATGTTAACAAAGGAAATGGGGACTGTCTGATCTTTTTTTTGTACGGTTGTCGAGGAATGCTATGACGGCGACGCTTCCTTAAGGTTTCGGTAAAAAAACACAAGATTTCTCTTTTCGGGACTTAATTTCCTTGGGTATTCAAAGAAAAAAAACTACCATGCGGTAGTTTTTTATATTCTACCTTCTTATGCACTCAACGGAATAGCTTGCAACTATTAATTTCTCCCATGGAGTAAGGAATAATCCTCCTTAATTGGAAGATCCACTAATTTATTTCTCCAAATTGGGAGAGGAGGGCTAATTACAATAAAATAAAATATGTTATGCCTGTAGCTGCCGAAGGTTCCGCATTACAATTTTTTCACGAATTACAGTTCACGAGCGAGTCTCGTGTGCACCTAGATTTCTCTCTAACGTTCGGCGAAGGAAAAAAGAAGAAAGAAAAATTAAATATAAAATTTATATAAAGGACAAACAGATATATATTGCAATGCGCTTTGCATACGCGACACGGTCATAAAAATTCCGGTTTAGTGAGGGTATTACGAGCTCCTAATACGTTGACAGTAATAAAAATTGTAGAAAGAATAAAAGAGGCAATTGCTAAAATTTTATTAATAATAATTATCAATATAAATAGTTAGAGTTCAAAGATCAAATTTACTTGAAATAGAAACGTTCAAGTTAAAAGTCAATGTAAACAACATCTAAAAATCTAAATTTCTAAAATTTTCAAATTAAACATGTCTATTTTTTTGAAGCTTTTTGAACATTTAAAAAACGAAAATATAATAAAAGTATGTAAAATACATGTTTCATGAAACTTTGCATATTCATTCTCTAGAAAACTCGCCATTAACAGCTCGTTTTTTAAACTTGAATTTGTGCATAAAAATCATGTCTTATGAAATTTGTATTTTAATATACTATTTTATTGAGACAAGATATAAAATTAACACATCAATAAAAATTTTAAATAATACAAATATATTCTTTCATATGTACTGCATGTAAATATTTTGACTTGAAATGCCCACTGTGTTCTACAATGCGAGCTTTAAATCTTTCGGAAAAACTGTTAACTGCTGTTAACAAATCTTTTCACCTTCTTCAGAAAAGGTTTTCAACAATCCATATTTTCTAATTCTGAATCGCAGTCGATTATATAACTGCTTCAAATCTGGACTTCTAGAGAGCAATTTACAATGTTCAATAAATATTGAAACATTTTGCTGTAGTTATCCTTACATTGTTTTATATTTATGAGCATAGAGTCCTGCTTGAAAGTCTATAGTTTACTCAAGAATATTTGTTTTGTATATTTTTTCAGATACTTTTACCATTTGTTAACAAAAATGCGGTTAACGCATTTGCATACATCTACTAAGCTATTATAAATGCCAGATGATACTCTCTTTGCACATTTCCATCCACTTTAGCCGTTTACCTGACATTATGTGTACGTATGCAGTTGATAATTTTTTGATTGAATTTTTCTTTAATACAAAGGGTACTAGGAAAGTTTTGCAATATGACGCAATAATGAATCGTAAGAAGCTGTTTGTTGCTGCATGTTGAGACATGTTCATACGTGCATAGTAGCCACCGCGCCATATCGATGGGCTCAGTTATTCATTAGCAGTGAGAGTGTAAAGTGCTTGCGATGGCATCGTGGTCACGAAATGAGATAAGGGCAGTTTTGCGTTATAATTTCGTGCGTCATTTAAACATAGACCAGTGCTTCGAAGAAATGAGTCTTGTGCTAGGTGAGGTTTGTCCACATCGCACAACGATATATAGGTGGTATCGAGAATTCCAAAGGGGAAATTCAACTGTGGAGGATGCTGAGAGGCCGGGAAGGCCACGAACGCCAGTTACGGAGGAAAACGTTACTACTGTAAGGAAAATGCTTGGCGAGGACAAGCGAATGACCTACCAACAGATAGAGGGTACTTCGGGCCTAAATACACCAGCAATTCGTTCGATTCTGCATGATCATTTGCACGTGAAAAAACTTTGTTCTTTCTGGGTGCCGCATCGATTGACTGAAGAGCAGATGACACGACGTGTGACCTGGTGCCAGGAGATGCTAGAAATGTTTAATGAGGGACAATCTCGGTATGTGAAGAACATCGTGACACCAAAGTTCAAAACAAAGTTTGGGTCTTTGATGATGAGGACACACCCGTACTTGTCAGAAAATCCCGATCTGTAAAGAAGAAAATGATAACTGTATTTTTCAAATCGAGTGCAATTGTGGAACGCGTCGTTTTGGACACACAGAAGACAGTCACAGCTAAGTGGTATACTGAACAGTGCCTGCATAAAGTCATTGGATCTATGAAGAACCTGCGGCCAAAGTCAAGAATGGACACCTGGTTCCTCCATCACGATAATGCTCTAGCTCACTGCACCAAAGCCTGCACCGAATATTTGACCACGACAGGATTGAAACTTCTCGACCACCCTCCCTACGGTCCAGATTCTGCTCCCTGCGACTTTGCACTGTCCCCGCATCTGAAAATGAAGCTAAAAGGGAAGCGGTTTTCCAGTGATGAGGACCTTCTGCGGGCTTGGGTCAACAAGTGTGCTTTACTCCCTAGTGAAACTTCGCAGAACTTGTTTAAAGATTGGTTTCGGAGGATGCAGAGATGTATTGAGCGTAGAGGAAATTACATTGAAAAAATTAAATAAACAAAGCTGTATTGCAAAACTTTCCTAGTACCCTTTCTACTACTGGCTTTATCAGAAGATAATAATAAAAAAATAAAATTTGCCGTTCACTTTGAAGTAATATTTATACTTTAGAAAACATTTTGTTATTTTGTACACATATTTTAAAATTATTTTTCAAGATTTCGATAAACTGAAAATCTAGTTGGTTGTTCTTGTCACTATTTCTGCAATACAGTTTTCTTTGATGCCCCATTCTATGTTTGCGCATAGATAAAACAACTCCCTTTATTATGTGACTCAAGAGTTACTTATTACTGGTGTGATAGAATTAACTGTCTCTTTTATAAACATGGCATTTTTCAGAAGTTAATTTATGTAACAGTATTATATTTTTTTAGTTCCGCAATACATCACTTTCATTGATTCGCTTTTCCGACACGATATTTTATTTATTGCTAATGACCTTTCAATAAGTGCGTAGTTTACATCGATTTATATTTCGTCCATGTGGTACTTTCTCAATTTGTGTATGAATATTAGTCATATAATCTTCCAAAAATATATGTTGTCCTATTACAAGGGCCGCTGCTAAAGTTTTGGGTTAAAAACAAGACAAAAATGTTTAGAAAAAAAATTTATTAATTTAATATAATAATATAATAATAAATAATAATATTCCCCTTTACAGTCTATACATTTTTCATACGAATAAATGATCATCAAAGAATTTTTAAATTTAATAAACGTTTCTACTGCGTCTTCCGGTGTTGCAAATCGTTGACCACGAAATTGATTTTTGATAATGTAACGATATTATTAGGTCAGAACTGTACGGAGGATGAGACATAATTTCACTTTTTGACTAGTTTGTTGTTTGCTGTTCTTTGTGAGCTTTTGCATTGTCATGATGCGGAATGATGCCGTGTTTTCTATTTTTTAGCATTTCAGAAAACACTTCTAATAAACAGATGGATGTATAACATTCCGCATTCACGTTTGTACAATCTTCAAAGGAATAATAGACACAAGTCCTATTTTTGAGACAAAACAAGCAACCATTCTTTGGCTTTGTTTTACCTTGGAATACCCAAACAGATGGCTGTGTTTTGTTTCAAGTTCTTGTGCATATATCTAAATTTTATCATTGCTAACGATGTCATATACTAAATTAAATGTTCTTGAGTTAAATCATTTCTGGACTAGTTAGCAGAAGCTTCCAACGTGAACATAATTTTTAAGACTTAAGTAATCATGTAAAATTTGATGATTTGTTTTATATCGACGTTTGAGTGTGAATCAATTTTCCTATATGTTACATGACGATCTGCCATTATCATTCATCGAACATCAATGTTGTTGGCCGACCTTAATGAAATTCATCACTATGGTTATTATGATCAAATTTAAGTTCTAGGTACCACCGAAACACAGTTGTTCTTGGTGGGGTTTCATCACTAAAAGCAGCTTTTAAATTGTCAATATATTCCTTTTCAGTTTTTTTCTGTCTAAAATACAACAAAATTATTGCCTGAAAATGCTTACGTTTAAATCAATGTTTCTTCAATTATTATTACTACAATTATATTATATATTATTAAAATTATATATTATTATATAATCGAGCTCGTTACCTTGTTAATATAGTTTAGATAGATTATTTGAGTGAAAAAATATTTAACATTGTCCCACTCTGTTACTTTTGCTTAACAACTAAAATCTTAAAATTTATGAATTTATGTCCCAAAATTTTAACAACAGTAAACTACGTAATACATATATTGCTTTGATTTAGTTTCTCCCATATGTATTTTAAATTTGTTCAGAATTCAAATAAAATATATCTAAACTATATAAACAAGGTAAACCATTTTATCACGTAATTATAAACTATTTTTCTTTACTTACAGGTAATATATACTAGGGTAGTCGTTTTATATTTCGGGAACTGGCAACACTGTTAGTTTTGCCTCTGATCCGATGATTGCATCGTGAAGTTTGTCATTTCTGACAATATATTTACCTTGACAGTTTTATTGTCCGGTCGCTATTTCTATTGTTGACAGTAACTTGAAAATTTTATGTCAGCGAAGATATGAAATTAACTCGCGAACATTTTCGTGCAATTTTTTTCATAACTTCGGCATTGATTATCTCAACAAGAATGCATCGACGAACTGAATTTTTTATATGGTAATGGAGCACCATCGAAAACTACAGTATATCGTTGGTATAGTGAATTCAAACTTGGACGGCGTTCTTTGGGACGATGAATTTCATGAAGGTCGTCCCACAAATGTTGTGTCGGAAAACATTAGGGCAGTGTCTGAATTGATAATGCAAAACCATCCTGTGACATATTGTGAGATTGAGGCATCTCCAGGTATTAGTAATACCAGCGTCCATAAGATCCTGCATGAACATTTAGCCGTTAAGAAGCTATGATCACGTTGAGTACCACATAATTTGACAACCGCTCAAAAAAAAATTGGTGTCGTCGATTGGTGCCAAGAAATACACAAAAAAATACAATGGCGGTGCTTTAAAGAACATTTATAAAGTCGTCACATGTGATGTATCTTGGACCTATATGTATGAGCCCGATAGTAAACAGCTGTCGACTGTGTGGGTATTCCAAGGTGAGCGAAAACTAATAAAAGTTGCTCGCGCTCAAAGCACATCAAAACAAATGGCCGCCTGTTTTCTCGGAAAAACCGGTCACGTTGCAACCGAGCCTTTAGAGAGTTGTAGAACGGTCAATTCCGAATAGTATACAACTATTTGTTTGCCAAATTTTTTTGAACAAACCGAAAACGGTAGATCATTTTCCACCATGACAATGCGAGCTCTCACAGTTCGGTTCAAACAATTGAGTATTTGACCGGGCAAACCATTGAATTGACGAGACAACCGCCGTACAGCCCTGATCTAGCACCCTGTGATTTCTCTTTTTCCCCACACGTGAAGAATAAGCTTCGTGGTCAACGGTTTTCTACACCGGAACAGGCAGTTGAGGCATTTAAAAAATTTGGGAGACACCGACTTCAAAGTGGCAGTAATGCTTTTCGGATTGCCTTAAACGAATGTAAAAGTGCACTAATTTTCAAGCAGAATATTTTATAAGCAATAAAACTATTTTCGATAATAAAAAATTTTGTTTTGTTTGCTATTCCCGAAATATAAACGGCTACCCTCGTGTCACTTATTATTTAATTTATTAATCACTTGTGAATGAATTAATTTCCGACAACAATATTTTTTTGTCAATCTAAAGCCCTAAAATAATAACCTGTTAAAATTATCTTGCGGATAAATAGTAATCGATAGTAAACATATGCAGACTTTCGATTATTAAAATTGTAGTAATTATGATAAACTACTTACAAGTATCAATCGTACTATTAATGTGTGAATATAAATTATTATTACAACTTAAATTTATTAATTCATTGTTATTTGTCCGGAGAAAAAATAAATAATGTTTAAATACACTATTAAATTAGCTTATAGGCGTATTCGATAGTTTAGTAGTTACATAAGTAAATAAAAATAACCATAACAATTTGTGAAGAAATTAATTTAAAAATATTCAATTTTGATATTTTAAAATTATCTATAAAAAAGAAAAATGGAATGTTAATTACAAAAACTGGATTTTACTTTTATCATCCCTTGAACAATCAAACAAAAAAACAAAAAACGAATACAAAATCGTTTTTTGCAGGTTCATTGCAGTAATTTATATAAATAATTAAAATAAATTGTTTTTTAAAAATACTCTAAGGTTTCTAATAGTTTCCGTTACTAATTAGTGCATTTTTACGAAACTCGTAGTTTAAATCAATGTTGTTAAACAGCGACAAACGGGTCGTGTACATACAATCCCGTAAGACAATAGACTTTACTTACTTAAATTGTCTTTCATATGCTCATAACACTTTGATCTGAGGTGCGACAAGCATAACTATTCTTTTAACTTAACCCTTTGGTAAAAAAGGTTGGTCGGTACTGGTCTGCTATCTGGACTTCGAAATAACTAAATCATTAAACTTAAATGATCTTTTTCCAATTTCTGTTCTAAAGATTCCTAATCCGTTTGAGCAGTAAACTCGAGACCGTTGTTCTGTTGAAAAACGAGTCCTTTATCAAACAAATCATCCTTTGTTGTTAGAACAGGTTATTACACCAACCAATTTGTCGTCTATTTTAATTAGTTTCCTTATCTGGCTACATCCAAAGCACTTCCATGATATTACTTCCTGTATCTTCTAGAGTTTAGAAACATGGAACTTTAGTGTTCTCTAGGACAGGTATGGGCAACCTTTGACATGATGTGGGTCAAACTTTAATGTGCAAATATATACATTTACGGGCCGCGTTTAAAAGTAGTGTATTTTAAAGTAGTGTTCATAATTTTTTGCGATAGATATCATTCATGAAATAGTACGAAAATGTCTCGCAGGCCGGATCAAATCCTACAGCGGGCCGGTTGTTGCCCACATATGCTCTAGGACTATGGCAGATTACTACCGAATAATTTTGGTTTATCTAATTACAAGACACGTTTACATTTCTTCATAGGCCCTCCTGGTTTTGCTTAACCAAATGCACTTTTTACTTTTTTTTGCGGCGATTAAGACTCATATCTTATCTTTTCTGATATGGTATAACAAATTGCCAAATTGTAGAATAAATTAATTGTAATAAACCCAGTGCGCATTTTAACTACATTTTCTTTCTTGTATCTTTACGAGTGTCGGGTTTTTTTTAATGGAAACATATTTTTTAGTGTCTTAATCCTTATTTCAGTGAATAAAAATTTTTCGTTTAATAAAAATTAGTTTAAATTAATTGTAACAAACAGACAATATGTAAAGATTCGAATTTATACCTATGAGAGTGTGCACTTTAGTTAAACAATTTTTATATTTTCTCCCTAAAAATTATTTAAAAATATTCTTCCATCACAACTATTAGGTTGATGCATAAGTTCGTAGCATTTGCATTGAACTCAAATTTATTAACTTTTTTTATGAATAAAATACATGAATTAATCAAGAATATATTCCTCTCTATTATTTACGAATACCTCTCAACGATATGGTAATTTTTCGATTTCATTGATTCGATTGAAAATTGTTTATGTCAAAATCATCCTGTTTCTGCACGGAAATGGTTTTCTAAATTTAAAGAATCTAGAAAACCATTTCCGTGCGGTATTCTTCCCAGTTACGTTTTCTACGTAAATGCTACAAATGGTTCTAGCGGCTTTCTATCCCTCACGTCCTCTATTGAAATCGAACAAACGAATACGAAAATTAAAATATCTATAGCACATTTTTCGAGGCACTCTAGTCTTAGAAACACAAAACACTACGAACTTATATATCGACCTGATAAAAATATAAAAATAAACTCTGCATACACTATGATCAAGGTTTAAAAATGTATTTATTTGATGTGAGATGTAAAATTGTGCCTTTCGTTATGTAATGTACATAAAATGATAACGAAATCTTCTTTTAATAATGTGACGTGCCCAGTAAAGTACATAATTAAGTGTGGTTCTTTGAAGATGAACGCACGCCCGTGTTTGTACGGAAATTTCGATACCTTAAGAAAATGGTATCCATTTTATTTACCCTGAGAGTCGTGGTGTGTGGTGCCGGCATGGCTAGCTTTTAGAAGTGTGGTTAGATTTCAGAAGGAACGTGCAAGCGTTGTTTTAATGACTAGTTTCGAAGAATGAACTAGTGAATAGAATGTGGTGGAATTATTAGTAAAACAACGTTGGCTCTACACTAGTAGAAATAATGCATTTAATCAATGCAAAATACATTCACTCAACTACCGCTTTTACTCACTTATTAGCAATGCACTGAGAATGTATCTTAAACATTTAAAGGAATAAATTACTTCATAAACTAATGCTTTTGGGTCAAATAGATAAGTATTTTGAGTAAACGCACTTTGTTATTTCAACATATTTATGTCTTAAATAAAAGTAGTTTGGTGTCTAAATTGAAATTATAACTCGTTAGTGCAAAACCCTTCTTGGTATAAGGAAGAAAGGGGACTTATTACGACCACAAAATAATAATTGAATATATAAAGTAACGAGAGAATTGTACGTCCATTTCTCAGATAAAAGTGAAAGCACTTCTATCGCTATAACCTTCATCCAAAAGTGCATTTGTTGACCGAGCACACAGCAAGGTGCGCTTATACAAGCACGTCTAATTGCCAAATAAAGCGTAGTAAATCAAAACTGCTAGACACAAAAGCCAGTAAAATAGTCTGCCTTCGTTGACAAGTTATCCACTCCTGATGTCCTGGTGAGTGTTACTATCGAAACATATATATATATATATATATATATATATATATATATTGTGTTGGTATGTATCTTCTCTCTCTCTCTCTCTCTTTATATATATATATATATATATATATATATATAAAAGGTGTTCCAAAAGGGCATTTCATTTTCAATAGCTCGCCATTTTAACAGTGGTCGTGACTCAACCTGTAACTACTTGATAGATGACAAGTAAAAACTACGCCATTAATAAAAATGGAACGATATACGTTTCAACAACACATTGAAATTATTAAAATTCACGACAAAAATGGTGAAAATTTCGCATTTTTGGGCCGTCGTGAAGCAGCTTCTCGGTCAGCAATTGTGAAATTGGTGGAAAAATTTGAGCTGTTGGGACAAGTTGGTAATGTGAAGAATCGAACTCGTGCCTGTCGCTCAAGAACAACTAAGAATATTGCTGATAGCCCATAGTATTGAGGAAAACCCAGATTTGTCCATTTCTCGTCGATCTTTGGAATTCGGCATTCCACAAACGACATTATACCGTATTTTGCATACAGACTTAGGTTTTAAGGCTTTTAAAATTCAGTTAACACAAGAACACACGCCTACCGACCAACAACAACGTCGTGTCTTTGCTGATTGGGTCCTCGAAATGCACCAAACTGATCCGAAATTTCATCGAAAAATCATAGTGATGAGGCCCATTTTCACCTCGGAGGCTACGTTAACAAGCAGAATTGTCACATTTGGAGCTCGGAAAATCTAAGAATTATTGTCGAAAAGCCTCTTCATCTTCAACGTGTGACTCTTTGGTGCGGTTTTTGGCCTGGCGGGGTCATTGGACCTTACTTTTTCGAAAATGAGGCTAGAGCAACTGTTACGGTGAATGGATTGCGCTATCGAAGGACGATTAATGATTTTGTATGGCCGGAATTGCAAGGTATTGATGTGGACGACGTTTATTTTCAACAAGACGGCGCTACGTGCCACACAAGTAAAGATACCATCGCTCTTCTGCGTGAAAAGTTTCCTGATCGAGTGATTTCTCGACGAGGCGATCACAATTGACCATCAAGATCTTGTGATTTAACACATTTAGACTTTATTCTTTAGGGCCTCGTGAAAGATAAGGTTTATGGCAATGACCCACGATCGATTCAAGACCTCAAAGATGGAATTCGTGAAGTTATCGAGGACATTCAGCTGTAAATGTGCGAATTGGTGATGAAAAATTTCATTAAAAGAATATGGTCATGCAAGCGTAGCCGTGGCGGCCATTTGGCTAATATCGTTTTCCATTATTAATGGAATACCCTCCTTTTTACAATTAAATAGACATCCGATGATTTCGCCTAAAAATACTCGTTTTTTTTATTAGAGAGAGAGAGCGAAGTAGTCAGAAACATCCATCAGACGTCCATCTCTTGGATAAAAGTAGAAACACTTATATAACTACGTAGTTGTTACTTTTCAAATTTCTACAAATCAAATAGAAAAGTATTACAAGTAAATACAAAACTTTATTATTTCTACATATTTATGTCTTTTTTCGCATGCACGTGGGCGAACACAAACGTGTTGGTACAGGCTATTCACGATAAGAATCAGGATGCGTCGTCAACAGATATCTAAGAATGACCACTAATACTTTTTTAAATACCTAACTACATATAGTAATTACTAGTATTTATACTGTCATTGCGAGTGCAGCACTGAAATCACTAATGTGATGTTAAATTTTCGGCGTCTATATACTGTCTTCTTTACTTTTGCCCTACTACAATTTTGACAATCAGCTGATACGCATCTGGCAACTTAGTATAAAAGTTATTTATTACGTGCAGTGAATAGCAGATAGTTGTTTTCTTTCACAATTCTAGAAATCAAGCAGAAAATAATATTGAATGAACTCTTCATCTTTGTTAAAAGAAAAAAAATTGTTTCTTATCTTGAAATTCTTATAATTTAGTCCAGTGAACATTTGCAGTTTTTTCATTGAAGTATTGGGTTGGCAACTAAGTACTTTCGGTTTTGTAGTATAAAATAAAACACTTTTTTTTAAACAAAGAATAGTTTTTAATCAATTATATATTTTCCATTTTGCTCAATGACCTTTTGCCATCTTTCTTTCAGCTGCATGATTCCGCGCTCATAAAATTTCTGGTCCTTATCAGCAAAAAAGTGAACGAGGTGCGAGTGAAGGTCATCGTCGTTTGTGAAAGTTTTACCATTCAAAGAATTCTGCAAACTTCGAAGTAAATGGTAATCAGATGGTGCTAGATCAGGGCTGTATGGGGGATGTACACCTTTCCGATTTGACAATTCTGGCCGTTTTTCTTTGATTGCTTCATCCAGTTTTATTAATTGTTGACAGTAAACATCAGAATTGATCGTTTGGTTCCTTGGAAGCAGCTCAAAAAACACAACACCTTTGTAATCCCACCAAACTGACAGCATGATCTTTTTTGGATGCAATTCAGCTTTCGATGTGGTTTGAGCTGGTTTATCGTGTTTACTCCATGATCGTTTTCGAACTATGTTACTGTACAGGACCCATTTTTCATCACCAGTGATGATTCTTTTTAAGAAAGTGTCGGTTTCATTTCGTCTAAGGTGCATATCGCAAAAGTTGATTCTTTGTTTTAAATGAATTTCTTTCAATTCGTGAGGTACCCAAATATCAAGCTTCTTAACTAGCCCAAGACATTTTAAATGTTTTTCAATTGTTGTGTGCGATACATGTAGCCTTTCCGCAACCTCTCGAACAGTTATATGACGATTCTCTTCAATTATGACTTTGATCTGGTCATCATCAACTTCAGTAGGCCGATCAGAACGTTGCTCATCTTTGAGGGAAAAATCTCCAGAACAGAATTTTTTATACCAATTCTGACACGTGCGCTCTGTTAAGCAATTAGCACCATAAACTTCACATATCTTTTCGTCAGCCGCAGCAGCTTTCTTTCTGTTACGGAAATAAAATAGTAAAATATGTCGAAAATGTCCGTTTCTGCACTCCATTTAAAATTAACCCACAACTAATAGCTTTAATAAAAATCACGCACTACTTGCTTCTGAAATTACGTCAATGTGACTAGTATCACGCGACAAACGGTAAAGTACAGCACTAACATACGTTATACAAAAAATAAAGCAACGCTCTCTATCAGTAAAAACCGAAAGTACTTAGTTGCCAACCCAATAAAATAATTTTACATTTTCAAGTGCTTTTCCTGTGCATTACTTTAAGTTCGTTTATCTAACTATTGGCTAATTTAAATATGAAAAAAGACATTCAATAGTTTATTGAATTAAGAAATTTCTTCTTCTCAATATAGCTATGTTACTGTACGTCTAATAACTGAAACTGATGTTTTAATCCAGATTAATCGTAACTAGTCTTTATAGTTTAAAAAATAATGTAAATAGTGAAGCGACAGACAAATGGTGCATAGTTAATTGCATACTTTTTGTTTGCTGCTTACTATATAATCACTTCCTTATCATTTTTCAGCAAAATAAAGCATTTACATTCTAACTATTGAAGCAAGTAATATTATTATAATTGTAAATGTAATCAATTGTCAACCAAAAATAAAATTGTAAAATTAATACGTTAAATATACTTTCAAACATTATTTATATTCCTAAATTATGCTTAATACGTGCAAATATAACATATATACAGGATCTTTGAAAAGTTAAGGTATTAAATTTGACAATCATGGTTTACATTAAATGATGACAAAAATTGTTATATAAAATCTTTTTATTAATTAATAAAGAAAATACGGAAGCAATCAGAAAATTCTGTAATCGTATTTATTCAATTCAATATGTTTTTACGTTTGGTTATTTATTTTTCTTATTAGCCTTGGGTATAGTTAGTTATTTTATTAATTATTTGGTGCATTCATAAGTATAATATTCTCAAGAATAGCACATGGGATATTCCCAAAGTTTTAGGAATTCAGTTATAATTTTTTTATTTCGTCAATTTTCATCAAAATTACAATATAGTTTTACAATATAATCTACATTTTTAATTGAATACACTTATCTCAACGTGAAACTATTTTTTTTAAACCGTCCTTAAGGAATTTTTTTGCAGTCTCTGCAGTACCCCTACTTAGTAAGTCTTATCTCACGTAAACTTCGAAATTAAACACCCTATCGTTTTTTTTTCTCAAAATTGGGAATGGTAATCACGAGAAGTAGATCTGGTGACTGGGTGTATGTGGAAGCATTTCTTAGCGCGATTCGTTTAAAACATTCTTCGAGATATGGGGTCTTGCATTGTTCTGATACAATAACAGACGTTTACGTAACTTCTCAGGCCGTTTATTACAAAACACCTGTCGTAATAAGCAACATAAAAGAATGGGGTTTGCATTGATTTTTGGTTTCAGAATTGAAGTAGGGATCCGTACTTTGTCAGTAGTCGTAGTCAAAGTGGTTAGGGTAACGGACTAAAAGCTCTTGAACTTGGTGGCATCTACTGTATCAGTCAAGTAACGGAAGTAAATCTAACAATATTGCACATGATAGCAACGTAAATATGTCAAGACTTATCAATGAGCAATAGCCTGACCTATAAGATTTACGTAATTGAACTGGAGCCAAATACCTAGAACTTTGGAAATATACCTCGTATTTATTCAAACAATGTATTAATCGATGCGGTGCAAAATTTCTCAAAAACTACTGCTGCTGATTTTCGATGTATAGTTCATTCAGAAGATTTGCCACAATAATACATTTATAAAACACCAATTTACTGAACGAACGCATCGTTTTGCATAGAAAGATATACTAAACATAATTAAAGAAACCTCAGCTTACATAGTTTGATGAATTTAAAATAAATACAGTTGTAATTCCATCACATACAATGGATATAAGAAACACAGCAACATTTTCTCAAATGGAGAACTCTATTTTTGTGAATTGTTAATACAATTTAGATAAAAGCATTCTCTTGTTTATCCTAGCTGTTGTTTATTTAGTTTGTCCAATCGCCTAACAGCAAATAATTGTTATATTTTTCCTATAAAGTAGTTTGTATTACCTTTAGCTATCTGGCAGCAAAATGATTCTTGCCTGACATGGCTACGTGTACTTGATATAAATTCGATAGACTATTACTAATGGGTATTTATGAATGGAAAATTAATACAATTGAAGAATTGCAGTAACAGAGAGTAGCAGATCTAGGTATAATACCGAAGATATTGCGGATGTAAGTACTACAGTGTCTTCACTAATATCGTTTTCAATTACTAATGTTCATCAGTTAAAATTAATACCTGAACAAAGAAAAAGATCCTGTATATCACATAACACGTATTTTTCCACCTCCTAGTTCTGCCAGTTTAAATGAAAACATTGGAATGTAGCTCCCAGAGACAATGTTTTGTAGTTGCATTTAGTCGCCTTTGCCTTTAGAGTGAAATTATGTTTTAGAAGTATCGTATTTAACAGTGGTTACAGACATTTAAAATTATTATTTCTTCAAAACTCATGAAAAATCAGCCTATATAATTTGAGAAAATATTAGTCATAGAGGAATGACCTAATAATTAGTATCATTATAATCTATTGCTTAGTATACATACCTATACATACGTAATTTATTTTTATTGTTTGCCAGTTTTTGCAAAGTTAACATGAATGATATTTTAGGATCCGCCAGCTCAGATGAGAACGACAAACAGGAATTTATTAATATCAATGTAGAAATAAGTAAACCGGATATAGAAATTATCTCGACAACTCCTGACAGTGTAAAAGACATCAGCGATGGTGACAAATTTTCATTCTCGCGTTCTGAATCGGTAACTTCGAGCGACAGCAGTCAATTCAACTGGATGTCTACCCCGGAATTCTTGGCTCAAAAACACAACTTGGCTTTTCCCGACAGTGCGAACTGCTCTCCTATATTAGCAAGCAAACAACCTCATAAGTGCAGAAGATTTTCAGTTGATCTGAGCCAAATGCGATCATTAAGATTATTTTTTAGCGACAGCAATTGTACATGTGGCCAGTTAGTGATTGCTTCAAGGGAATCTCAATATAAAATACTCCATTTTCACCACGGTGGTTTAGATCATTTAGCTCAAGTATTACATCAGTGGCATTCGCTGCTTCATACTATTAAATATACTAAAGGTAATGTAATAAAACATATAAGCGAATAAAATATTGGGTTGGCAACTAAGTACTTTCAGTTTTTACTGATAGAGAGCGATGCTTTATTTTTTGTATAACGTATGTTAGTGCTGTACTTTACCGTTTGTCGCGTGATACTAGTCACATTGACGTAATTTCAGAAGCAAGTAGTGCGTGATTTTTATTAAAGCTATTAGTTGTGGGTTAATTTTAAATGGAGTGCAGAAACGGACATTTTCGACATATTTTACTATTTTATTTCCGTAACAGAAAGAAAGCTGCTGCGGCTGACGAAAAGATATGTGAAGTTTATGGTGCTAATTGCTTAACAGAGCGCACGTGTCAGAATTGGTATAAAAAATTCCGTTCTGGAGATTTTTTCCTCAAAGATGAGCAACGTTCTGGTCGGCCTACTGAAGTTGATGATGACCAAATCAAAGTCATAATTGAAAAGGATCGTCATATAACTGTTCGAGAGGTTGCGTAGTGTGTATCGCACACAACAATTGAAAAACATTTAAAATGCCTTGGGCTAGTTAAGAAGTTTGATATTTGGGTACCTCACGAATTGAAAGAAATTCATTTAACACAAAGAATCAACTTTTGCGATATGCACCTTAGACGAAATGAAACCGACCCTTTCTTAAAAAGAATCATCACTGGTGATGAAAAATGGGTCCTGTACAGTAACATAGTTCGAAAACGATCATGGAGCAAACACGATAAACCAGCTTAAACCACATCGAAAGCTGAATTCCATCCAAAAAAGATCATGCTGTCAGTTTGGTGGGATTACGAAGGTGTTGTGTTTTTTGAGCTGCTTCCAAGGAACCAAACGATCAATTCTGATGTTTACTGTCAACAATTAATAAAACTGGATGAAGCAATCAAAGAAAAACGGCCAGAATTGTCAAATCGGAAAGGTGTAGTTTTTCACCAAGATAATACAAGGCACACATCTTTGGCAAGTCGTGGGAAACTATTGGAGTTTGGCTGGGAAGTTATGCCACATCCCCCATACAGCCCTGATCTAGCACCATCTGATTACCATTTACTTCGAAGTTTGCAGAATTCTTTGAATGGTAAAACTTTAACAAACGACGATGACCTTCACTCGCACCTCGTTCACTTTTTTGCTGATAAGGACCAGAAATTTTATGAGCGCGGAATCATGCAGCTGAAGGAAAGATGGCAAAAGGTCATTGAGCAAAATGGAAAATATATAATTGATTAAAAACTATTCTATGTTTAAAAAAAAGTGTTTTATTTTATACTACAAAACCGAAAGTACTTAGTTGCCAACCCAATATATTAAAATTTAGACATTCACTTAAAGCTTTTCAGTTTAATTTGCGCATATTTACAGGTTTGCAGACATAAAAAATTTCAAAATTTGAATTTGCAAACATAATTTTGCCTTTGCGTTGCTATTAAAGAATTTCTTATAACGGGTGATTCATTTGGAGGTACTTTTTTCAAAAACAAAAAAAATAGATGCTTCAATTTTATCGAGTTTTCTTTATTATCATTCAACAGAAACATTCTTGACATTTATTTTTTTAAAATTATTTCTTTCAAATGTTGACCGTAATTGCCTACTGCCTAACATGGTCCATTCTGAAGTTCCAATTTTCGCGCGCTCGAGCATTTCAAGCGGTATTTGGCGAATAACGCGAGTAATGTTGCCTTCTAATTGCTCAATCGTAGCTGGCTTATCCATGTAGACTTTGGACTTTACGTAGCCCCAAAGGTAAATATCTAAAGGTGTGATATCACATGATCTAGACGGCCATTACACATGTCCATTACGTGGCAAGTAGCGCCGTTTTATTGGAACCAAATGTCGTTGAGATCACGGGTTTCAATTTCAGGCAGCAAATAATCCGTTATCATGGCGCGGTACCATTCACAGCTATGTTGCCGCCGTCTTCATTTTTGAAGAAATGTGGACCGATGCTTGACCGACACTTGCTCATAATCCACATCAAACCGAGGTTTTTTGATCTGGATGTAATGACAGCTCTTGAACCTCTTCGTAAAACAGTGGATCTTCTTCAAGCTTTTCAAGAACACAAAGACGGAAACGGTTACGATTCGATAGATCGGCCGCTTCAATTTTTGAACAAGTTGAATTTTGTATGCATTTAAACCAAGATCCTTATGTAAAATTCACCAAGTTGTGGTATACGATAAGCCAAGCTGTTGATATCTACGTCGAATCGATTCTTCACGGTCATCGCGTACACTCTCAGGTACCATCGCTATATTTTCTTCACTACGTGCTGGATGTGGTATATTTGGTCACGTATTATCCAATTATGAAAATTGTGTTTCAAATTTTTCGATGGTATAGTAAATTGTGCGTTCGGTGAGCCGATTACATAGACCATAAGTTGCTCTAAGCGCACGAAACACGTTTCTCGTTGAACACTGATTTCCGTAATAGAGTTGAATAATTTGTAAACCCTGCGTCAAGCTGTTTTTCGATAATAAAATGTCATACAATACTTAACTAAACTAACTGTCAAAAAATCGCTATTGAAAAAAGTATATCATAATGAATCATTATATGTACGTATGTTGAGTATTTTAATGGTACAATATAGTTCTTCCAATTTTTCTTTATTATAATGGCATTAAATAATGTACAAATAATATCTTTACGTCGGTCAATTCATTACACATGCATGAGCAGTTCTTCGGAGTTCATTAGGAACCATTCATAAAATATTGCAAACTTCCCCGGGTAGCTGAATGCACTTATTATAAGGAACGCAAGCTAAAGTCTGATATTATAATGAAAGATAAGTAAAAGAGTTGCATTAATTACTCATGCGTTTTTACGATGCGAAATTGAAAGTTCTAATTTTTACAGCTTTTTATGTCCTATATAATATCCAGAAATTTTGAAGCGATTTACATTTTTTCACATCGTAGCAGCGCATAATTATGTACATTCAATTAAAACTTACTGTGAATTCTATTTAATATTTGTTTCTATAATGCAATTTATAGCATGTTAATAATAGATATGAATATTAGAGTTATTTGTGTCTTAGTGGTTGAGACATATCAGGATCTTCAGCAACACTTTCACGAACCAAACCAATATTTACTTGTGAACAACAACTACGACTGTATTTTTCACTTTTTTGATCTTCCACGGAATCGGTCTCTTGAAATTTTTTAATAATTCGATCAATAGTACTTTTAGATGGACGATTATGTAAACCATAAAATTCACGTAATTTTCTAAAAACTCTTTTCACAGAACGCTGATTTTCATAAAATAATTCAATAATTTGAACGCGTTGTTGTACCGTGTACGAAGCCATTTTTATAAATGTCATACATCACACTTTTTAAATGTCCACATACCCAGACAAATTCAGTGCGCCATCTATATTTTATTTATTTTTTAAAAAACCGCGTAATTTGAAACACTCTTTATTATGTTTATATTTAAGTAATATTTCTCTATGATAATAAGAGAATCTTTCACATCATGCCAAATACATAATACATATATAGGTTTTTTGCATTTGCTCTATGCTTAAATACAAATACAGTCTGTATAATAATATTTCCAGAAAAAAAGCTAGTAAAATATCCTAGGACTGTTGAAATTGTATCGAGAAATAAGTGTTTAAAAATTTTAAGAGAGCGCAATAAGAAAACTATTACAACTGCAATGAGTTAATAAAATTCATGGAGAAGTGCATTGAGGATAGCCGTACAGATGGAATGTTATACTGAAAAGAAAATATATTAAAGAAAAAGAGAATTTCAAGAAAAACTGATTATAGCGGAAGAGCTTTTAATCTACACTATAGAACACGTTTTTTCGATGAATTTGGCTATATAGCCTACGGGTTTTTGATTTGTGTAGTGTTTTTTAAATCGCGCATATTACCAGACATATGTTTACTTTTACAACTCAACATTGTAAAAGGATAGGATGCTTATTTTTCACAAATACGTTATACTATGAAGAGAATTTACCGAATTCGTGATAAATTTATGGCTTATATTTGGAAAATATCTTATAAGAATGAAGCGCAAATTCTTTTGTAGTTGTAAATAATAATAGATTTCGTATTGTAATAAGAGGGTTTTAGAGATTTTCAACATTGTGAAATGGAAGTAAATATGCTTAGAGACATAACTCTACATACAAAATTTATGCTATCACTGAAAATGATCTTTTGGAAGAACTATAATTGCCTTGTCATACAAAAACTAGTCATAAGAAATTTATATTCAATAAATTATACATTTTAAATACAGCTACGATTAATATAGGATGTGAAGATAATTTACCATATCGACACTTCATGGTGTGTAGAGCCGAAGTGTCCGATCTTGAATTGCATCCTGAAGAGGGCCAAGTACCTAAATTGACTGAGGAGCTATTCAGAAGTCTTTTCAACGAATCCGGACAATTAGAAGATGACTTAACTCTGCGAAAATCGGTTTTTTTCGCTGGAATGGATAGAAATTTGCGAAAAGAAGTATGGCCGTTCTTGTTACATTGTTATCCCTATAACAGTACTTATGAAGAACGGGAACAAATTGCTAACATCAGACGACAGGTAAGATGGAATTATTTTATAATTATTATTAATTATAATTGTTAATACTAAATCAAGTCAGTCGGCTGTAATTTACTGGTAAATGCCATTGTGGCGTATTTATTTCATAATTTTTGAGTTTATCTAAAGCATTGGTCTTATAATAGTGTTGATTTTCCTTTAGTCACGTGACAATTGATATATATCCCTTACTGACTTGTTAAAAATATAGTATACTTTCTCTTTCTTACATAAAGAACGACGGAGATTTTAATTCTGTGGTTATGGTAATAACTTAAGAAAAATAAAGCCTATTACATTTTTGACAAGTTAATAAAAAATAGATAGTGAAATTGTCACGTGTCATAACTAATACATTTCTCTCTAGTCTCCATTCATTTACGAAGTACTATAAGATCAATGAACTAAAGTAGCTAAACCAAAAAAATTGTGATATGTACTAACGAGTAATATCGAGCGGCAACTTTCTAAAACCCTAAACATAGATTAGGTCGATGAGAAAATTTTAGTGAACCGAAGGTGTTCTTAAATCATCTTCATAAATTGTGTTAAAATGCGAGTATAGCGAGTTTTGTTTTGGTCATAAAACTTTGAAGGATCAACTTTCTATTATACTAAATAGCAACAAGAAATGCTAAATAAATAAAATAATTAATCAATCAATGAATCAATATTCGTCAGTGCCCTCTTTTTCGCCAATTTAAATTTCATCTCGAAATGAATCTCGAAGCTATGATCAATATTTAAGCTATCTATATAGATGGCTATAAAAGTATTTCGTTTAGTAGAAAGTTTGCAGTGTATAATACTATATAACATTAATATAACCGTGTGGCATTACACATGAATTTCCTGAATCTCTGTAGTATTTTCTACATATCTTACTTGAAAATATTTTTCTTCTGAATATAATTACAAGATAATTAATTACGAATGATATATTTATTTTTAATTTGAAGAGAGGCCTTAAATAAATTGAAATAATAATAAATAATTCAAACTGGTGGTCGGAAATTAATGTTTGATTAACTATTACTGCTGTTAATGCTTTTGCTATTGACCTTTCTTCAGTTTTGAGCTTATTGGGTATATGTATTTAATTCATCTGATGTTTAATAAGATTTTTGAACTAAAATAACTCTATTTTCCTTCAGATTGTGTTCCAAAAACTGCCGCTAGTTAGTAGTTGGTGTACCTGAAACAGTCTCTTCTCTATTTCTATTGAAATGTTGTTTTGGCTATAAATTCTAATATGTGCATTTCTTAGTTAGTTTTGGAGAAAGTATTGTATTTTAAGGCGACATTGTTTTCACGGAAATAGGAATATCTTCATTGGATTCTGTATTGTAAATATTCTTCAGCAACTTTTTTTAGAAAGAGAAAGTTTAGTAGGTCAGATATATTTCTTGGATCGTTAGACAGTATGTAAGAATAGATAAGTAACTTAAGTAGGTCTAATAACTTCATACAGCAGCTTGTAAAACATTCTTAAACATTTTCCACAATATTCATGTTTAGAGATAAGAATAGTTAATATAAAGGTTATCATATTTTTCCTCAAACCACAACTTAATTGTTTCGCCTATATAGATTGCAATAAATATTATATCTATTATACAAGATATTCTGTTATGGTGATATTTTTTAAAATTTTTGCTCCTCCTAAAACGAGAAAGTAAAATAAAGTAGTATGAATCTTTTTGTAAAGAAGATATTAGACATTAGACGCCCGGAAAACAACAAAAAATAATTGGTTCTGCAAGAAGAGAGGCATTAACTTAGAATACATAATTATTGCAAATACCTTAAAATTCGAATGTGTGTACAAATATGTGTCATGGCTGTACTTTTTTCTTCTTACAAGGAATACGAAGAAATCACAAGAAGACGTCTCGAATTGAGTGGCAATCAATTAAATCAATTTAAGCGAAAGATCCAAAGTGTCATTGAAAAGGACGTCATAAGAACAGACAGGGGAAATCCTTTCTTTGCAGGTGACGATAATCCAAATTTAAACATTATGAAGAATATTCTTTTAAATTATGCTGTTTATAATCCTGGCTTAGGGTAAGTAATGGGCATATTATTAATGTTAAATCAAAAATGTACAACTTTGCATATTAATATCAACGTAGTCGACAACATATTCAAATTAAAGCATATAGTTTATATCAGTTATTGATGACTGTCATTGTTTTTGATGAATGTATTCTGTTGACCCATTAACCGCCAAAATAAAACGAGAAGCGATAATTAACAAATAAGTTTGTTTTTTAATCATTGTATACAAAGTTAATATAAAATAAGGAAAAAAGTTTAAACAATAATAAATAGGCTGAGTGGGATGGGTGTACTCAATTGAGTACAGCGGCTGCTTACAAGTGAAAATCGTCAAAACATTTTTTTTTCAATGCATAAAGTTTTTAAACATTTTTTGCATTGCTAGCGAACTCTTACATGACATAAAACACATCTTAATTGCTTTTCTACCTTCTTGGGGTAGTGACTTATACCATCTTGAGGTAACCCCAGTACCAATGAAGGTGAAAGTCGAGCTTTAGTTTGCCCTTTTTGGCGTAAATATTACGTTGCAATGGAACATCTAAATAAAAGTTGATCCATGATGTCGCTGTGACTCATTACATATAATCGCCAAGCATTTCAAATGGCCATATCTATTACATAGGGAAACAATACCCACCACCATTTCTTACCACGAATGGCTATTCTATAAAGTGAAATAGACTGGTCTAATTCATTTACTCCTCCTACTCAAAAGAATTTCATTTTGCTTGTCAAACCTATAGTCATATGAAGCTCGCTCTTCTTTTTTCATTTCTTTAGCACTTCTCAATGGACACTCTTTCGTTTTGTTCTCTCTAATTGTTCCAGTCGCACGAAATCATTTTTCCTTGAGTTCCACCATGAGATTATAATTAGTAAAAAAGTTATTGAAAAATACTTCATGCGATGCTCACTATTTTTTCAAGCAATTTTTTTACTACTCTTGATTCTAAAGGATCAGTAATTTTTCTTCGATTTTCCACAATAAAAATCGAAAGCGTAGCAATATCCGGTGTTCTTGTAATCCTTTGAAATCATTACGAACTTTAAAACGTTTACTATTCAACTTAACGATGCTAACTTTCAACACTTAATAACTTAATTCGAAGCAGACACAACGAGTAGAATTGATACTTTCATATTTTGGAAATCCCCTTCGTACACATCTAGATAAACGTACAAGTATGCTTTAATATTTCTGTAGCAGTGTTGCTACAATTTTTATATGGATTTTGCCGCTGTACTCAATTGAGTACAGATGTATTTAAAATACGAAAGCTTTGTAAAAGTAGCTAACAGATCATTTCTTTTTTGCTTATTTTCTCAAAAGAAATGTTCGTTTTCAGAAAAATCAAATAGAAAAGAAATTAGTAATATAGTAAAAGCCGAAAAAGGGGAAAATCTGTGCTTATCTCGCCACACCAACTTTGTGTCAGATTGACAGTCCATTTTTTGACAGTTGATATTTATCTAGCCAAATTTTTTTATTTTTTTAAAAGGGGTATAGGTTTCTTTTAATATACAAATGAAAAAAATCACAAATATTTTCAAATTTTTAAAATTTTTGCAAATGTTTAGCTATACTCAAATGAGTACATCGGCGCCAAATGCGTTAAAAAAAGATTCTAAATTCACATCGCGAAATCAATTTTTTTAAATGTTATGAAAAGTATTCTATTTCATGTTAATCTCTTTAAAATATAAAATTGGGATGAAAGAAGTTTTTCCCAAATATACGGCACTTAGTTTCCAAATAAACATTGTAAATGCTAGGAATTTTCAAATTTTTCTAAAATTTTTATAAAAAAAAAATTATATTATTTTTCAATATAATCTCCCTACATAGTGATATATTTGGGCCATCGATCTGAAAACTTTGTACTTTGTTGGAAGAAGTCTTTGTTTTGATTGCATCCCCTTCTGAATAACTTTATATATTTTTTTAATACAAAATCGAAGGGGTAATAACGAGACTGTATACTGATTGATTTATATTTGCAAATTTTGTCACACGAAAGTGTCGAACAAAATGTTGTAATTAATTGTATGATGCTTTGTAATAAAATCAACTTGGGGAGCTCACTAAGAGTACCAAAAAAATAATATCACTTCAATTGATAACATACTTTTCTTTTGCATTGGAGACGATTTTGTGTTGGCATGTTTTAATGCAGGAAGAAAATAATGCACCTAAATGCCGTTAGTAGCAATAATTAGCTATAAATATTTGTGGCTTTCTTTCTAGTATCGTTGCAGCAATGAAGAAGTATTTAAAACGAATTTAACCTGAGGTTTTTGGTAAAAACTTATAGAATCTATTTGACGTTAACCTTACGATAGTTTAATCTATTTCGACATTTCTCACACTAATCTGTAGTTTCAAATATTTGATGTACTACTAATCTGTGTATCTTGCTGAATAAGAGCATTAACTTTGTCTTCATTTTCGTGATTTATCGAAGTTTTTGCTCGTGGTCGGTGTAGTTCAGTTTCGGTACACCATCCTTCATTTCGAAAAGATTTCTGCTACTCAAATACTCGACGTATAGAAAGAAATTTGGGAAAAGATCGCCTACGCATTTAATATTAGTTTGAGTTTTAAGAAGCATATATTGAGTCCTCAAAAAAATACAAACTGAAAAATTAATATATTTATTATAAAAAATATATAGAACTTAACTTTTGTATGTCATAAGTGTAGAAATTAAAATATTTTTTTAATTATGAATTTACACACTCTTAGGGGACTCTCATCTTAAGAGTACGCAATAGTATTCCCAAGAGTGCGCAGGTAATTTAATTACAAAAATCAAAAAAAATATTTACAATTCGGGTAGTACCTACATTCTTTATTCTCAGGTTGGAACACTTGAAACGCTGTACATAATTTTCATTTGTTAGATCTACAAATTGTACATTGCATCCCGGGAAAAATACTTTATCTGCATTTTAAATTGTTTGAGATCTACCCCTGCATATATTTTCAAATTTTTTACTATTCGTGGTCGTAAACGGTAGGAATTTTGACCATTGTGTTGATGTTTTAGTGTCTTGAGATTGTATTCGTCTTTTGCCATTTCTTTGTCTTTTCAAAACGTCTTATTTTGTTTAATAATACTGCCTCTTGAAGGCTATCTTTGAATGGAGTGCTGGTTAAGATATCTGCTTTCTGAACATTTCCTCTTCGAGTACTGGTACACTCCATTTGGGTCAACGGCCTTACTTTGTATGGAAACATAACACATGATTGATGCATTCTATCTTCTTTTGATATTTCTTCAAGAATTATAAATTATCTTGGTACTTCAATTACATTTACTTGATTCATGTCAACTGTAATTGATGTTTCAAGAAGTTTAAATGTACTCGGCATATTTGACTCCTCGATAACCTCAATTGTAATCTCATTGCTAGTGTTCTGAAAGTTCCCAAGGGCTTTAGCACTAAAACTACTGACTGTCCATTCTCGATTTGTTCTTGGAGTATGAAATTGAATAAATAATTCTGAGGAGATTTAGTAACAGATTTTAACAAAGAATATACTGGTTTTTCACCTGCTTTTGTTAGGGTTCGATAGTCAGTATTCGTTCTGTCACTTACCGCAGATGAAGTAAATTCTTCGTCATTGAAAACTTGCGAATATGCAGCACGGACTCTTGAAAATAAATTATGCACACCCTTAGGACGATTGATGGTAAGCTAAAATTATATTATTTCAAACTATGTTATAACTAACATAAAATTACGTAAAGTTACTTAGATCTTTACAAATGAGATGTCGGATTACACTCTATAAAGTTACATTTTTAAATATCTAGCTTTCTTACTGTTATGTAGGTTCGTATTTTTTACGCTAATTTATCCTGTCGCTATATTGTGTTTGAAGTTTTGTAAAAATTTCGGCCGAATCAACATCTTCACTTAAAAAAAAATTAATTATTATTATTTAGTAGAATGCATAGAGGTTTTTGGAGACAACGTCACAGTTGACTTTTACCTGCATCAATTTTTGAAATCGTCCCCATATACACATTTAATTTTCATTTTCCCTTTCTTTTTTGAAAATTAGTTATCTATCAATTTATGAATAGAAAATGACGAACATAGATACGTATAATAGTATTTTTAAGAGTGCATAAGTTTTACAATTTTGTAGGTATACGCAAGGCATGAGTGATCTGTTGGCACCAGTGCTTTGCGAACTGAGAGATGAAGTTGCTGCATTTTGGTGTTTCGTGGGTTTAATGCAAAGAGCAGTTTTTGTTGCTACTCCAACCGACCGAGACATGGATAGATCGTTAAAATATCTTAGGGAATTAGTCAGGATAATGGTACCCAAATTCAATGAGCATTTGCAAAACCACAAAGACGCTACTGAGCTGTTATTTTGCCATAGATGGATTTTATTGTGAGTATCGGCGACCACCGAATGATGAAATATGCACATATTAGGTACCGCAAACTCTACGTAGATAATGCTATATATTTCAACATATAACATAAATATAGAAGAAATTTTCTATTTAATGCGATTAAGATTATTTAATTGTTAATTCAAATTTAAAACGACATATTAATTTGAATTTAAAATACTTTTTAAATATAACATTAATATTTGCTATAGATATTAGAAAAAATTATTTAATTGATTCCTAAATCTACTTAATAGGTGCTTCAAAAGAGAATTTACCGAGGCAGTAGCGCTTCGCATGTGGGAGGCTTGTTGGGCTAATTTCCTGACCGACTATTTTCATCTTTTCCTCTGTTTAGCAATTATATGTGTGTATGCCGATGATGTTATAGCACAAGACCTTAAAGCTGACGAAATGTTGTTACATTTCAGTTCTTTAGGTAAATAAATCATTCAAATTTTCATTTTTAGTTAAATAAGGATTGTGGTTAAGCTTGTTTGTAGTTTTTGTGAGGTAAGGTAGCAGTTATTAAGTTTTCAAATCAATACTAATGCCTTGTCAAAGATTGAAAATTTTATAATTAAAACACAAACAATTTCTGATGCTGATTAAGCATTCACTCTATTAATCATTTTAATATCGATCAAGAATGTATGCCTGAACGTAAAATGCTAAACTAAAATAATTTAGTAGAGTTTCAAAAATATATTATTTTTAATGATAATTTTAAATTTGAAAAAGAATATATAAAGAAATAAAACAAAATTCAGCAATATAATATAATTCACGCTCAATATGGTTTATTAAATTTAGAAAGAAAATAGTATAGAGAGCCATTTAGAGTAAATGAAAGTTACACCATGCAGAAACGACCCTAATGAAAAGTGCATCATTTACTCGTATATTTCAATTCTTTAATGATGGAGCTTTTCTTAACTATAGCTTCAATTAAAACTACAGAGTTGAAAATTTAAACATATTTCTGTAATATTTTTACCAGAAAAGAAATAGGAATTACAACTAACTGCGTATGTAGATACTTTACACAAACATTTTGGTATTGAAGTTCAAAGCAGTTTCTTTGGTCCACAACCATAAGATGCAATATGGGTTTCAATAAAAATTTTGTGCATTATTTTCCGTAATATCTATTAATAGCGCCATCTCTATGTGCAGTTTCTTAATAGTAAAATTATGTTATTTTTAATACTCTTCTAAATAGTTTTATATCTAATTGCATTGAAATCTGAAGAAATGATAATATTGTTAATATTTAATAAATTATAAGATTTTAATAGTAAAAAAAATATATGCTTTGTTATTCCCTAAATGGAACAGTAAATTCTATAAAATATTATAGTTGCAGTAAATTATATACTAAAAAATACTTGATATTTTATTGTATTAATTTAGAAAAGTTACAATTGTACATATAAATCGGAGAAACATTTTTGCCCTTTATTCGTTCCAACTATTATTACAAACAATAAAATTAAACTACTATTAAATACTGTTGTTTGTTTAAGAACACCTTAATAAAAAATAACCAATCTTTATATTAAGTAATACATTTCCTTTTCAAACGTATATTACGAGAAACAGTCGAAAAACATCAGGAATATAGCATTGCGGATTAATTTCATGAGAAACACATGGACACTAGTATAATGCAATATATCCAGAATATGAATTTATTCGATTGTCAAAATATCAACCATGTGTACACAGGCTATGTTAAAGTTTGCGAATCTTAGTAAACATGCAGACAAAATGTGAAAAGTGAAAATGTTCGTGCTATGATTTATTGTGATTTTCGTTACAATTAGACTCAGCAATAGTGCACGGAGCGTTTAATTTCTACATTTGGTGAAGAAGCGCCATTAAAGACAAAGGTTTCAAGAATTCAAGTTTGGTCGAACTTCACTTCAGAATGAACCAAATGAATATCGTCTTGCAACAACTGTTGCGGAAAATATTGATGCTGTACATTAAATAATTGAAGAGGATCGTCGTGTAATAAGTTATAAGATTCAAGCATCTTTGCACATTTCTCAGAGCTCGGTATTTTTTATTTTACAAACGCAGTTAGCTGTGAGAAAACTTTGTTCTCAGTGAATACCACATAATCTATCTACTACTCAAAAAGGAAATCGTGTCAAATGGGAAAAAGCAATGCTGAAAAAATTCAGTCGTAAATATTCCAAACATATCTATGACATCAATACGGGTGATAAATTGTAAATATATTTTTATGGACCGGAGCAAAGCAACAGTGGGGTGTTGAAAATAAACTTCTGTCAACAGAAGTTGTTCGATCACCAGGCCATTTCCAAAAAAGTGGTTGCATATTTTATAGCCAAATCTGGTTATGTTGCTAGAATTATTTTAAAGGACCGCTATTTCAATACGGAATGGACTACAACAATTTGCTTATCCAAAGTCATTGATAAACGGTAGGACCCTAAACGTGCAATCATCCTCCATCATGATAATGCTGCACAAATTAATAAGTTATCCAGCCTTTATTTTGCCCCAAGTGACTTTTTACGTTTCTCACAATCAAAAATAAAATGCGCAACTGCCATTTTTCCTGCGCTAATGAACTCGGTTTACACATTTTCATCATGCCAACACCAGAATAAATACTTGAGTGAAGTTTGAAAGTATAAAAAAGTGCATGAAATGTAGCGATGAATTTAAAAAAGATGAAGTCATTTATTTGCGTATAAAAAGTTTTCTTCATAAATATTCCCGAAATGTTTCGACTGACCCATCGTATCAATTACAGTGACACTGCATCTGAAACGTAAAATAATTTGAATAAACTATTAATAACTATTGTAACCGACTATTCGTAGAAATGTTTTATATATATCGTTGAAATATTTTCGATTATATAAGGGTTGCCAACTATAAGATACCCGCTTGCTAATCAAATTTGTGTCCTCGTAAGCATAGTAACACATATCGCTATAAATTGTCCATCCTCTATGATAATATACTTAATATAATATAGTGCAGTTCTAAAAGATTAATCCTAACAGACAAAACTAGTTTTCAAATTTTGACATGCTCTAACAGTTTAAAAATAAATAAGTACTTTTTTATTACTCTTTTAGTTAATTTGGAATCGCCTATTTTTCAGCGATGTATATGGACGGACAAGTGATTTCAAGAAAAGCCCGTGGCTTGTTACATCAATTCAGACAACTCAGAGAAATTCCTTGTACTTTAGCGGGTTTGTGTATGAGATGTGGCCCAGGAATGTGGGATAGTTCGCACAGTCCCAGAATCTACTGCACTGGACACGAACAGAGTCATGGCTACTGTCCAAATTCTTTTAATTAACAAAAGCTAACATTAAAAGTTAGTCTACCTGATTAAATTTTCAAAAATGAAAGTGTTATGGAATTATTATGTTATTTTAAATAAAATGTAAATAAAAATAAAATATATCTTTAACTGCAGTTGATAAAATATATTATGTAATTTTATTTTAATATCCTTTGATCCGTTACGATGAATGAATTAGGATACTTTTCGACAAATCTACAAGAAATTTAATCAACTTCAAAGTTGTTATAAAATGCTCAACAATGATGAAAAACCGCGCTGTTCAAAAACTGTATCGAACAAAGTTGTCAAAAGCTATGTGATAGAAAATAAGTATGGACGATGAGATTCGTTACTGATTTTTAATATGAAACTACTGAGAGTAATTAATTAAATCTAGGAACTTATGTATTTTCTTCGAAAGGAAATCTTTCAACGAAACACTTCTTTGCCTGGTATGCTTAATTTTTTTCCTCTCCGAAACTACCGCGTGGTCTAATGCGAATGTTTTTTTTATGAAACCTTAATTTTCGTCAATAAAATTATAATTTCATTACTTATTAACAAATATTTTCTTTATCTGTTCTATTGCAAAGTATTTAAGTCCATGCTTGGCAAATTAGACCGATATTATGTAATATTTCTTTTATGAAATTGAATACATTTATAACACTTTTCATTATTACAGTTTTCCTGGATATTATAAATTGGTAGCATCTAACATTTTACTGTGGACAGTAAGAAGATTAAGAGTTGTAAATGGAATTGGCTAGCTATATCGAACGTTTATTTTATCGACGCTCTTCATAAGAACCTAATAATCGTTACTAGTTACGAAAAGTGAGATTTTGAGTATAATCTTGAAACAAAGCATTAGAACGTTAAATGATCACCAAAAGAAGGGCACCTTAAAAACGATCGCTTGGAAAAGTTAAAGATAACGTCTATTTGTTTCGGTGGTTTCAATAGCATTATCCACAAAAAATCGTTTGACCTAGTTAAACGGTTAATGATTGAACGCGTACAGCAGTATCATGAGATAGCTCATCGCTTTGATACCCTGACTTCAATTGTCTAGCAAAGAAAAGCAACATTCAAGTACCAGTGATCGCAACCCTTAAAAAATATGAAAAATTCGTTTAATGAATGGTATATCTATTCCAAAGACTAATTACAAAAATGATAATTCACTTGTGTTTATTTCTTATCATAGATTCTATTTCTCTTTGGACAGAATATTACACTAATAGTAGGCATTTTAATTTTTTTCCGCTAAGTTTGTAAAATACAACACTACAATGTCTTTCAAATCTTTATGCGATTAAAAGCATCATTCTGCTATGTGTCTTTTAAGTATATAATCTGGCAAAGCCAGGCTGACACTTTAACTTTAATTTTTGATATATTTCTGCTTAAACGGTTCGCATCTAATGCACTGTGTGTTCAGAAGCAGCCTGCTGACTATAGTTGTATCGATTACCTTATTTTTATACATCTGTGCTTACATTCTTCTGTAAGCGTACATCTAGATGTATTTAATCAACAATTTTCTTTGCTTCTCAAAAAATTAGAGGCAATTACCTTTTCGTTAAAAATTAAGGTCTAGAATTAATTTGTTTATTGGTGGGCACAGGTTATATCCCAGGTACAATTTATAGGAAACATCTTCATCGTAGAATAGAGTTAAGGTTAAATTGTCACGATTTTTGCATGCATTTTGTTTGTCAGTGTCGAGTAGCTAAGAAATTTATAGAATCGATATCATGCTCATTTCTAAATCTCTAAGTGAAATGAAGTATTGGCCGCACATCAACACAAGCTTTTTTAAATAGTCAAGATGTACATATGTGCAGAGAACAAAACCGCCAAATAACATAATGGCATTTGAAAACCATAACCTCGAAAATATACTCTATGGAATTTGTGGTTTATAAAAAAAAGTTATTATAAACAAAAAAAAAGGTATGAATTTGTCTATTATTAAAAAGGTTATACGAAATAAGTCATTAATTAAATGTTATGAACAGACATATAATTTGATTACTAAACGTCGTTTTGTCCAAAACTGTCATTTCATGATTTATATCACATTTCATAAGAAATAACCATATGAAATCAATTTTAATGCAAAATTCATGAAAAATTTCTTTGTACTGATCATTTCATTCATTATTTTCTATCCAGTAAAAATTACTTTTGGAGATACAACCTTCACAATATATCATACTGGAGATATACATGCGCATTTCGATGAGAACAGTAATAATTTTGGTGGTATAGGACGAATTATAACTTTCATAAAAGAAGATAGAAAGAAAAATACTCCAAGTATATATTTGGATGCCGGTGACATATTTACAGGAACTACTTGGTTTAGTGTATATCGTTGGAAAATCGCACAGGAATTCGTTAAATTGTTAAAAGTTGATGCTATGGTAAGTACTTGAAATTTTAGATTTAAAGATATCGATCGAATGAATCTCGAATATATTTGCATATTTTGATTATATGATAGTAAATTTGGTCACATAACTCAGAAAAGAAAAGAATCATAATATAATGTAATATACTGATATTCGCAGAGCAAAGAACGATTTAATCGATATTGAGGTTGCAGGTAGAATTTATAATTGTCCATTAGATAATTTTTAAATTCTATAGACGGTAGAACAATGCCAAAGTATTTGAAGCAAGTTTAAGCAATATAGTGTAAAAGATTATTTTAAGAGAACTGATAGATGTTTACCTAATGTTTCCTTATATTTGATATGAAAAGGTATATGTAATAAATCCAAAAACGAAAATAAGAGAAAAAAGGAAATATGCCATCTAAATCACATATAAAACAAATTCTATTTGAATAACTCGAATTATTGGCTGTAGCTTACTTACAATTTAGAAGGAAGTAGAAAGCTTGTGAACAAGTCGTCATCCTGTTGCCGTATATATTTTTATGCATCATATTTACAACAGAAGTTCAATTGAATGATATTTGTTATTTTATCCATTACAAAGCAATTCTTTACAGGAATAAAGTTTGATATTTATGAACGAAGACTAAAGAACTTACAATATATATATACAGTGTGAGCAACAATGAGTGACCTGATCCTACACTTCTTTCCATACATATCACCTCAATATTTACTTCCTGTTAAAAGTGAAATTAGTGTCTCACGCAATTCTAATAATTATAATAAAAATATGCTAGCTACTATGTAAACAACAAATACTACTGTGAAAACGGCATTTTCGCTGCGTATATGTGAACTGAAGACTTTAAAAAGACTGCTGAAGGCTAGCATATAAGTATAAATAATGGATATTAATCATAAAACAAGTTCTGTACACTGCACATCAACGAAAGGTTAATGACATAGAGTAGGAAAACTCACTAGAAATTACTAAACTGCTAACTTCAGATAGAAAAAAGGAAAGTACTAATATGAGGCGTGCGAAAAGTAGTGAAAGATCAGGTCAATCATTGTTGCTCACTCGTTTTATATATATATATATATATATACTGTTGTTGTGAGTAATACGGTTTAACATTAACTAAAACATGTCTGTCCTGTCTTGTACATTACAGATGCAAGAATTACCAATCAAATGCTTAAAAGCTGTTACATGCAGCTCTTGATACTGAATATTAACTATGTGACATCAATAGCAATGATCTCTAAAACTAGTAAACCAATAGAACAGGTCACTTTCTATAGACCAAAGGTGTCAAATTGCAGTCCACAGTAAATATTTTTGCGGCCCAGCCAACAAAACGAAATTACGTAATAATGACGATCATAGTTTGCACAACATTGGCATGTATGTAGTTGAACATGTACGTGCACAGGTGTACCATTTTTCCTGCCCGTTAATATTAGCAGACCACCTACCATACTATTAGCCTTATACTAAATTGTTTGGTACGTCTAACATATATTAACTTTACACATATTAATATGTGTATATTTACTTTACTCTTATGTTTTTATTGTATGTGTGAAAAGTCCAAGACGTGTTCAAGAAAAACAAAGAATTTTCATTAAAACGCCTTATTATTTTTTGTTAACGGATGCTTATTTATTCCAGCCCTTTATATTCAGTATGTCTTTATTGAAACCAAACAATCTTGTATTTAAATAAAACACAGAATAATTGAGATATTGGGCTGAAATTTATTCCAGGCGCAGTACACGTGTTACATTTAACTATGGAATTCGCTCACGTTCATGTGAGTACCGCGAGCATGTTCGCAGCGATCGATCTTTGGAATCAATTTTCTACCATTCTTTCACACATATCTTTGGATCTATCAAGGGTTGTGAAAATTTGTTAAGTAAATTAATAGAATTAATTTTAGCCTTTACAGTTTAGAAGTTTTCGTCAGATATTTAATTTTTTTTAATAAATAGGTTTTACATTTTCAACACAATGAACCACAAAAATATAGCTTCTTTGATTTTAACACAATCGAGATGGTATACATTGTTACAAAATCTGTATAAAATAGGTACTATTAATTTAATATTATAATAAAATTATAAACTCATGTCCGTCACAATTCAATACTTTTTTGGCCAAATGTCAACTCTGTTTTAAAAATAAAATAAGAAATATTTTCATTATGACACAGACTTACTTATATATACTTTTATTTTAATATAGTGCCTGGGAAATCACGAATTTGACGAAGGAATAGACGCTCTTACTGAGTATCTCAAAAATGCTAATTTGACAATGCTATGTGCCAAT
This sequence comes from Dermolepida albohirtum, assembly GCA_031893035.1. Taxonomy (NCBI): domain Eukaryota; kingdom Metazoa; phylum Arthropoda; class Insecta; order Coleoptera; family Scarabaeidae; genus Dermolepida; species Dermolepida albohirtum. The sequence continues at coordinate 246,381 of JAVIWB010002519.1, forward strand.
GCATATTTTAATAAAGAACCGAAACTCCAACCTTATATCAAACCTTCGACGATATTGAATGTAGCTGGCTTGAAAGTGGGCGTAATTGGCTACCTCAACAAAGATACGGCCAGTTTATCACCAGTTGGAAAAGTTACGATTGGAAACGAAGGAAAAGCTTTGCTTCGTGAAATACACAAACTGAAGAAACAAGACGTAAAAGTTATAATTGGGTTGGGTCATTCAGGTCTCGAAATTGATAAAACCCTGGCTAACGGTCTTCACGATATTGACATTATTGTTGGTGGTCACACACACAGCTATTTATATAAAGGACATGGACCCCTGTCTAATCTTGAACCTCTAGACGATTATCCCATTGTCGTCACTAATTCACACGGTCGTAAAGTACCTATTGTTCATGCATATGCGTATGCCCTATTCGTCGGAAAATTAACGGTAACCTTCAACTGGAAAGGAGATTTAATAAAATTTTCAGGTCAGCCGGTATTAATGACTGCAGACATTCCGCCTGACGAGGAAGCTGTTAAATTGTTAAAGAAATACGCTCCAGGTATAATCTTTAAATTAATTCTATGTAATTCTACATAACCCGACACCACTAGTGGTACACTATATATATATATATATATATATATATATATATATATATATGTGTGTGTGTGTGTGTGTGTGTGTACACTACAGGCCATAAGTGAGGGATTACTTATCATAAATAACAAAACACTTGTATTTTAGACACATCCCTTAGACTTTTACCTGTTTTGGTGAGAATAATTGAAATAACAGTTGTAAATGTAATTATGAGAAGGATTATTCAGATTATTATTATAAATTAGATAAATATATTTGTTTCTGAAAAATATTGTAAATCCTTTAATAGTTTTATGGCGTCTATTTAATAGAAATATTTTATATATCCCAATAAATTTAAAAGGGTTTACAACGCAATATTATTATAATGGTATTAAACTATTTAACAATTTAAAAATTAGTTTTCGTGCAGCATTTGTCCGAGTAAGTTGCAATACGTGTATTTGAGAACAGACGTAAAAGTAACTTATAAAAATGCCGAAAAGAAAGGAACTTAGCGTAGAAACTCGTAGTTCTATAATAACGCTACATAGTGAAAAATTTTCACTGCGGCAAATAGCCCAAAAGTTAAATTTATCTTATCACACGGTGCAAGGAACAGTGAAACGATATTCACAAAGTAGATCATTACAACCAATAAAACGTTGCGGAAGGCCAAGGGTAACTACCAGACAAGAGGATTTGCGCCTAAAATACTATCGAAACGAAATAGGCGTCTCACAGCTACTCGACTTCGAAAGCCGGTGTCACTGACTACTGTAAAACGACGTTTGACAAAGGCGGGACTACATGGGCGTATTGCAGCTCGAAAACCATTATTGAATCCACGAAATCGTAAAAAACGGTTACAATGGACCCAGGACCATCAACACTGGGACATGAAAATGTGGAAGCAGGTGTTATGGACAGATGAGTCAAAGTTCCAAGTGTTTGGTAGTAATCGACCAGTTTTCGTTCGAAGACAAGTGGGTGAAAGGATGTTACCCGAATGTGTAGTGTCAACTGTTAAACACGGGGGAGGTTCTGTGCTTGTTTGGGAATCCTTTTCCTTTGATGGTGTCGGAGATTTGTACCGCATTGAAGGCATTTTAAAAAAAGAGGGGTACCTGAAGATTTTGGAGGAGCATGCAATTCCGTCTGGATTAAGGTTAATTGGTGAAGGTTTTCACCTACAACAAGATAATGATCCCAAACTCACTTCCCAACTTTGTAAAAACTATGTGAATCAAAAAGAGGAGGAAGGGGTGCTGATAAATATGATTTGGCCACCACAATCACCCGATTTCAACCCTATCGAATTACTGTGGGATGAATTAGATAGAAACGTGAGAGAAAGCTGTCCACAATCGCAGAAACAGCTTTGGGAAGAACTTACAAGGGTGTGGAATAATTTACCAATGGATACGCTCCAGAAACTTGTATCGCGGTTGCCTAATATTTGTAAAGAAATCATTAAGCGCAGAGGTGGATACTTCGACGAAAGTCGAATATGATAAGAAATTCTACAGAATATGTTGAAATTATTTTATTTTAAAAGGAAAACTGTTCATTTGTCTCGTAGATATAGTTTTGTAGAAATATACGTTTTGTTTCACTAAGCGTGCATGTTTTTTTTAAATTTCATCTACTGATCCCTCACTTATGGCCTGTAGTGTATATATATATATATATATATATTGGGTCTGGGAAAAAGTTCGTGGCGTTTTTTCAGTAAAATTCAACTGGTCCCCGCATGGCGCGTGGACGAATTCATTTAAACCGAATATGCTCCATTATTATCGACAATGTTTCGCCATTTTTTTGGTAGATCCATGATCCCATCGGTGAAAAACTTCTGTGGTTTCTGGTCGAAAAACTGAATCAAGTAGTTTTCACAGGCTTCTTTTGAAACCAACTTAATTCCATTGAGAGAGTTCTGCAGAGATCGAAACAGATGATAGTCAGAGGGTGCTATATCCGGACTGTAAGGTGGGTGCATCAAAACTTCCCAACCAAACTCTCTCAATTTTTGACGGGTCATCAAAGAAGTGTGTGGTCGGGCGTTGTCATGATGGAAGACAACACCTTTCCTATTAATCAATTCGGGCCGTTTTCTTTCAATCGCCTGACGTAATCTCTCTAGTTGTGCACAGTAGAGTTGAGAATCAATCGTCTGACCAGTTGGAAGTAGCTCGTAGTGGACGATTCCCCTCCAGTCCCACCATACACACAGCATCACTTTTTTTGGCGTCAATGTTGGCTTAGCGAACGCTTGTGACGGCTCACCATCCTTTATCCACGATCTTTTACGCTTCCGATTATCGTACGTAATCCATTTTTCATCTCCGGTTATTAAACGTTTCAGAAACGGCTCGATTTCATTCCGTTTCAGCAGCGCATCGCAGATGTTAATTCGGTCCATCATGTTTTTCACGCTCAACTCATGAGGAACCCATACGTCAAGCTTTTTTTTGTAACCAGCTTTGTGTAAATGGTTCAAAACAGTTTTGTGGTCAATGCCTAGCTCCATGCCAATATCGACACTGCTGATATGCTTATCTTGTTGGACTTTTTCAAGAATTTCATCAGATTTTTCAGTGATTGGACGACCGGAGCGTGACTCATCTTTCACATTGAAATTTCCAGAACGAAAGCGAGCGAACCATTTCCGCGCAACAGATTTCGATAAAGTACCTTCACCGTACACAGCACAAATTTTATCACAAGCCTGCGCAGCGTTCTTCCCCTTATCATAATAATATTGCAGAATATATCGAAATTTCTCATTATTCTTCTCCATTTTCAAGTGCGAATAACTTTCCAACCACTGCACCGATTACAATGTTTCTACGCTCAAACTAACGTTCGGAAGGTCATCTAAAAAACGAGCCGTCGGTGGTGTCGCTGTGACTTGTTGTTCTTTAGTTATCGGCAACCAATGCCATCTATCGGGAAAAACGCCACGAACTTTTTCCCAGACCCAATATATATATATATATATATAATTATATATATATATATATATATAATTCTACATACTCCTAGTGTAACAAAATTAGAATATTTTATCGATAGGCACATATAGTCGGCTAATTTTAAACGCGACAGTATTGAGTACTGACGTAAAAATACATAGTGTTTCCAGTCTTGAGGATTATTTTTTATATATACATAATACATATAATATACATAATAGTAATAAAAAGTTTATTGATAACCAATTTATAATTTTCTAAATGTTGTCTTAAAACGTGTGAGCAACGCTAGCATAACATATGCTCCGAAGATTGTCGAGTTATCAAAAGTTCGCAAAAAACACTGCCCGATCGTTGCTGTCGTACTCCTAAATATATAACTACGACTGCCGACTACGGCATATGCGATTATTTATGCTTGAGAACATCCATGGACCGGCTGCAGTTTGCGAATCTTCAGTCATCAACCTCAGTGTACTGTAAGTAGTGGGTCAGTGTGTCACTGAAAGGCGTACAGCGTAGTTTATTTGCTAACAGGCTGAGATTTTTCGACAATTTGTTTTGTTTACTTTCGTTATAGTGTCTTTGTTGTTGGACAAAATATGTGGTTGCCGTGCTGTACTTGCACATTTAAATTGCACAGAGACAGCGATCATAGAGATCCGCTTTTTTGGCCGCCTGATCTAAATCACTTAGATTATTATTTATGGGGTCAAAGGAAAACATTAGTTTATAATGCCAAAATAAACACGCTAGAACAATTACATTTTCTTTAAAGAAACTATATCTGTGTCTCTCAAGTGTTGGGTTGTATAAAATTTTGTTATTATGAAATATTTATTGTTCCTTTCCCAATATGGTTTTTGTCACACGACTATACAGTTATAATAAAAAAGAGCCCCAAGACTAGTAAAAACATAAGAGATAGCACATTTTGTCAAATAAATACCTGAAATTATTCTTTCAAAAAACTCACGGAAAAAACATATTTACAGTAAATTGTAGATATGAGCTTAAAAAAATCATCGTCAGTGAGCCATGATTTCTCTGTGATTCCAAACGGCATGTCGAATATTTATTCATATAAATCTGCGAAATGTCAGTTGTAACTAAGTCAGGTGTGCTTAGGCAATTGTGTGGTTAATTTACGTGTTCTACTAATTGAATTTTCAGAAGCCGTTTATCAATTTCGTAGAACTTTAAATCTTTGTGTTCGATCTGCATGTACAATACAAAACACGCAGAGAAAGCAGTTGAAAATATGAGACATATAATTGATGATGAACCAAAGACATCAAAACGTTCTATAACATGACTAAAGCCTTCTGTTGGAACTTGTCATATTGTTATAAAAATCAGCATCTAGGTTCATACAGGATAATGTCTGTTCAAGAACTTCTGACAATTGATTCACCACCAACAGTCCGGTATTATGAATAGGTTAAGATTACTTTGGATAACTATGACGTAGTTCCATGTTTCGAGTTATATGAACTCAGAATATGGACAGCAAATTCTCATCTATAAAATGATTCTTCGCTACATTCTCAAAAAATTGGAATTTGGGCTGCTATTTCAATGCTATTTTTTTTAAACGATAATATGATTTTCATGTTTGCTTTATGAAACATTCTAGAGTTATTCATTTTTATATCTTCAGCAAAATGATGCATCACCCCATTGTACCCGTGAAACTGTAAACAGAGTTTCTAAATATTTTGAAGAACGGGTGATAGCAGGAACATATATATTAAACTGGCCAATTACATAATTCGTGTGATCTCCATCATGCGATTTTTACTTATGGCTTTAACTTAAAAACTTTGTATTTAAAATACCCGTTCATGATTTAATCGAAACATTGAAAAATTTAATGACAATAACAATTCACAAATTTTGCAAAATGTGTATTATTATGTGTATCAAGATAGTAGAGAATTTTGCCGTCTCGTTTTCCAGTTCATACGCTGGGGGGTCTTCCGGCGTCGACTTTGTACATGTGGAAGTCAACACTTTGGCCGCATTACAACTGAGGAGGTTTCGGCAACTATCAAGAAGTTTGGTTCATCTAACACTTGTGGACATGATGGATTGACTGTTTTTTTTATCAGGGACTGCGCAGAGGGACTCTGCGGGCCTCTTACTGATATTTTTAATTTGTGCGTCCGAGGATCAACTTTCCCGGCTGGCTGGAAGATAGGCAGGATTACATCAGTGTTCAAGAAGGGGGAGCGTTCTGACGGCAAAAATTACAGACCAGTCAGTATCTTGTCAAATTTTGCTAAAATATTTGAACCTATTCTCTATGACAAGTTATTTAGCTGTGTCAAACCCTTCTGATCCATTAGGCAATATGGATTTATTACAGGCAGATCTACTGTTACCGACCTGGTCGAGATCGCTCAATTTATCGGGGAACTACTTGATATATGTGAGCAAGTGGACGTCATATATACGGAAGTATAAAGTTCCATTTGGGACCCCTTTTGTTTAATATCTACGTTAATGATTTCTTGGAACGTCTTGACTGCAGAGTGTTAGCTTACGCCGACGATCTAAAGATCTTCAGCTGTATTAATCCACTTGGCGCAGTACTAATCTTCAATCAAATCTGTGCATTATTGACGATTGATGTACCCACAATCAGATAAAGCTCGACATTGACAAATGCGCTGTCCTTTCTTTCAGTAGAAGTGATACTCCGCTTTACTATAACTACAAATGTTCGGCATTCCATTATACCTAGAGTACACAACTTCAAGGATCTTGGAGTCTTGTTCGACTTGCATCTTAGCTTTTCGAAGCATATACGAGGGAGCGTTTTTATATTCGCGGAATGAGCGGGTTGTAGAGGGGTGAGTAGGCGCATTGGGGGCGTGGCCTGTGCAGCGACTCATGATTAGTATAAATACGAAGTTTCATTGTTATTAGACAGTTAGTCTTTGAGCTATCGTCAACCAAGTAACATAATCAGGAGTGAAAAGTGAAATATGGAAAAAATCGAATATCGTACCGTTATAAAGTTCCTTACCAGGCAAGGAAAATCAGTCGCGACCATAATGAATGAGATGTCATTGGTTTACGGCGACTCTTGTCCAGGAAAAACCATGGTGTACAAGTGGCATAGTTTATTTAAACAAGGAAGGGAATCCCTTGAAGACGACCCGAGGCCGGGCAGGAGCATTGAGGTGACCACGCCAGCACTTATCCAAAAAGTTGAACAAATTGTACTCGAAGATGCTCGACTAAAGAAGAAACAACTCGCAGAAATGGTTGGAGTATCCGATACAACAATTTTTAAAATCCTACACAATCATCTCGGCATGTCTAAGGTCAGCGCAAGATGGGTGCCGAGAATGCTCACGCCGCCGCAAAAACAACAGCGCGTAGAGTGTTCGCGTGCATTTTTGGACCTCTGTAATGAAGACAAGGATGGTGTATTGAGTGGTATTGTTACTGGAGACGAAACTTGGGTTCATCATTATGAACCTGAGTCCAAACAAGACTCCATGCAGTGGCATAAAAAGGGCACAGCACCTCCCCCCAAGAAATTTAAAGTGTCACAATCAGCTGGGAAACTCATGACAACGGTATTTTGGGACTCGGAAGGAATATTGTTGATTGATTATAAAGATAAAGGTGTTTCTATAACCGGAGAATATTACGCTTCAATATTAGAGCGACCAAAAGAAGCCATTAAAGAGAAAAGACGGGGAAAATTGACAAAAGGTGTTCTGCTTTTGCACGACAACGCGCCCGTCCACAAGAGCCGCGTTGCGTTAGCTGCCCTGCATAAGGTGGGCTTCGAAATTGTGAATCACCCACCCTACAGCCCAGACCTGGCCCCGAGTGATTATTACCTATTTCCGAAAATGGAAAAAGAGCTGCGGGGTAAAAAATTTACTGCCGATGATGAAGTCAAGGAGGCAGTTTCGGCGTATTTTGCAGATAAAGAGAAATTATTTTTTTATGAGGGTATAAATAAATTAATTGAAAGATGTGAAAAATGTATCCGTCTTGCAGGTGAATATATTGAAAAAGAAAAATAATTTGGTTTTTTTATTTCCACCCCTTGTCCCCCATTCCGCGAATATAAAAACGCTCCCTCGTAAGTAGCACAACTTCATCGTCTTCTAGAGGTCTTGGGTTTGTTATTCGTTCTTGCAGGGGTTTTAGTAGCTTGCACTCTTTGAAGGTTCTTTAGGGTTCTCTTGTCCGGTCCAGATTGGAATATGCTTCAGTTGTGTGGTACCTGCTTTACCATTACCAGCAGTTACTACCGGAGCGTGTTCAAAAGAGTTTCCTCAAATATTTATCCTACAGGATTGATGGACATGATCCTGCTTTTGGTTCGACGTATGAGGGCTGCTTGCTAGGCACAATATTGATTCTCTTGGTATACGCAGGGAGAAAGCCAGTGGCGGTTTTCTTTATAAATTGATAAATAATTTTATTGATTCTTCTTTGCTGTTATCCTAGGTTGATTTCCTCGTGCCTAGTTTTGACACTAGATCATCGGCAACCTTCTCAATAGCTAGGGCAAGAACCAATGTTCACTACAATGCTACATATGTCCAGAAATGCCAATATATTATACGAGGATCTCTTCCGTTAATTTGCATCTATTATTGTTCGTTCAGTTTTTCTTTTCTTTTAATGACTTGGATTACATTATTATAAGTGTGTATATTTTTTTGTTAATTGGACTCTTATTTTTCTTTGTATTACATTAACTGCACCTATTTTTGTTTTTAATATTAATTTTATTTTTAAGTGCATTATGTCCTGTAAATGGGCTGTGTAACTGTTGGGCATTAAAAATTATTATTATTATTATTATTATTATTATTTGACGTAGGACTAGAAAATGTATGGAGCAATGACCATTTTCAAAATTTTTTATAAATAAACTTATACAAAATTAAAATAAAACTTTTATTTCTTCTTTAATTTATTTTACTATTATTATAAATAAATATTTGCCTATATTTGCTGTCTTCCAAACCCTGTCTTTATTATTATAATTTCGTGTAATCTAATAACATTTACATTTGACAATTAAGAAAAGCGTATTAAGTTAGGATACACTTAAAAAACTCATAACTCTGAGATGATTCTTTTTTGAACTCACGTTATCAGTCGCTACGTAAAACTTTGGCAAAATCTGTCAACTAATTTCTTTTATATTTGTTAATTAACTAATGTGTGCTATTCTATTTTTTAAATGGATAAAAATATCTGATAAATTTTGTGTTACCAAATTCATTGAACATGTTGGAAAAGACCTGCAGTGAAACCTTTAACAGTAACGTTATTATGTGAGTAATACAAGCATTTAAATAGGACCAAATAGGGATTGAAAACGTGTATCATTCCGGTTGAGGTTCAACTTCTTCGAGTGAAGAAAACGTCGATAAAATGAAAGAAATGGTGATGAAAACGCTCACTAAAGTCTAGGAGAGTTGGTGCAAAATCTGGAAATACCTCGTGAATCCGTTCTCATCATTTTAGTTGATTTTGGACATGAAACGCATAAGCAGACAGCTTGTTCTAAAGACGAATTTTCTTTAAAAAAATGGACAACGAATAAGTTGCTAAAGACTTGTTTGAACGAACAATTCGGACACTATCTTTATAAAACGCATCATTACCGGCAGTAAGACGTGGGTTTACGAATTCGGAATGCGAATTATCTAATAAGCGGTATGGCGCTTCGATAACGAACCGAAACTGAAAACACTTGTGTCGAATTTCGTTTCCAAGGGACAAACAGTCAAAAAACAATATTTGCTGGGTATTATGAAGTGTTTGAGAGAGAAGATCTATCGGAAAAGGTCAAATTTGTGAAACAACAATTCTAGGATTTTGTACCACGATAATATATCATTCCACACATACAAATTCAATGAATGTTATTGATTAAGCACCCTATTTACCAGGCATTTTGAAGCTATTGAAGTCATAGAACAATATTCCCAGAGGGAGCTGAAGGTTATATGTACTAGAAAATCGACAACTGGATTATTATGATATGAATGTGCCGCTTCAAATAGAACCTACTTTGAAGGCGACGAGAAAGTCGTATGGTTAAATCAATATTTTATGTTTTATTGAATAATTCTCGGTATTTGATAGAATATACAGCAATATGATTTAAAAAAGACAAGGATAAGTGTAGTCAAACCTGAAAACATTAATCCTCGTGAAATTATATGAAATATATTATTCTGTTTTTGTTCGATTGATGACTGCAATTATCATTTAAAATTATTCATATTGCATTTAATAAGCCGTTTATTTATTTTATATTGAGCAATATTATTTGGCAGTTATTAAACCAAAGTTCCCACCACTTTAGAATGTTGTTGACAAACATGTTTTAATCATATAGTATCACCTGTCATGTTTTTATTGTCCTTTTAAAGGTAATAGAAAGTACGTTTATTTATAGTGCTAAATATTTATTTTTCTGTTATATTTATTGATAGACTCGACATCAATAAATAAGCCTTCATACTGGTTAATGAAAAATATGCAATTCGAGCTATAATGTGACACACTGGAGAAATGGCTGTAATCCAACGGCTACCGCAAGAAAATTCTGATCTATCGAAGGTGAGAACATAACAAAAACGAACGGTATCAGATTGATTGGAGTGGTTTTCACATTACTCTGGAAGAACAATTCCATACCAGTAGTCGCGAATCGTTAAGTATGTTGGAATCTTCAAAAAACATCCATCGTTCTAGGTTTTGCAGTAAGCATCCTCGAAGTGATCCACATAAACTAACAGAAAATCAAGCACTACAGCAAGTAAGGGTCTGCAGGCAATTGCTTGAAGAACCCAATGATAATCGTCTTTGAAACTGGATTGTGACATTAAATGAGGTTAAGTATTTGGTGGAATTTTGAAAGAATAGTCCATTTCAAGATTTAATCACTAAGGTTGATATATAACCCCTTTCCACATTAATTTTTGTAATTCTGTACTTCTGTAATTCTGAAAACACACTCCGCACGCGGTAGTGTTTTCGTACAGGTATTTTTCGCCGTGATTTACCAGGTACGACACTTTGCGGTTAATCTGCTGATGATGACAACTTGGTTGTCGAAATGCGTATACAGAATTACAAAAGTTAATGTGGAAAGGGGTTATATATCAACCTTAGTGATTAAGTTAATCAACCACAAGCTCCATCAAATTCAACTCCATTTCAAGATGATTCCACAGGGCAAAGCTGTTAATGCTGAGTTATGCAGCCAACAACTGAATAATGATAAAATACCCGGTATTAGAAGGCGAGTAATTTTCCAACCTGACGATGCACCGATATTTAGAGGGCGTATGACACAGCCAAAACTTCTCTCCTTAACTGGAGTGAAAATTGTACCACACCCAGCCCCGCCCTTGCGCCATCTAATTGTAGTTTATTTCGTTCAATGGAACATGACATTTTTTTGAATGTAAGCCAAGAGAATGGTATCGTCATCAAATACGAAAACGCGCCGAAAGATGGCGTATAGTCATAGAAGCTGGTAACATTTACTTCGAATTTAATTCCTTTTTATATTATTTTTTTATAATAAACATTAATACACCTTTTAAAATGTGGCGAGTAGTTTCGATACAGCGTAGTACAAATAAAATATGTTTTCCAAAATTAGTAAAACAATGTTAATATGCGATGCTAATTGTTATTTTTTACAAAAATCTATCAAAACTGAGTCCGATATTTAAATTTAGGCTTATTCGACAACCTAATGTAAGCTAAGCTTATATTAGGTTGTACATGAGTCTGCATATTTTGCAATACAAGAGGAAGCCAAATATTTTGTTGAAACAACTTCTTCTATTCAATAATATAATCTCTATTTACATTTATAATTTTTCTTCTTAAGTTTCAATATATCACTTTTGTAAAACTTCAGGTTTAGATTGTAAATAGTCTCTAATGCACGCATTAAGTTCATTAAACGTTTAAATTAAATTAAGTTTTTTAAAATGGTTTTGTAGACTTTTCTGCAAATAAAAATTCGATCGTGCAATTTGCAAAGCACTGTGGGGCATCGCAATTTTCTGACAAATTACTCTCTTCTATTGATAAAATTTGGTATCTTCTCGTGTAAGCATTTCTGTAATTTATCGAATTGGTAATATATAATTTGATTTAAGTTATAATAAAATGATTGTTCGTCACTCATTGTTTATTACCACTTTGTACATAGAGTAGACAATTTTTATAGTTTAAAACGCTTAAAGTATCTTAAGTCGCTATAATATACTTTCCTTACATGTGCGACACATTTCTTGTTGGCTGTTGTTGAAAATAATCAGCAACAATTATAAAAGCTTTTGTTGAATCTTGATACATTTACTTGCATTAATTATTGTTATTAGCTTCATGAATTTTAATAACAATAATTAATGCATAGAAGTGTACATATATAAATTAATATATTGCTGTGAGCACGAGACTAAATATGAGCGTATTTATTTAACTTCACGCTTATTGAGGAAGTATCTACAAATATTGAGAATAAAATCTCCGTTACGAATTAAGTAATCTTATAGAGCATATTTTTTAATTTGATATTCTTTTTGAATTCTTTTGTAAACTTTTTAAAGGCTGAGCTGGGGTTCTTTTGAATTAGCCAAGCCCTAGCATTCAGTTAAGCACGATATTTATATAAACGACTGGTAGGAACTTATAGACTATGATTTATTAAATTCAATATTAAATAATTATATTTATAAAAAGAGATTGATTATCTTTAAAACATTTAAAACATTTAGAGCAAATAATAAGAAATGAAAGATACATACATTCAAAAACATTAACCACTAAGGTTGATATATAACCCCTTTCCACATTAACTTTCGTAATTCTGTATACGCATTTCGACAACCAAGTTGTCATCATCAGCAGATAATTGCAAAGTGTCGCACCTGGTAAATCCCGGCGAAAAATACCTGTACGAAAACAAACTCCGTACGCGATCTGTACCGTTGAGAACCAAAATGTACACTGTATGTTCGTTTCACAAGATTTTTAAAATTGTTTTAGTTAAACTAGGATGAATGACATTGAAAAAAGAATCGGACACGAGCGATAAGTACCTACATGTGATTTATTACAGTGTTCCTCTTTTTCTGACATTAAGCAGACCGAAAAGGGACGTCTGAGTCGGTCCAGTTTCACTGTTCACTACGTGGCTTTTATTCTTTAAAATGTACATGCTTTCATACGTGTCTAATTCACGATAATTATACATGTTCTTTATCAAATGTAAACAATCCACGTTAACACTATGATTATTTTCTAAAACATGCCTTGCTATACCTGATTTTTCTGGTCGGTTGAATTTTATATGCGCAAGATGTTCTTTATACCGGGTTTCGATCGATCGTTTTGTTTGGCTGATGTATTGTTTACTGCAATCTTAACATTCAATTCGGTAGATTCCCGACTTTTTATTTTCTTCGATTTTGTCTTTTGCATTTCCTAAAAGGGCTTTGATTGAATTACTGGAGCGAAAACAGACTTGAAAACCACGCTCTTTAAAAATACTATAATATTTAAATTTTTTGTCATACGATGATAAGGGAAACAGACAAACTGCTTTTCCCGATTGCTCTGAGGTGATAGACATGTGGTATCACGGATTGTTTTTCTTATGTTAGCCTTTCTAATTAATCCATTGATTATTTCCGAATCAAAACCATTGCATCTCGCGATATTCTTAATGAAGTTCAATTCTCTTTTGTTGCATGCTATGATTTGAGTCCGCCGTGATGAATCTATTGACATTGGTTTCTTTTCGCAAAATATCAATTTCTATTTTGAGATTATTCCTAATAACTAAGGTATCCAAAAAAGGCAACTTGTCATTGTTTTCTTTTTCTACTGTAAATTCAATTGTCGGAAATTTTGAATTTAACTGTTTGACGAAATCATCCAAGTTGCATTTATGTCTATTGCATAACATGCATCTCCCGGCGTCGCACGTCGTATCATCTGCTCTTCAGTCAGTCGATGCGGCACCCAGAGAGAACAAAGTTTCTTCACGTGCAAATGATCATGCAGAATCGGACGAATTGCTGGTGCATTTAGGCCTGAAGTACCCTCTATCTGTTGCTAGGTCACTCGCCTGTCCACGGCAAGCATTTTCCTCACAGTAGTAACGTTTTCCTCCGTAACTGACGTTCGTGGTCTTCCCGGTCTCTCTGCATACTCCACAGTTAAGTTTCCCCTTTAGAATTCTCTACACCACCTGAATATCGTTGTGCGATGTGGGTAAACATCACCTAGTTCAAAAGTCATTTCTTCGAAGCACTGATCTATGTTTAAACCACGCACGAAATTATAACGCAAAACTGCTCTTATTTCATTTTGTGACCACGATACCATCGCAAGCACCTTACATTCTCACTGCTAATAACTGAGCCCATCGACACGGCGCGACGGCTATTATGCACGTATGAACATGTCTCAACATGCAGCAACAAGCAGCTTCCTACGATTCATTGTTGCGTCATATTGCAAAACTTTCCTAGTACCCTTTGTATGGTATATGTATCCTTCCTAGAATCGAATTGAACTTTTCTGTAATAAAATATATGTCTCTATTAGACATAGATGTAATGTTTTTACTACAATTTTAAATATTTTTCCTAGTGAATTAATGTATATAAATGCATAACGTGTAATTCTAGTCTCGCACCACATTTTCTGTACGTTCCAGTGTTGTTATATGTATATTGACTGATTATTTCGATATAAATACTTAGTTCAAAATAGACAGCAATATGTATAATTATATTTTGCAAAATTAATATACAATTACACATATTTTAAAATCTTTTAATAAAAATAAATTTCGGAGGCATTTACAGTATTTATTTATTCCAGAGTAGCAAGAACTGCGATTTCGGGTATTTTTACATTTACAAATCCAATAAATTACATCAAAATTTAAAAGTCTGCTGTTTTTACAATAAAAACATTTAATGTTCTCTTAATTTAATTGTGATTTTTAAATCATTATTGACGAGATATCAAATTAACAGAAAGACAGCAAACGAACTCCGAGAAACTGTTAATAATTCTTTATTTATCCTAGTTCATTCTATTTGTTTCCTTTCTAATATTTTCAGTCTTTGGAGTAATTAAATAGTTATTTTGGAATATCGTCCCTTTTTTATATATGAATTTATTGCTGTATTTACTGATTAATTATAGAGGGTATAAGCAAAATCTAACAGCGACGAAGCGATTGAATGCAGAATCACAAATTAATTGTAACATTTGTTCCACAATAATAAGGTAACAATTTTAGTGTCACTCATCATCTCCAAACAAAGGCTCTCTCAGAAATATGAATTGAGAGATACAAAATGATAACTATTTTACTCAAAAATATAAAGCTTTTATAACAAACATCACACTGACTAAAATTAATAATCCTATTTTAAAGCAGTTTCTTAAAGAATTCTCCATACATATTGATGAATCAACTTTATATCAATATCGCTCAAAAGTTCACGGTTCAAAGTAGAAACATATAGTTGATCAGTTTTTGTCGGTTATTGTTGAAGAAATACTAGGTATTTTAGGCTGTTGTGTAGTCAGTCTATCCAAAAAAGGCAACTTGTCATTGTTTTCTTTTTCTACTGTAAATTTAATTGTCGGGAATTTTGAATTTAACTGTTTAACGAAATCATTTAAATTGCATTTTTGTGTATTGTGTATTTGTATAAAAGCAACACCAGTCTTGATTTTCAGAGTGATTTAAAAAAAAAAAAAAAAAACTTAAAACACTGAATATCAAGACTGGTGTTGCTTTTATAGAAAAATCGCGGAAATTACAAACCACAAATTAAATAAGAAAATTAAAGGTCTGAACAAGAAATTCGAAAATTTATGCCCACGATCAGACAAGAATGTCAATAGAAATCCTATAAAAGAAACACTCGTCGTCAATAATTCATCCGAGACTTTTAATCGAGGATAAATAGACTTATTAAACAAAGGTTTAAAACATTGTTTGTCTTACCGCGAAACCCGTACCGAGGAGGTGATCGCAAGCATCGAAGCAGCTATTAAATATTTAGATCCAACTTCAAAAAATTTTATTAGAGAAGCTTGTAAGACTCAAATCAAACAGAACTTACAAGAACACAAACAAAAAGTAGTGCACCACGAATGGAACTTAATTAAGAGTCTCAGATCGAAAGACTGTTTTTATTTAAAAGCAGATAAAGGGAATAAGTTAGTAATTTTGAACAAAAGCGACTATTTTCTAAGAGTGAAAAATTTAATCTCAGAAGGGCCCTATGTTGAATGTACGAAAACTCCATTACCAAAAATGATTAGGGACACAAAAAACGCGTTAAAAAGTTGTGCAAAGTTAATAACCCCGAATCTGAATTATAGGCTAAGTGTAAGTAATCCGTTGATCCCTAGACTATATTGTTTACCTAAAATACACAAACCAGGCAACTCAATGAGACCAATTGTCTCAGGGATCAACTCCCCTACTTACTTGATATCAAAATGGCTAGTGAATGAATACAAAAATTTGCCCGAAAAACTTGAAAGTCTCTCAGTCACTAACTCATTAGAATTTATCCAAAGGATCAAAGATTGTAAATTAGAAAAAGGAGAAATTTTAGTTTCATTCGACGTAACGTCATTGTTTCCTTCGGTACCGATTCCAGAAACTTTAAAATATTTAGAAGAACTTCCTCACAAAAATAAGATCGAACCAGAGAAAATAAAGGAATACGTGAGATTAACAAACCTTTGCATGTTACAAAATTGTTTTCAATTCGAAGGGAAGTTCTATGAACAAAAACAGGGAACTGCAATGGGCAATTGTCTTTCTCCATTCATAGCGGATATATTTATGAGTAACTTTGAAATAGAATTAAAAAATAAAGCTAAATATTTTCCAAGAATTTGGGTCAGGTATGTCGATGATATTTTCGCGATTTTCAATACACAAAAATGCAATTTAAATGATTTCGTTAAACAGTTAAATTCAAAATTCCCGACAATTAAATTTACAGTAGAAAAAGAAAACAATGACAAGTTGCCTTTTTTTGGACACCTTAGTTATTAGGAATGATCTCAAAATAGAAATTGATATTTTCCGAAAAGAAACCAATGTCAATAGATTCATCACGGCGGACTCAAATCACAGCATGCAACAAAAGATGGCTTCATTCAATTTTCTAATTAATCGTTTGATCAATTTCCCACTAACAAAAGTAAGATATGAAAGAGAATTGAATGTCATTAAGAATATCGCGATATACAACGGTTTTGATTCGGAAATAATCAATGGATTAATTAGAAAGGCTAACATAAGAAAAACAATCCGTGACACCACATGTCTATCACCACAGAGCAATCGGGAAAAGCATTTTGTTTGTTTACCTTATCATCGCATGACAAAAAATCTAAATAGTATTTTTAAAGAGCGCGGGCTTCAAGTCTGTTTCCGCCCCAATAATTCTCTTAAAACGCTTTTAGGAAATGCAAAAGACAAAATCGAAGAAAATAAAAAATCGGGAATCTACCGAATTGAATGTTTAGAGTGCAATAGACAATACAACGGCCAAACTAAAAGATCGATCGAAACCAGGTATAAAGAACACCTTTCGCACATAAAATTCAACCGACCGGAAAAATCGGGTTTAGCGAGACATGTATTAGAAAATAACCACAGTGTTAATATGGATTGTTTACATCTGATAAAAAACGTGTATAATTATCGAGAACTAGACACGCATGAAAGCATGCACATCTTAAAGAATTTAAACCATGTGGTGAACAATAATGAAACTGGCCCCGTACAATCGACCCTTTTCTCTCTACTTAATGTCAGAGGAGGAACAATATAATAAATCACAGGTAGGCACTTGTCTGTCTTGATCGTAATTCCCTTTTTCAATGTAGTGCATGTTAGTTTAAGTAAAAATAATTTTTAAAAATCTTGTGAAACAAACGCAGTGTACATCTTGGTTTTGAACGGTGTGGATCGCGTACGGAGTTTGATTTTCGTACAGTTGTTTTTCGCCGTGTTTTACCAGGTGCGACACTTTGAAATTATCTGCTGATGATGACAACTTGGTTGTCGAAATGCGTATACAGAATTTACAAAAGTTAATGTGGTAAGGGGTTATATATCAACCTTATTGATCAAGTCAATCAACCACAGGCTCCATCAAATTCAACATTTAATATAGTTAAAATAATATTTGAAGTTAAGAGATCTGTAGAAGCACTCTCATTATTACTACGGATTATTCTTAATCTAATAAAGTCTGAACCTTTATTGAAAACACTTGAACTTTTCAATAATAGGATGTGTACAAATGTACTTCAATAGTGACAACAAAAGTAATTTTTTCGTTGCTTCAATTACTCTTTGCAATTGTCGTGAATAATTTGCAAATCTGTAAATCTACTGGCTTTAATCAAATTCAAATCACAGTATCTACTAAACCATATACAGATTTACCATTCGCTTTGCTGCATATAAATTGTTATATGACTTCTTTAAGAGAAGGATAAATAATTGACATAAACAACGTATGTAGTAATATAACATATAATAATCAACAAAACACATTGAATTAAGTAGTATTGAAATAATGTAAACATTAAATAGTTTGTGAGACAAGTATTACAAGTGAAATTTACCTACACAATGCATTGGGTCCTACCTTAATTGCTACATTAATTCATTGGTAGCAAAACACGAAATTACATTGTGGCTCGATAAAAGGTGGAATACATCTATCTATAATGAAGAATAACGATCTCTAACCTGGCAGCTCTGTTTGTCGGTAAGCCGTAGCAGGCCGCCTTCCCACGTTTATGACTACCAAAGCCGGCATCCCAGGACTAGCCCGGTGTGATGAAAACCTAAATTAATTTTACGTTTTTACTGGAATGAAGTAATAAAAAAGAAATTTTGAGTACATACTCAAGCAGCTTGATTAATCTACGATGTCGCATGCGACAACAAGATAATTTAATTTTAGGGTACTGCTCACAAATCCATGTGGAATTCATAATTTAGAGCAACCCTCTCCATAAGCCCATAAGCGCCCTCAAAAGTTTCGCGTTTTGCGACAAGTAACACCAAGCCAACTCACAACATGTGCTTTGGGTAATCGCGATCGCCGATATGACAACACAGTTATGTGATCGACATTCGCGTTCTGATTAATCGACATCAACGCATGATACTAAATATGGCTTTCAGAAAGTTGTAACATTTATGTTGAAATTTAAAAAATTAAAAAAATTACTTGGAATAATATGGAAATAACATGATATTCAATTAAATAAATTTTAAAATAGGTTTTACAGTAAAAGAACAGAACTATAAAAATTTAAATATTTACAAATAAAATAGTAAGTTCTCAATGGCGTAGACACGGCTGCAACAAGTTTTTTGTGATTTGGTGATTCTTGACTGTTTTTCTGTACTAGGTAATTTCGTTTCGCCTCTTCGAAAACTTCCATCATTTTGTTTTCTTTCTTACATTCCTTAACAATATGACTATAATTATTGCAAGAAAAACATTTAGTTCCACCAGGTTTATCTGGCACTTTCCAGATAAATGTCTTATCTTATCACAATTAAATATCTTAGGCTTGGTTTTCTTGTCGTTGGAAAGTAGTGGTTTGCTTTGATAAATTTTCTCTGAATTCCCTTTTGTCCAAATCAATTCAATTAATAAAATTATATATTATATTTTTGATAGCAGCATAAAAAAATCAGAAATCGACCAGATTTGATAATCCGTCGAAATGTTCGATACTGTAACACATAAATAAATAAATAGACCACGTTCTATATCATCTCAAATAAAACACTGCATTTATATATATATATATATATATATATATATATATATATATATACATATATATACGAAGAGTCCTAAACAGCGTGTGAGTTGTGTCCTGAGAAGTTCCGTTCTCTCGACATTGCAACGAGATTGCACTCGTCATCTCTTGGAGCTGTGCTATCGCTTACTGAAGCTGAAGATCTTCACTTCGCTTCTTTTGGTAAATTTAAGTTAGGGCTTACCCCTTTTACTCAAAGTCTTGATTTTCGATGAATCTTATGTTTATTTGCTTGATGTAGGCTATTCACCGTCTTCTGTTTCCACTTTCATGAGTGGTCTTCTGTATTTTGAATGTGTGGTTGTGTAGTCTGTTATGTGTATGTGTCGGGTTTTCCTGTTGTTTCATCTGATTGTAAATGCTTTTCGCTTGTTTCCTAAAGTGTGTTAATAATGAGTCTAATTTCGCTTCTCTGTGTATTTATACGTTTCGTACAAATCACGGGGCCTTTAGTGCTAACCGTAGTGTTCTGTTTTGGAATGTTTCTAGTCTTGTTTTGTGTGTTTTTAACGTTTTGTTTTCCGGTTAGTATCATCAAGGCGCTCCGGGTTTTTCGTGGCCTTTTTTATAGTGTTGTTTATGTATTGTCTGTATGATTGTGTTTTATCTAGGGTTACTCCGAGATATTTTATTTCATTTTACCATTCTATGGGCATATTATTTATTTGTAATCACTCCGGTGGTGTTTTTTTTGTTCTTTTTGAACATAATTGTCTGCGTTTTGTCCGTATTTATCGCGATGCGTTATGTGTAACACCATTTGATTAAATTGCTTATATTTTGTAGTAATTTATTTGCGGCCATGTGTTCTTTGAATGACTGTTAGAAATGTAGTGTCGTCGGCATATGTGGCCTTTATACCGTGTTGTGGTTTGGGAATGTCCTTGGGGCACTCCTGTTGTCAACACATGTACTAGCGAATTTGTGGCTTGTAGATATATTAGAAATGTGCGTCTGTATAGATATGATTGCATTACTCAGATTAGGTGTTCGGGATAGTTGTGTGTGTATTGTTTGTGTATTGCCTTGGTGCCACACACGGTCAAAAGCTTTCGAAATATATAAAAATGCAGCTACCGCTTTTCTGTTTTTATTAAACCTGTCATTTATGTACTCTGTCACCCTAGATAGTTAGTTGTGTCATTGTTGAGTGTTGTTGTCTGAAACCGTGTTGTTCGTCCGGTATTATGTTATTTGCGTATGAGTGTCTTGTTATTCCGGAGAGTAGGAGTCTGTCTATTATTTTGCTAATTGTCGGGAGTAAACTGGTTGGTCGGTAGTTGGTTGGTAGTTTGCGTTTTTGTTTGGTTTTGAGAACATGACTATTTTTGCATGCTTCCATTTTTGTGGGTATGTTTGTAGTTTAAGTACTGCGTTAGCTTGTGAGTATGTACATATATGAGATGTTTTGTGGGATAGAGCTTTAGCCATTCTTTTGCTTACGCAATCGTAACCCGGTGCTTTGTTATTTTTTTTGTCTTTTATTTCGGTTGGGGTGAAATAATCCGTGCGTTGTGCTTTTTATTTTTTCAGTTCTTTGTTTGTTTGTCTGTGTATTTCAGCTATGTGTTTTATGTCGGTGTTCTCCCCATTTGGCGTGTTATTTGTTACGCGTTGTGGCGCGTATGTGTAAGTGTTGGTAGTAGTGCTAGCTTCTGTGTGTTATAATTTTGTTTTTCGCACCCGAAGATCGCTCTGCAGGTGGCCTGTGGTCGATAGTTTTCGACAGGAGTGTCCCAAGGATCAATAATAACACACTTATACGCAATATATACAGCGGACATCTCCAAACTACGACACTGTATAATAGCCACATACGCTGACGACACTGTATTACTAACAGTCATTCAAAGAACATATAGCCGCAAACAAATTACAACAAAATATAGACAACTTAATCAAATAATGTCACCCATGGCGCATCGCGATAAATACGGAAAAAACGCAGACAATTATGTTCAAAAACAACAAGAAACTTCCGCCGGAGCAATTGAAAATAAATAACACGCCCATAGAATGGAAACACGAAATAAAATATCTCGGAGTAACCCTAAATAAAACACTATCATACAGACAACACATACACAACACTATAAAAAAAGCCCCACTAACCTGGGGCGCCTTGATGGTGCTAACCGGAAAACAATCCACATTAACACCAACGACAAAGACACTAATATATAAAAAAAGTAATACAACCAGTACTAACATACAAAGTGTACTAGCAAAGCTTTGCAATATGACGCAACAATGAATCGTAGGAAGACATGTTCATACGTGCATAGTAGCCGCCGCACCATGTCGATGGGCTCAGTTATTCATTAGCAGTGAGAGTGTAAAGTGCTTGCGATGGCATCATGGTCACGAAATGAGATAAGGGCAGTTTTGCGTTATAATTTCGTGCGTGGTTTTGAACATAGACCAGTGCTTGGAAGAAATGACTCTTGCACTAGGTGATATTTGTCCACATCGTACAACGATATTCAAGTGGTATAGAGAATTCCAAAGGGGAAATTTGACTGTGGAGGATGCTGGAAGGCCGAGAAGGCTATGAACGTCAGCTACGGAGGACAACATGCTTAGTGAGGACAGGCGAGTGACCTACCAACAGATAGAGGGTACTTCAGGCCTAAATGCATCAGCAATTCGTTCGATTCTGCATAATCATTTGCACTTGAAGAAACTTTGTTCTCTCTGGGTGCCGCATCGACTGGAGGCGATTTTCCAGGGACCTTCTGTGGGCTTGTGACGAGTGTACTTTACTCCCTAGTGAAACTTGGCAGAACTGGCTTAAAGATTGGTTTCGGAGGATGGAGAGGTGATTGAGTGTAGAGGAAATTACTTTGAAAAAATTAAATAAACAAAGCTGTATTGCAAAATTTTCGTAGTACCCTTTGTACGCCTTCCCCATTGAGTTACACGTTAAAAAACACACAAAACAAGATTAGAAACATTCCAAAACAGAACACTACGGCTAGCACTAAAGGCCCTGTGATTTGTATGAAACGCACAAATACACAGAGAAGCGAAATTAGACTCATTAATAACACACATTAGGAAACAAGCGAAAAGCATTTACAATCAGATGAAACAACAGGACAACCCGACACATACACATAACAGACTACCAACCACATATTCAAACTACAGAAGACCACGCGTGGAAGTAGAAACAGAAGACGGTGAATAGCGGTAAGTCTTAACTCAAATTTACCAAAAGAAGCGAAGCGAAGATTCTCAGCTTCACTAAGCGACAGCCTAGCTCCAAGAGGTGACGAGTGCGATCTCGTTGAAATGTCCTTCTCAGGCCCCAACTCATGCGCCGCTTAGGAGCCGAGAAAATACATTTTCATCGTACGTCCGCGAAAATATCAAGTGTAATATATATATATATATATATGTATATATATATATATATATCATATGTATCAGAATACTATCTAACACATTTGCATATGTATTTAGGAAAATTATAGCTATTAAGTTTAAGCTTAACTTAACAAGAACTTCGCACCCTTTAATATTGAAATACATATATCAAAGGTAATTTATTTTAATACATTTTCTCTTTCGTTAGGTATTGAAGCCCTAAAAAGGCAAGTGCTTGGAAAAAGTAGGATATATCTAAATGGAAGTTGTAGATATTTTGAATGCAACTTGGGAAACCTATTAGTAGATTCTTTCGTAAATTTTAAAGCCGAAAAATACAGAGGTCCATACTGGAGCGATACTTCAGTCGCATTAATCAATGGGGGTTCCATAAGGAAAAGTATATCGCCAGAACATGAGAATGGAAACATCACTGTAGCCGATGTATATGGTTCTATTCCATTCGACAACGTCTTAATCACAATCGATATTTCCGGATCGACATTATTACATGCCATAGAACACTCTGTAAGCTCAGACGGAAATACCTCTCACGGTGAATTTTTACAATTTTCCGGTATACATGTTGTTTATAATCTTGCTAAGAAGCCCTTTGAAAGAGTAGAGAGCCTCAAAATTCGCTGTGCAAACTGTTTCATTCCAGTTTATGAATCCATAGATATAAATAAAACATATAAAGTTGTTACTAATCACTATCTCGCACAGGGTGGCGACGGCTTTGAAATGTTTCGCGCAGAGGCTCATAAATTTGTATCGGAACCAGTTATGGACGTCGACATATTGAAAGAATACATAAGTTATTATCAAATTATAGACCCGCGTATAGAGGAAAGAATTGTTATTAAGAATGATCAGAGGAAAATTATCATATTCAATTCAGCATTTAAAACTAATAAAAAGGTAGAAATAGTGGCATTAAGTACTCTTACTATTTATTTCTATATATTATTTTATTGTTATTAAATGAAAAATATATTAAATATTTATACTTTTCTTAGCGTTTCACTACATTAGGTAGATTAGGATTTATATTAGCTATTTTTTAATTAATCAAGTAGTTAGAATATGTGAGAACTATAGGGTTTTACAATATGGACTTGACAACTTTTAATTCAATTTGTGAACGCACCCTTTCACTAATCATCGAACTGTCACTGTCAATTTATTCAGTAAACTTAACATTTTCATCATGGTAAAGTACACGAACGAACAACGTCTGCAAATTACAAAAATTTACTACAGAAATTCGGAGTCGGTGACCGCTACTTTAAGAGCGTTAACTCCGATTTTCGGTCGTAATTCTCGCCCTAGTAGACAGGCAGTAACAAGTTTAATGCAAAAATTTGAGTCTACATATTCGTTGTGTGATGTTGCCGTGCCAGTGAGACAACGGGTTGGTCGAAGTGTCGAAAATATCGCTGCCGTTAAAACGTCCGTAGCAAATGATCCAAATCAGTCAATTCCACGGCGTTCTCAAGAGTTAGACATCACCCAGACCACTTTATGGCGAATTTTACGTAAGGATTTCGGTTTACACCCATACGAGATCAAGCTGACTCAAGAATTGAAGCCGATGGACCATTTGAAGCGACGTACGTTCTCCGATTGGGCTCTGGAAAAGATGCGCCAAGATGATCAATTTCATCGCAAAATCATTTTCAGTGACGAAGCTCATTTTTGGCTCAATGGGTTCATCAATAAGCAAAATATGCGTTATTGGTCGGGTGAAAATCCACATGTGCTTCATGAAACACCAGTTCATCCACAAAAAATAACTGTTTGGTGCGGTTTACATGCCGGCGACGTCATAGGGCCATATTTATACGATAATGATCGTCACGTTTCTGTGAATGGTAATCGTTATTGCGCCATGATTACCGATTATTTTTGGCCCGAATTGGAAGATATGGACTTGGACAACATGTGGCTTCAGCAGGACGGTGCCACAACCCACACAGCACACGTTACAATCGATTTATTGAAGAGTAAGTTTGATGAGCGTGTTATCTCAAGAAATGGACCAGTCGATTGGCCGCCTCGTTCGTGCGATTTAACGCCTCTAGACTTTTTTCTTTGGGGCTACGTCAAGTCATTGTCTATACCAACAAGCCGACAACGTTGGAAGAGCTCAGAGCCAACATTGAGCGCGAAATAGCAGCCGTTTCGGCCGAATTGTGTGGTCGAGTCATCGAAAATTGGGTCCAACGAATCGACCGCTGCAAACGTGCCCGCGGTGGCAATATGAACGAAGTCGAATTCCATCCATGTGTTTTGATTGTACTTCAACCCGATAATAAAGTTTTTGAAATATCTCAGTTGGTCTGCATTTTATTTTGAAAAAAAGTTGTCAAGTCCTTATTGGAAAACCCCTTATAAGTGGTGACTTAATTGGCACAAGAGTAAGTACAAGTAACTGTTTTCCTGATTTGCTGACAGCAAGAACTAGACCTTTCTTTCGGTATAACTATACTTGCAAAAGATAAGGTCACTTGTGCTGTTATTCTTTTCTTTAAATAGTGTCAAAAATTAAATTTTCGACTTGTCATAATCTAATGTATGTACATACATCAAGGGGTTTCAGTTCTATTTTTTTATTAGTAAAGCGTTTACAAAAAAGTACCGACAATAAATTTTCTATGTAATTCATCTTACGTAAGAAATTAAATATATGTTTGCATTGCTTGCAGATTACATACAATGTAATTCCCATTGAAAACTTATATACGCAAAAATAGACTGCATTCGTTTAATAGTGTTTGTGCCGCGAACTAATGCAACACAATGCTGATTAAAACGTATGTTAGATACTGCTTACAAAGTCTTTAAACTTACATCCTCATCGTTTGCAAGTGCCCCATGCAATGTACTACCTGATCATTTCAACAATAATTATAAAGCTATGGAAAAAATTATGTTAATGATGAATCCTGGTTTCACCTGTCTGACCTTGTCAATTCTCTAAACGTAAGAATGTGAAGCAGAGAGAATCCTTACTTTTTTTGTAGAAGTTGTAGTGAATTCACAAAATATGGAGTTTGGACTCATATTTCTTGAAGGAATACTAAATGCTGAGTAATTTCGATTGAAAATTTTATTAGAATCTATAAATATTTTATATGATGATGAACTACAGGAGATCATTTTCAACAAAATGAAGTTCGCACCTCGGATTCTTCGAAATGTCAACAATTCTGTCAAGAAAATAATTACACATGTAACACATCTTAATAAATTTTTGTTTAGTATATTTAATTTTCGTTCTTTCTAACAAAATACGAAGAAATTCCAAAAATAAATTGTAGAAAAAACATGAAAGAAATTCTAAAGGTGTAAGGTGTGAACTCTCCTAGGAAAAATAAGCGAAGAAGGCAAAAATGAATCACGTTCGTCTACAAAGTTAAAGACACATAAAGCTATAAGAGTCAACATCGTAAAGGAAGTGGATGATGTTGTTCGATTAGAAAACCCGATTGGCTAAATGACCTAGAATTTCTTGGGCTAAAGTGCAAAAACTGGTGCAAAAGAGAGGTAGACATAGGAGTAATCAAGGCCAACCTCAGTACTCATATACCAAGAAGTCAATAGACTCCACAAAGACATAAAGACCACAAGAGAGGTATGAAGATGTGGCAGTACAATTGCCTCCGTGGTCACTACGTTAAACGTTAAATATTGGTATGTAAGTAGATAATAGAAATGTAAATTAAACGAATGTAATTGAAACTATAATTAGGCAGTATCAAACATACGTTTTATTAGCATTGTGTTGCATTAGTTCGCGGCACAAACACTATTAAACGAATGCAGTCAATGCTATTTTCGCGTATATAAGTTTTCAATGGGAATTACATTGTATGTAATCTGCAAGCAATGGAAACATATATTTAATTTCTTACGTAAGATGAATTACATAGAAAATTTATCGTCGGTACCTTTTTGTAAACGCTTTATTAATAAAAAAATAGAAATGAAACCCCTTGATGTATGTACATACATTAGATTATGACAAGTCGAAAATTTAATTTTTGACACTATTTAAAGAAAAGAATAACAGCACAAGTGACCTTATCTTTTGCAAGTATAGTTACAATACCTACGTTTTTTTAGTACGAGGGGCCGTTGTGATATACGTATTCAACAAACTGAAAAACTAAAAAAAAAACACTAAAATTTTTAGTTCTATGAATTCTGAACAAAGGAAAAATAAAATAAATGTTATATATGGAAATATTTATTAAACTAACATTTGATTAGAGCTCCACGTGCTTTTATAAGAGCTTTGATGCGTTTAGGCAAATTCGAGATTTGATGTTCAACATGATGTTCCTCTGAGATATTTTGCCATATATGTATTTTTAAATATGTTACTTTATAAGTTCTATAGTTCACTTCATCGGTGAACACGAACATTTCTCCAACACAAAGTCTCTGGCATACGACATACACAGCGCCAGCTGTTCCAAAAAACTAGAGTATTTATTTCAAAATTAGTACTAACAATTATTATTTTTTTAATGATTCTTTAAATATTTTGATAAATTAACTGCAGAATTCTTAATATTATTATTATAATAAGATTTACCTCAATATTACTTTCATCTTTTGTTAGGTTCAGTGCTGAGCCAGCTACTAACTCTCTTGGGAGAAACTTACACGTGAGACAAATGTTCCTCTGTATGACGACACTTAGTGGCGCTGTAGCCAACAATCTCCTCTAATAAAAGTCGTTTTGCGTTTTAGGCCTCTTCCCAGCCTTGATCTTATATTCCTTGTCTTTCATAGAGCACACCGAGAATATTTAATTTTGTTTATAAACGCCACTTTCGAAAATTTTTATGAATACAAATAATTATAATTTGCCAACGTTCAAACTCAGTAAGTTCTCTCGTTTTCAGCACTAATGAGCTATTGAATTGCCAATGAATAATTTCAAAATAGAATGTTTAAAAAAAGGAGGTATTCTTTCAATTTCTTCTCTACTTCTAGGAAATACTAGTAGTAATAATTCTCCACGTTATGGAAATTCCTACTGTAAATATCCCTTCTAAAAATTATTTTTTTGTATAAATACTCTAGTATGCACAACTTTTTGAAATATGCAAAATGTACGCAATAGTCGTTGATTAGACATATTCGATCATTTTATATTAGTTAATTTATGATTGATATGACGAAATTTTCTGATGCCATATATTTAATCGCAAGCAAGAATTTGGTACGCGTTGTATTCTCAGAGAAGAGTTAGAATCCAGACAAGGGCCGTACAATAATGAGCAAAATGAGAATGCCTTGCCCATACAATTTGTCACATGCGGTCTGAATCTCAAAATCGTATTAAATGTAACAGCTAAATTACGTATACTATCATGTAGTCTAATTTTAGTGTTTTTAAACCAACGGTTAAATGAGTTTACGAAATTATAACGCTCATTTTTATTACCGAAAACATACGCCGCTGATTTGGTAAGAAATGCCTTGAAGATATTTTATATAAGCTAGCCAAATCTACATTAATTTTTTTTCACCTAATATCACCAGCGTTCATATTGCAGTGATAGGTACTATGAACTATTAAATAAATTTTAAATATTGATATGAATACTTGCTTACGACACAATATTTCATTATAATTGAGAATCTTTTTGTTCGAATCAACGTGTTTTATGACCACGCAACATATTATACTTTATTAATTTCACTCATGATAATTGTCCTAATAGTTTATAAATACTTTCAAATAAATTGGTATAACTTATTTAAATTTATCATTCACTGATAATACATTGATCATCATCTAGTACTGGATAATGTTGTCAGTATCGATATAACTATCACCACATTAATTAATAGACTATCATTTGTTTCACTTCTAGCAAAATTTGTACGTGTTTACTATACAAATGACTGAGTAAGATTTTCCCTCATTTCAAACTGAATCTGTATTTATAAGCTTATTAATGCCAACAATCAAAATTGTATAAACAAAGGATGTTTTATATTGACGATTGGTATTTAAAAAAATAATTTAACCATACATTACAAAATAGTAAACATTTTTGGATTCCTCAACTTTCCTTTATTCACATATATCCCCTTTTTCAAATAAAAAATTTCATTTTATGGATGTCAACATAATATTTCAATCATATAATCTTAAGGTTTTAACATAATTTTCTTTATAATTGCTGTTCCTTTAAAATTTTCATAACTATTTATTATTACCTATTGTATTATAGGTATTGTTATCTAAAACTATTTTATACCTTTTCCTATCTTTATTTTACTTCTCATTTTATATGTATGAATTGCTTATAAATTCTTTGTTTTGCTAAAGCGCCTTACTAAAATGATTCTATACTTATCTTAATATTCCTTTCTATCACATTAGCATGTTTACATTTTTCTAGCTATATTTCCTTCAATAACTCTCTCATCGATACATAATTAACATTTCCCCTAGATACTTCCTGTCATTCATCAAAAAATTACCTTATACTAATTGATAATTATTCTCTTTTAGGTTCATTATATTCTAAGAACAATTTAACAAGAATTATTCTATGTTATATGCACAATCATTATAATATACCCGTGACATATACCTACTCATTATGCATAAATAGCATTAATATTTACATCAGAGTCTATATGCTCATCATTTGCTTTCATCAAGTAAGTATTTAGGACTAATTACAATAAATTATAAATATATTCTTTAATATTTATATTTATATGTTCGGTTCATTACTATATACATATAGTACATTACTTATTTTGCGTCATATCACTTTATTAAGTTATGATATTAATTCCTATAGTATTATAGTCTGTATATATAAATGAATGTTTGTCTGTATGTCCATTATAGAATCGTAAACTATTTATTTGATCATGTGATGATCTTTAGCAAAGTTGTTGTGCATGAGCCCACGAAGGTTTTTCCAAACATTGCACAGAACTACAAAAATAATCAGTGGCTCAGTACGCGTGCTATATTAGCAGCCAAAAACATCGATGTCAATACCATCAACTTCACCATTCAGAATGAAATACCTGGCGAAACGACAACATATAAGTCCATCGATACTATGGTGAATCAAGACGAAGTTGTCAACTATCCAACTGAATTCTTGAGTTCGCTTGACTTGCCAGGCATGCCACCGCACGTTCTTACATTGAAAATTGGCGAACCCATCATTCTTCTTCGAAACATAAATCCACCACGACTTTGCAACGGAACCAGACTCTCGGTCAAGAAAATGGTGAACAATGTTATCGAGGCAACAATTTTGACTGGAAAATTCAAAGGTATCCCAATAATCCCGACAGATATGCCATTCGAATACAAACGTTTGCAATTCCCGGTACGACTCGCTTTCGCAATGACTATCAACAAAGCACAAGGACAATCGTTGCAAGTGTGTGGATTAAATTTGGAGAATCCATGCTTCTCACATGGGCAGCTCTATGTGGCCTGCTCACGCGTCGGAAAACCTGATTTATTCGTTTACGCGCCAAATGGAGAAACAAGAAATATTAAATTTGTATCCCATAGCACTTCAATAAATATCGAATTGAAACGAAACGCTGCAATGTCACAATTTTTTCAAAATGAACAAAATCAATAAAATGACTCAAAATGAATTGAATATTTGTGTAATCTTTCCTTCAAATTTATTTTAGTTGGTGGCTAGTATATATGTAATAGTATTTTAAATAGACAATATATTGTATTTATCACCTCCAATAAGTGGAACAAAGAACATACAAACAACAAAGAACATGTACCTCATGCTAATTATGAATTTAGTCAGTCAGTTATTTCATTGCCAGACTGTTTATTTCACTTTGTTATGAAGAGGTGATGTAAATAATTGTAATGAACAGTTGATCCCCTAAAGTTATGAAAATACATGCACATCTATTATTTTTTCTTTGATACTCTCCAATATAAAACGCGAAAATCGAAATATTATTAAAACTTTAAGCATTATGCCTACCTTTTCAAACTGTTTATCAGTCCAAATGGAAAACAAAGACTTGCATTAGCTAAAAGATCTAGAAATTCATCAAGTCTACTTAAAGTAGTGAATTAGACGTTCCACTGTCATTGTAATTATGCGACTTGTTTTTTGTCCTCAATTTTGCGCTAATAAAACTACAGTGATATTTTTGAATTGATTTATTGAACGCTATAATTGATTAATATTTTGTAATACTTCTAAAGAACTAATCAATGAAACGTATATTAATATATATACATATACATATATACTTCATGTGTATATGTTCCTTATATACACAGGGAGATATTGTACTTTTTGAAAAACAAAGTATACATACTACATATATATATGTATATAATACAATAATTGTACATATTAACAACTTATGTGTGTGTATCTATACTGATTAAAGATCCGACATGAATTTATAGAAGAGAAAGTTAACAATAATTGTCATCGAACAAAAAAAATAAATATGTCTAATTACAATACAAAAAAAAATTAAAGTTAAATGTGATCTATAAAAATGAACAACAATATACACAATAATTGAATTAAAGATAATCACAGTCGTGCTTACAAAAATTGTATTATTAAATATAGACATGATATTGTCGAGATGCTTAAATTAAATATCATTTTCTTATTCCTCCCACTTGTACAACACATAAGGTATTAATTATATATTTTATTTTATATTAGTCTTAAGACATTTTACCTATAATGTATTGGCTTTCGAAAAATATCTACTCTTCTTAATATTCCCCTTGAAATATTTTAAATACTCACATATAATCTCAACAATATCACACTATGACAACTTAAAATATAATTTTTCTAAGAAAATATTTCAGATATTTGTATTTTTATATATCCTTTTTTTATTAATTAGAGAAAACACCAACACAGCCTTTTTTCTTGAATTTCAGGTTCGTATTAGAGAGACAAAAAACTACCCAATTATGGAATTATCAACAAAACAGACACTAATAGATTCGTGAAAATTTAAAAAAGTACCATCTTCTATTTTTGTCCAGAACATTTCAACCGAAATTTGAAGCAATTTAAAATTTGTAAATAAGAAACTTGTATGCAAAAATTATTTACTTAAAAATGATGAAAGTGCAAAGTCAATTCCTTTTAAAAAAATATTCTTAACTATGGAAATGAAAACATTTAATTTTGTAATGGCAATTTCAACCATTATTTTTCTTCCAAATTTTACAATATCCTAAAATAAATATGTTAATGCAAATTTGTCGAAGCTATGTACAAAATGTGTTTTCGCATTTTTTTGTAATAATTTTAAAGAATTTTCTATAAGAAATTACGAATTCGTGTAGAATACAATTTAAGTGATGAAAATAAATTTGCAAAAGATCTTAGAACCTGAGTCAATTATTTTCTATAATACTATTATGTGTAAACAATATTGAATTTAGAATTTACTTACAGTACAGGTTTAATAATATTTGTTTATCGTTTGTTTCATTAAATACTTTTATTTTAAAAAGAATAACATCAAAACGTTTTCAAAACAGAAAACACGTATTTAAAGAAAACTGGCGTAAATACTTATTAATATTGCAACGAGCTATTATCAGGGATGATTCAAGAGAAGATAGACACAAAAATATTTATCTATCCATATTTCTTTAAAAATCCTGATAAGTTCTGATAATATAACCTAAAATTTAGTATAAAAAACTCCATTTGCTGTATAACAACATTTTTTCATTTGTGTAATGTTTGTATATGATTTATATATTATCTTTATATTAGATGTTCAAGTTTGTTTCAATACAAAATGAAATTTATATAAATACTTGTCTTTTATGTCGTTACTGGTTGCTTTCATAACGTACGTAGTATATATTATCATCACACATGTATGAGCTAGGCGGTCTAAATACAAGTTGCTTTCATTTGTAAAAAATATTTAATAATCGTTAACAATGAACATAAACATATGCTCAGAATAAACCTGTTTAAAATTAAATGCATGAATCAAATGTATTCAAACGTTTGTTCACATTATACGTCACACTAATTGAGATTATGATGTACATTTAATTGGCCTAAAGCATTTTTAACAAATTATTAAATAATCATGGATAGAAAGGTTACATGTATCTTCAATCTAAGATTTTGGTAACTTTTGACAGGTTTCCATATTTTCTTTTTTGAGGTTATAATTCTATGAACATATTTCAATACATAAAATTTTGTTTATGCGGAGAAAGAAAATTGCACAACATGATTGCAACTTAGTGGTGAGAGATTATAATCAAATCGAAGGAATGGGACTATTTACGATCACAGTTGAAAATGTTCATACGATCGCGTAACATAAGCTGTGAATGAGAGTAACTATACATATATACATACAATCTTTAATATGTTCGTAATTTTAATGCAACATAAAAGAAATGTTTAAAGATGGTGATCACTTAAAAAATATTTTGCAGCAATCAAATGATGTCTGAATTATCCTAAAATTTTATTTAGTGAATAAGAAATTCTAATACATAATTGCAAAGTGTTTTATATCAAAAATGGCAGTGATGAAAAGTAAAGGAATGGTTACTTATTATAGTGCGACCAAATAGATTTGAGCTTCGAAGAACATGTGAATTAATTTACCAATCCTCGTATTCGTTTCATGTTTAACAAGCAAATACATTCCTATATAATTTATGTTTCGTTTGTATTTTTGTGTATTTTCTATGCTTTGTTTTCCACGTTTTTTTTTAATTAAATTATGTTTTTAAAAATATATAACAGCATTTAGTATAATAATGGCATGGATGTGAGAATTTATCAACCCATTTTTTGTGTATCTATTTTATTGTTAAAAACGTATATACTTTTCAGGTACTTTAACAATCTCATCATATTTGGCCAGAATTCCTCCAAAGATGAAGTTTTAATTCTTATTCAGAATATAATTAAATATTATGAAAAGGAAAAAAGCTGGTTAATATTCTTTTCCGATTGAACAAGTAATTAATCGTGTTGTTGTCATGAAGGCAAATCGAAAAGCATGATGGTACATATATGTAACAAAATATTTAATTAACATTCCCAAGCAACAACAATGAATACAATCACTCAAAAGTCAACTAATATATAGAAATCTTGTAATATATTTTTGTATGATGCAACAGGTAATTTATATTTAATTATTAAAAGTATAAAAATATTTATATTTATGCATAAATTGCTGATGCATACCTTAAAATAAGATGGAGTAGTAGGCAGATTCAGAACAAGAAGATTAATTTAATATAATGTTTGCACATGTTTAATATACAAATTGTGTAATATATTTATAACTAAGGTCTATATGCCTATGTAAAAAATTTTAACATTTTTCTGTCAGAAAATTAAATTAGATTAGAAACAAGTCAGTTCATAAATATTTTTGTCTTGGAATGTAGGATTGGACTCGATGATGCTGCATGAATCAATTCTCCTTTGGTTGCACTATAATGAGTTCCGACACGTATTAAAACATATTTTTTGATTTAAGTATTATTTTGTTTAGTGATACGTATTATGTACTATTTGAATACACTTAATAATTACATTCACAAAGTAAAATCTATTTTCTTTAATATTGAATTATCTTTCGATATACATATTTTTTATTATATTTATCCTGTATTTTAATTCAATCTATAAAGTAAATAACTTTTATACTTATAATTCGTCTAAAATATATTATATGAGAATATAATAATACTCTGAAAACAATTTTTTTTCAAGAATTCTCAGAGGAATATAAAATGTAGACTGCAACCCAATTCCTAATTTACAGATGTGCATTTACATCAATTGTTTTACAACAAATTTGTAAGGAAATGTATTGATTCATTTATGTTGAAACAAACTTTCTATAAACTCGTAAACCAAAATAAAAGTAGTACTAAATTACCTAATTTCGTGTGATAAATAAGTACTTTTGTGACTTTATTGAATGAATCTAAGAAATATCTACATTTTTAATTTGAAAATCTCAATACAACATTATATTTCTTGCAATTTGAAAAATTTATAAGCTTAATAGTATAATCCTATCCCCAATAAAAGAGTTTCATTTACTCTAATAAAAGAGCTTTCATTT
This sequence comes from Dermolepida albohirtum, assembly GCA_031893035.1. Lineage (NCBI taxonomy): Eukaryota > Metazoa > Arthropoda > Insecta > Coleoptera > Scarabaeidae > Dermolepida > Dermolepida albohirtum. The sequence goes on from JAVIWB010002519.1 coordinate 281,378, forward strand.
CAAATACTTATATTTTTAAACAAAAAGTTTTTTGCTGAGGCGAGTAGACTTTAAACTAGGCAAAATTACTTTTTAATCGATATCTTCTATGAAATCTACTTAATTGAATATCATCAATTATATTAATCTTATTTAGTAGTATTGACGAAACATATTCATGCAAGTGCATATGCACGTAGAATAAAACAGGGACATGATTATAACAAATTTAATTCGCGCTTTTATATACTTAGACGCGATTGGCCTTCTCATTAGTTTCTGTTTGCTGCTGCTCCTCCTCATTGACTTTACCAGTAATGCAAGAAGCTAAAACGATATGGAATTCCGTAATCGAAGTTTGCTTCTTTAATACTAAGAAGCGTCTGTATCGTTTAGTAGCCGGTAGGATAACCAACAATAAGCCAGACATGGCTATAAATAAGCCCGCCAGATAGAATGAAAGATCATAATTTCCAGTTATGTCATATAACCAACCTGAAAAATTATATTTTGTATTATTAGCTTAGAACAACTACAACAATTTTATAATAAAAATAGTTTTAAACAAAGACTATTAATTATATTACAATGATGAAAAACAAAGTTAAACACAATTAGTACTCGTTAACTAGAGAGTTTAATGAAGTACCTAATACTAATTCTACATAATCTAATATAAAACACACGTTTTCTCAAGTGCAGCATAGAAAGAGTAAAGTCTCAACACTACAGCCACTTTATATTTGTTTTCGATTTATATATTGAATTCAATAACGCAATAACCAATAAAAGCTGTGAAAATTCGAAACAGAAATCATCTTTGAAAATAAAGATAATGGTAAAGAAGATGAAAATATCCAACATATCAATATCTCCTATTTTAAAGTGTGCTTTGAAGCTAATCGCATATATACTGTATAGGGAGTTAAAAAGTTTGAAAAAGTGTATAGCTGATTAGTTTAAAATACGTACTGAAGTTGCTGTATCACCTCAAAGTAAGTTATAGAGTTATTAGATTCATTTTTCAAAGACGAAATGCATAATAGCTATTGAAGAATGTATAAGAAATAGATCATTTACAGGTATATTTGTTAAAAACTTGAAACATACACTTAAAAAGTTTCATAATTTTACCGTCATTTTAATAAATATTACACATAACGCTATATGTAAATATAATACTTTCTATTCTTATATATATGTGAATTACAAAAAACTAGCTATGTATCTATTTCATTATTAACTTACCTCCTAGTGGTGGTCCTATAAGATTAGCGATTCCTTGCACCAAAAGAAGTAATCCATAAGCATTAGTAAATCTTTCTAAAGTGATTAATTCAACGAGGATTATGCATGTCAAAGAATAATTTGCTGCAATAAAGAGACCGAACGCACCAGAAGCAGCCGCCAACGCCCAATAGGACGTTAATAATGGTACCATGGCAGTAGCGGCGCCACAGAATCCCATGCATATGGCGTATATAATACTTGGACTTATCCATGGTCTATCACCTGCCCAGCCCAAAATGATCTTAAAGCAGAGAAGAAACGAAATTTTTACATAAAGCATGCAACTTTTTATAGGGTTTAAGTTTTATTTTTCTATATTTTACTTTTAATACATTTATTTATTTTTTGTATAAATAAGAACATAGTCTATGTTACTATCTTTTTTTTTATGAAAAAAAAATTAAATCTACTAGGTTGTAAAACTACAATCTTGATTATAAATATTTCTTTACACGTAGTGTTAACGCAAATGGTGGTCGATTCTAGCATTGAGCACTAATAGTTAGATAACTACATATAATGTTTATAAATCATATGGTTGCACCACACATGAAATAAACATTTAAAATCGGAATTAATTTCGGAAATTAATCAACTTAACATATTTTCAAAATATATGCTAGTTTAGTCTTAATAAGTACAGTCCCACGTCTTACAGAAAAATTCAAGAACTCTTTCCCCTCTTTGATGTCGGACTTGTCTACGACCATCATGAGCCTACAAGCAAAACGAGACTCGTCTAAAGAAACGATATTGTTCCACTCTACCCCAATCTGTCCGTACATTACACCATTCTAATCTAAGAGCATGATGTAGATTAGTGAGAGGTAATATTAGTCTTGGACGATAGGAAATCAACCTAAACAAACAAATACGGCGATATATGGAATTAGCATAGGAACTGAGACTCCTTTAATGCTCTTTTGAGGCCATTTAAATTCTCTCAAAGGTACATTTACGAAGTTCTGTAATTATTCGCTTTACTATATATCTAAAGATTAAATAATGCCATATTCCAGAAAGACAGTGGTCGTCTTCATATTGCAGTTGTTACGACTCCTGCAGAAGGTTAATGTTAATATTCTCAAATAATCTACGCTGTCGCTAAGTCTCTCCCCCATATAATAAAACGAAGGGTTGGTAGGCTTCCAAATATTCCAATGAACAATAGCTGCATGAAGTTCTACAAGTTGCTTGGGATGAGCTTCCACAGGAGCCCAAAAAACATCTCATTAGAAGCATGCTTTATGTAAAGTGGTAACTCTATAAAGGGTGACGAATTTTTCAATGGAAATTTATTCATTTATTATTCTCAACACAAACATTCCTACAAAATTTGATATAAACGTTGGTATATACTTTTACACGGTGATGCGTTCTTTTTGTCACAGTATATTATAACAAATGAAGAAAATGAATTAGAGAATAAAATGGAATAAAAATGAAACATAACACAAATCTGAAGTAAAGCGCTTCGAGAATTTCAAATACCTAGGGTTTTGCATAAGAAGAGTGGAACGCCATACTGATGAATAAACGAATGAGAAAGGGATAAAATCCCGAATGAACAATCTGGAAGTATATTAAAATAGTGTCAATCAAGGACACAAATATATTTCGGATGGCTAAGTTGTTTGTACTGTATGACGAATGACAGGCTTATTAAAAAGGTATATGAGCAATTTCACAAGAAAAAGCAACACGAGGCAAACTAAAACGAAACTAGAACAATGTGAAAAAATGGACTACGAAAATACTTTTAAAATAAAAAAAATAAAGCATCCACTTCGAGACAAGAAATTTTGAAATCAAGCATTTGTTTAATCTAGCAGTTCTGCCCATAACGATGATAAATTTAGGACTAAGTAAGTACAATTAATCATGTAAAATTTCATCAAAAGTATTGCTTTAAAACCATCAACCTATAATATCATAAATGCCAAAAATTATTCATGAAAAAGAACAAAAAGTCGCTATCTTACGTAATTGATACTCACCTCTCCACACATATTAACAATTCCAATAATTCCAATTAACATTGACCCGTCATTCTCCGACAAACCAATTCTTATAGCATTATCGGATAAGTAGACATAGGGAACATCATACCAGGAATACAACAGGAAGTTAGAAATTGCGAAAATCAAAAATTTTATATCGCAAAAATGCGAAAAATCAAACATGTCCACCAATAAGTTTTTTAAATCAATTAAACCGGCATACCAATCGTGTTTTTCTTTAGCTATAGTCATCATCGAGTTTCTGTATATATCGGGACAAGACGACGCTCTTAATCGGTATCTATTAATGTTTAGCATTGCGCCTCTATACGTTAGTGATAGCCGATGCACTCGTAGATCTTTTAAATAAGCTGGAGGTAATTTCTTAGATGCATTTATGCGAGGTGGTATTATTTCGTTACGTTTTAACCAACATAAAAATGCAGCTTCGGATGTTGTTGTTGTAGCAGTAGCTACACTGGCATTTCTTCCGTGTATCGTTGGCAAGTCTAAAGGATTCATGTTATTTTCTTCTCGAGCCAACGGCGAAGACACGTGACTTTTTTGTAAGTGTACTTCATGTAATCGTCCTGAATCACTGAAACTTCTTGAATGCGTTAACAAATTCGGATAATTTTGTAACAAGACATTATATACGTTTTTGTGTGTCGATAAAAGTTCAAGAACTTCAATAGGTACTTTCTCGTTATTTCTAACATAAGTAGGTAAATTTACTAAGGAACTACACAGGCGGTTCGAATCTAAATAATCCTCTTCGAGTTCTTTTTCGTTGCTCTCTAAAATGGGTTGTAGAACACTTGCTGTATTTGTACTATTGCTGACTGAAAATGTATCTGCTGAAGAGGCGCCGTTTTTCTTTTTAGTTTTCTTTTCCTTGTTCTTTTTTCGTTCTTTTGATTTAATACTACTTGGAGTCCATGGCAGATCACGCATTAAAGCTCCACATACTGCTAAATTTAAAAATAATCCTGCTAAAATTAAAGTAGTCCCTCTCCAGCCATAAGTGTTTAATAATGTTTGCATCAAGGGTGCAAAGATGAATGTACCTATTCCGCTGCCACAAACCGCTAATCCCGTTGCAAATGATCGTTTCTTTTCAAAATAGTAAGCTACTATTACAACAGAAGCCACGTAACATAAGCTTAATCCGAATCCGGCAAATATTCCAAAGGTTATAAATAGTGTTTCCATACTATTAGCCATTGAACTGACGACAAACCCAGCGAATGCCATTACTGAACCTACCATTGTAACAGTTCTGCATCCATAACGATCCGTTAAGAAACTTGCAATAGGACCAGATAATAAAGGCATAGCCATAAATAAACTTCCAATCCATGCTGTTTTGCCGCGGTTTTGTTCGAAATATTTCAAAAATTCAACGAATATTACACCAAAACTGAACGTAATACCATCAGCAATTAGATTAATCATGAAAGATGCTGCTACAACTACCCAACCCCATCCGCCATCTGGAGGTCGAGCTTCAGAGATTTCAATTGATTCACTACTGCTTGAACTTGAATCTGAAGAGGAACTGCTACTGCTGCCGGAATAATTGTTATTGTTTGATGTTATACTTGCGGTAGGACTTTGAGGTGTTTTGACGTTAATCGATTCATTGGAATTTAAATTGTCATGGTTGAATTGCACATGAAGTGAAGGTTTCTCACTATCTGGAGTTGTTACAGACTTGATTGCAGAATTGTTAGGCAATTTTAAAGAAGATATCAAGCCACTTTGTTCATTTCGTTCCAGTAAAAGGTCTGTTTCCTTTTCCCCTTCATTCTTATTCTGGTAGCGTGAAGAATAAAGATTGGCGTTATATTCTTTGTCAACTTCATGATTAATTATATTATTTATATTGCTCTTAAAAGGTGATGAATTTGCCGAAGAAGTTATTGTAACAATGGACGGTGGACGAAATTCTTGAGATCCAGTGTTTGATACTATTTGTATATTATTTTCATAATATCTATTGTGTTTTGGAGTGTTATTTCGCGCTAATCGTACACTTCCTATAATACCGTTGTCAGTATTGTCTAATTTATCATCAACGTTATCGGATCCTGTATTCTTACAATAATTGCTACTATCACGAATTATATTATTCACTCTTGTATTATACTGGCTGTTCTTGATTGGAAAATTATTTTCGCCGCTGTCGTCGGCTTTAAGTTCTTGTCGGAAGTTTGCAGGCAAAATTGGAGTGGTAATATTGACAGTAAATTGATTGTTTTCGTTTTCTTGTTGGTGCTCGTGCTGATTGTGATATTGCTGGGAAGTTTGTTCTTGTTGTTTCTGTTGTTGAGCCATTCTTCTAAATCTCTACAGAACTGTCTGCGTAATGACGCAAGACTTCTCGTTGGGCCAATGTTATCTCTCATGCGGACTAAGCAGAACGGCAGTTGCCGATTATTAATGGGATGAAGATGTCGTTCCATGCGTAGGATGCAACGACCAAGGCGGTTGCAAATCACACTGTAAAATAAAGAAAAGTGTTCAATATATCATAAAGAACCACAAACTGTATCACATACGATATGTATCTATACGAAGTACTTACAATACATTGCAGTATTTAAATGATCAAAATATTTTTTTAATTTTGTATGTACTGTCATATTGACATCACCAAAAACAAATTTAAGTACATATGCTCTTAAAAAACGACAATATTTACAATGTTTAGTATCCACAATAGAAGCTTTTAGACCAATATGGTGGTATGAAAGTTTTTGGTATTTATTATAAACTGTCAAAAGCACGTAAGCATTTTCAATAATTTCTTAAACAGTATCATTGCTTTAGCACTATTCTTAATATTCTCTAAATAACTAATGGAACGGAAGAATGAATAAATATTCTAAATTTAAGTACGCCAACTATTTCGATGCTTAATATAATCCATTGCATGCTAAAGATTTACCTTTACATCAAAAATAAAATATTTTGAATACATTTAAAATGTTGGCACTTCCATTCAAAAACATAGCGTTTTCAATATATTAAATAAGTTCTCACGATAAATTTTGTGGGCACTTCAATATCAACATAAAATAGAGAATAGGGAAATTAACTTTTTCTAAAAATAGTCCAGGCCCATATTATATGTTAAAAATACCTTATTATTAAAAAAATTCTCGATATTTCCCATCACTTTACATGGCAATTTTAAATATTTTAAGGAACCAATTACTACAGTTTGCAAAAATATTGCTCTACGAAATTATTTATATAAAAACTTCATCTTGGATACGAAGTTTATTCTTGTAAGAAATTTTGAAAACATTAAAAAGATAAGTATCAGAAAGCACTACATCTGAAGAATCTACGCTATCATATTGAAAATATTCCTTTTTTATTGACCAACACTGACCGATTGTTCTATTTGGATCTTCAATTATTGACAATATCTAACAGAATTAATGATCTTCTCTAGTTCAATAAGTTTACTAAAAATCTGATTTTGTACTAGTTGGGACTGACTGCATGAGCTACATATACGCTCTTCTTTCTACCTAATTATTGTAATGAATTAATTTTTCATATGTAGTTAAGGGATACAAAAATTGATTTTCGTTCCATACCAGTAGTGATGAACAAATTCGAAGTTGTTCTATCAAGCAGCGCTTTTTTAATTCACGAGGCATCTATCCAAACATTTCAAAACAAATCTCAAACTCTGACTAAGCTGTAGATTTGTCGAATAAGAAACACTAAATGTTTTTCTAAACATGCACTGGTGGTGAAATATGAATTTTATTTTAACTTTTGCCGTAAGATGTCATAATGGATCAGCAACTAAGCTCGCCTTTCTCAAAAACACTACGCAAAATATCTGTCGCAGCTATTTTTCTTCAAAATTATACAACGTACAGTATGCTGAATGAATTCGATCGACAAACACCTTTCCGGATTACAAAGACATGATGAATTTTGAGTATATTGTAAGCATAGAGAAGAAGAGATATTTTGAATTCCACTGCTTATGCATAAATTTATTAATATCCATCACAAAAATACTTTCTTATTCTTCGTTTACCGAGAATTGTTATATACGATCACATTAAGCAACGTTTGAAAACAAACTGCTTGCCAAGCAATTTGTCACTAGTAACGTTTATCTGAATATTTACTTCTTGACATTCGTGTAACACCCATACTTCACCTATAAAATCAGTAACTACAATAATACAATATTCACTTAACATGTGTATCGGTTAGAAAAGTGTTGACTACGGAATAAAAATAGCAACAGAAATATACGATTTGAGTGAATCAATTTATTAGAATATTTTATTAATATATAATGCAGTAAAAGCGAACAATGAATATTAATAAAATAAAATTATAAATTGTCTTTATATTTGCCGTCCATCGTTAGGGTTGTATTATATATTTAATAAAATCTTAAATTAATTGTTTGAACTTAACAAAAAAAGTCACGACGATTTCTTGTTTAATTTAAAGTTTAATAAAAAATTAATTTGGTATTAATGATATATAAGGCGAACATTAATTAAATACGAGGGTAGACGTTTATATTTCGGGAATAGCAAACAAAAAAAAATTTTTATTATCGAAAATAGTTTTATTGCTTTTCAAAATATTCTTCTTGACCACTGTGAAGGCGGTATCTCCAAAATGTGTTTTGAATGCCTCAACTGCCTCTACCTGCGTAGAAAACCGTTGACCACGAAGTTTATTCTTCACGTGTGGGAACAAAAAGAAATCGCACGGTGCTAGATCAGGCGGGTGGCTCATCAATTCAATGTTTTGTCCCGTCAAATATTCAATTCAATGTTTTGTCCCGTCAAATATTCAATTCAATGTTTTGTCCCGTCAAATGTTCAATTGTTTGAACCGACCTGTGAGAGCTCGCATTATCATGGTGAAGAATGATCTGTCCTTTTCGGTTCGTTTTCCGTATTTCTCCAAAAACTTTTGGCAAACAAATAGTTTCGGAATTATCCGTTCTACAACTCTCTAAAAGCACGGTTGCAACGTGATTGTTTTTTCCGAAAAAACAGGCGACCATTTGTTTTGATGTGCTTCGAGCGCGAACAACTTTGTTGATTTTGGCTTATCTTGGAATACCCACACAGTCGATTGCTGTTTACTGTCGGGCTCGTACGTATAGATCCAAGATTCATCACCTGTGACGACGTTATAAATGTTTTTGAAGCACCGCCATTGTGTTTTTGGTGCATTTCTTGGCACCAATCGATTCGAGTCCTTTTTGAGCGGTTGTCAAATTATGTAGTACCCAACGTGAACATAGCTTCTTAACGACTAAATGTTCATGCAGAATCTTATGCACGCTGGTGCATACATACGTAGAGATGCCTCGATCTCACGGTATGTCAAATGACGGTCTTGCATTATCAATTCAGATACGCAGTAATGTTTTGCGACACAACAATATACTGTAGTTTTCGATAGTGCTTCATCACCATAGTAAGAATTCAGCTCGTCGATGTATTCTTGATGAGATAATCCACGCCGAAAGTTATGAAAAGTAATTGCACGAAAATGTTCGCGAGTTAATTCCATTTTTTCGCTGACATAAAATTTTCTAGTTATTGTCAACAATAGAAATAGCGACCGGATAATAAAACTGTCAAGGTAAATATATTGTCAAAATTGACAATGACATCAGATCTGAGATAACACTAACAGTGTTGCCAGTTCCTAAAATATAAACTACTACCCTCGTAAGAGGGTGTGATATCTCCAGTGTTGTGTGGTACATAGATTTTTAATTCAAAGTAGTTCTATAGTTTGTTTGGGAGAAAATCATCATGTTTGTATTTTATATAAAGGTCTACTCAATTCTGAAATGAGCGGAAGAAATTAAGAGGAAGTGGGTCCATATTCTTACAGATAGCCAGGCTGTATTAGAAGCATACATGAAACATACGATCGCGTCGCGTCTCAGCTAGTATAAGAATGTCGACTTGGCGGTATGTAGTAAACTGTTATAGATACAAGAACAAACAAAAACACTGATGAGCTTGTCAGAGAATGCTCAATCTCACTATGTATTGGTTCAGAATCTATATTGAGGGTGCACTATCAGGAAACGAATAAGTAATTGGACAAAGGCAATAGAATGTATTGAAGGACAGGCACAAATATGAACCTATTAAAACATGAATTAACACGCAAACCGCGCACCTATAAGACAATTCTTTAACAAAACTGGCACATTAATTGCAGATGCAATAAAGCTCCATATCATGTGAGAATGTAAGATACTGAATCACAAGGGACAAGTCATTTATGGGCAAACTAAAGCAGACCCGCAGTAATCACAGTTGAAGAAAAAAAATGTTCGGCTTGAAATAGGCGCTGGTTTCAAATCATCAAGTTCCAGCCGATTGAGTTGAGTGAGATCTCGTCGAAACTTTCTTATGAGTGCTTATAAGAATAGTCAGGATACACACAATATCAAGGAATCTGACTTTTGCTTTAATAATTATTTACATTTTTTCTTATAAATAGAGAAACTAAAAATAATATATTCATATTTAGTTTGTCTATATATAAGAAAAAATATAAATAATTATTAAAGCAAAAGTCAAATAGTAAATAGATTAGTTATGCAGAAGCCAATTTTAGTTTTGTAACAATATATTTTGTATATGTTATTAAATATAGAACATTAAACCTATTGGCAATATGACATTACATAATTTTATTTTGTATTTGGCTCGGATTTAAAGAATTCCATGACGTTAAGTCTATTTTACGTACTTAATTAATGCATGCCAAGATTTAGACTTTTTTGCATAGAAATAAGTTTTGAATACTGTACAAAGCATTAAAGTTGGACGGTATATCGTATTTATTTCAGCTTCATCCTCATACTATTCAATAATGTAGTTCAATTAATTTATATTATTAGATCATTAGGTATGCATGTATTAACGCTCTTCTAATTATTTTTGGCAATGCCAATAAAATATGCACATTCACAAGAGCATTATGAATTCTAGAAACTGATCTATGTAAATAGATTAAATAATCGTCGGAATATTTTCATTTGTGAAAAAGGGCCTGCATGATGATACTTACCAATATTTTATTATCAATACAATTAAATGATTCTGTAATTGCCTACTATTCAGTTTTGTTAAGAAACTCAAATCTCATTTTGCACGTGTATAGTTTGGGCAATAAGACCCTTTTATCGTGTAGTATGATTAATAACAGCAGACTATCTTAACAGTTTAAAAATATCCATTAAATACATCAACATCATTAAAGTAATAATTATCTAATCTGGTAAACAACAAGCTTTCGAGATATAGTGAAGATAATATTATCGACATTAGTCCAAACTTAATTCTAAAATGAATGGAAAACTAAAATACTTATCATTTAAGGAAGGTCAAAGATTTCATGACATTCATAGGATAATAAAAAGGTCATCATGTCATATTTTTTATAATACATTGAAAACATTTTCTTTCTGTTTCTACAAAAACGTTTTAAAATTTTTGAAATAATGAAATGAAATAATTTCTAAAGAAAACTATATCGCATTATATGCATACTCATTTATAAGAATTCATGAAGCTACAAGCCTCTAATTTTAACTTTTAGCAGAAAAATACGTCTGAAATAAAATGAAAGTTAAATAATTACAAAAAGAATGACAAATTGTAGAACTACGTAATGTGGAAGAAACAGTTTTACTAACAAATGCATTTTTCTCACCAAAAAGAAAAAAAAAAACCAATAACTACACAATTTGGCAACTTTTTAAATCAAATTAAAACAAAAGATTTCTCTAAGAATTATATTATTTTACTAGTGAAAAACCTTATATGTGGACTTTAACGTTAACTCAACATTATGTCTTTCATCGAAATTTAACACATTATGTATCCGCATTCAAAGGATTTACTGTTACTCGATGATTGGCATTTCAGTAGAATTTTTCTTTTATTATATCACCTTTAAGATTAAACATCTATATAAATCAAAATTGATTTAAAAGAACATTGAAGGTTTTATCAAAAAAACAGAACAGTTTTAAATGTAGTTTATACAAAAAATTGCAAATGTAAAAATGCATATATACACAGTCTGTCGCAGAGAAAACAAAACTTTTAAAAATAGTAATTCTTAGTGGCGTCATCTATTAAAAAAATATGCGTCGGTAAGGTAGATCTTTTACCAATGTTATGTCAAAACATCATGACATTTGCATCAATAGAAGCAGAGAAATTGCGCATAAAGTAACAGTATGCATTTGGCATTGGTCGAAAAATGAATTTTGCACAAAGAGCAAATATCAAGTTCTGTTTTAAACTCGGTAAATCGTTTACTAAAACGATTAGTTTAAAGAAATAAGTGTATGGTGATGCGTGTTTATCACGTATGAGTGGTATAAACGATTTAAAAACGGTCGTACGGACATAAATGACGACGAACATCCTGGTGCAAAAAATCTTTGGTTACGGAAAGTAATATCGAACTTGTGCGTGAATTTATCAGAAATGAGCCGATCTCCTCATTGCGATACGTGTACTAGTAGAAAATTTTGATGGTTTTGCAAAAGTCAGGTTCAAGTTCTGATTCTATATATTATAATATGTTGTATTACGTTAGAAACCTTCAGATGCCGTCATACGGCGGTAGGTAGAAAAACGCATAACAAATATTAGAATTTTAAGCCTCTTGCTATTCTAGTCTGGTTAACCAATTAGTTTTAAAAGTACAAACATTGTATGAAAGCAAGTCAGAAAAAAGTTTAGGAATGCCGAAAAATTCTTACGAAGAAACGAGATGGTAAATCTGCTTATGTACAAAGTTGAGAACCGAAACATAATTATTGGTTTGAGTCTACAAAGGATGTAATCGACATGGATTTACTAATAAACCAATAGAAAGAAAATTTAGCGGGCGTGAGTGGGTCAGTGCATGGAAACGAAAGCGAGATAAAGGCTACGTTAGAGATTAAATTATTATTAGAAAACGTTTCTTAATATATACATTTTCTACTTAACTTTAGATGAATATAAATTAATACGACTCATAACTGGTGACGGCGACATATAAATAATTGTCTGTAAATATAAACCAATATATTGATTTAACTGGGGAAATGAAACTGACGTTTGTATTACCTTTAAATTTCAAACTATATACGAGGGAGCGTTTTTATATTCGCGGAATGGGGGACAAGGGGTGGAAATAAAAAAACCAAATTATTTTTCTTTTTCAATATATTCACCTGCAAGACGGATACATTTTTCACATCTTTCAATTAATTTATTTATACCCTCATAAAAAAATGATTTCTCTTTATCTGCAAAATACGCCGAAACTGCCTCCTTGACTTCATCATCGGCAGTAAATTTTTTACCCCGCAGCTCTTTTTTCATTTTCGGAAACAGGTAATAATCACTCGGGGCCAGGTCTGGGCTGTAGGGTGGGTGATTCACAATTTCGAAGCCCACCTTATGCAGGGCAGCTAACGCAACGCGGCTCTTGTGGACGGGCGCGTTGTCTTGCAAAAGCAGAACACCTTTTGTCAATTTTCCCCGTCTTTTCTCTTTAATGGCTTCTTTTGGTCGCTCTAATATTGAAGCGTAATATTCTCCGGTTATAGAAACACCTTTATCTTTATAATCAATCAACAATATTCCTTCCGAGTCCCAAAATACCGTTGCCATGAGTTTCCCAGCTGATTGTGACACTTTAAATTTCTTGGGAGGTGCTGTGCCCTTTTTATGCCACTGCATGGAGTCTTGTTTGGACTCAGGTTCATAATGATGAACCCAAGTTTCGTCTCCAGTAACAATTCCACTCAATACACCATCCTTGTCTTCATTACAGAGGTCCAAAAATGCACGCGAACACTCTACGCGCTGTTGTTTTTGCGGCGGCGTGAGCATTCTCGGCACCCATCTTGCGCTGACCTTAGACATGCCGAGATGATCGTGTAGGATTTTAAAAATTGTTGTATCGGGTACTCCAACCATTTCCGCGAATTGTTTCTTCTTTAGTCGAGCATCTTCGAGTACAATTTGTTCAACTTTTTGGATAAGTGCTGGCGTGGTCACCTCAATGCTCCTGCCCGGCCTCGGGTCGTCTTCAAGGGATTCCCTTCCTTGTTTAAATAAACTATGCCACTTGTACACCATGGTTTTTCCTGGACAAGAGTCGCCGTAAACCAATGACATCTCATTCATTATGGTCGCGACTGATTTTCCTTGCCTGGTAAGGAACTTTATAACGGCACGATATTCGATTTTTTCCATATTTCACTTTTCACTCCTGATTATGTTACTTGGTTGACGATAGCTCAAAGACTAACTGTCTAATAACAATGAAACTTCGTATTTATACTAATCATGAGTCGCTGCACAGGCCACGCCCCCAATGCGCTTACTCACCCCTCTACAACCCGCTCATTCCGCGAATATAAAAACGCTCCCTCGTATCATTGTAGAAATTCTCATTTTCGAGATAACAGACTTCATTATGTATTAACCAACAGTTATTTTGTTAACAAGTTAATGAAGTTGTTTAATTAATAACAAGGCATAAAGAAACAGTGTAAATGTAAAATATTTGCAGTGTAAAAGAAATCGAAAACTCTATTTTGAATGATGATCAAGAGAACATAACTTGCATTCCATAAAAACAAACCAGAAGTAAGTTTGAAGATGCCTCTTAATTAGGAACTAAATAAAATTAGGATGGGTGTTAGGAATAGATGGAAAAGACAGCAGTTCTATTTACAAAACGAGGAACTAGTATTAATTGAATATGAACGTTTGAATGGTGTAATCAAAATCACTGATCAGTTATCTGGAAAGGCATTTTATGGTTGCTCTTTCCACCTAAGTAAATACTGACAGTCAAAGATTTTTATTAATTATTATTATTATTATTATTACACCCATGTTCCTGATGTGTATCAGGAATGCGGACGTAATAATAATTCACGATATGTCGATACCCCCCGTAATTAGCGTTAAGTTGTTGGGAGATGTGAAAACATGGATTATTACTGCTACTATTATTATTATTTCAGTGGCATTGATTTTCTGGCATTTTTTTCAGCCAAATGCTGGAGAACTTTTCACTCAACCCACATATCTATGGGTTTGAGCTCGGTCTGAACACGGCTGCTACTGAAATTAATATTATAATTAGCTGAAAATACGAAGTTAATTTGGTAAGAAATGAGACTCAACTATTGCCGAGGGATCAAAAAAGGTCCATCGTGTCGCATTGTCGATCTTATTATGATTTTTCCATAATTTTAGTGTGAATTATTTGGGTTATAACTTCACTAAGGTGTCTGTCAATAATTGTATAATAATCATCTGCGATAATTGGACATTTAATGTTCGGTATAATATGTTTTCATTGTTTCTCAAAGCTTCGTTTTAGTATATTTAATTAAATATTATTTTTTTAACGATAAAAGTTACAGTTCATTGTTATTGCAAGTTATTAATTTTATTGTATTGGGTAGGCAACTAAGTACTTTCGGTTTTTACTGATAGAGAGCGTTGCTTTATTTTTTGTATAACGTATATTAGTGCTGTACTTTACCGTTTGTCGCGTGATACTAGTCACATTGACGTAACTTCAGAAGCAAGTAGTGCGTGATTTTTATTAAAGCTATTAGTTGTGGGTTAATTTTAAATGGAGTGCAGAAACGAACATTTTCGACATATTTTACTATTTTACTTCCGTAAAGGAAAGAAAGCTGCTGCGGCTCACAAAAAGATATGTGAAGTTTATGGTGCTTATTGCTTAACAGAGCGCATGTGTCAGAATTGGTATAAAAATTCCGTTCTGCAGATTTTTCCCTCAAAGATGAGCAACGTTCTGGTCGGCCTACTGAAGTTGATGATGACCAAATCAAAGTCATAATTGAAGAGGATCGTCATATAACTGTTCGAGAGGTTGCGGAGAGGCTACATGTATCGCACACAACAATTGAAAAACATTTAAAATGTCTTGGGCTGCTTAAGAAGCTTTATATTTGGGTACCTCACGAATTGAAAGAAATTCATTTAACACAAAGAATCAACTTTTGCGATATGCACCTTAGACGAAATTAAACCGACCTTTTCTTAAAAGGAATCATCACTGGTGATGAAAAATGGGTCCTGTACAGTAACATAGTTCGAAAACGATCATGGAGCAAACACGATAAACCAGCTCAAACCACATCGAAAGCTGAATTGCATCCAAAAAAGATCATGCTGTCAGTTTGGTGGGATTACAAAGGTGTTGTGTTTTTTGAGCTGCTTCCAAGGATCCAAACGATCAATTCTGATGTTTACTGTCAACCATTAATAAAACTGGATGAAGCAATCAAAAAAAAACGGCCAGAATTATCAAATCGGAAAGGTGTAGTTTTCCACCAAGATAATGCAAGGCCTCACACATCTTTGACAACTTGTGGGAAACTATTGGAGCTTGGCTGGGAAGTGATGCCACATCCCCCATACAGCCCTGGTCTAGCACCATCTGATTACCATTTATGTCGAAGTTTGCAGAATTCTTTGAATAGTAAAACTTTCACAAATGACGATGACCTTCACTCGCACCTGGTTCAGTTTTTTGCTGATAAGGACCAGAAATTTTATGAGCGCGGAATCATGCAGCTGAAAGAAAGATGGCAAAAGGTCATTGAACAAAATGGAAAATATATAATTGATTAAAAACTATTCTTTGTTTAAAAAAAAGTGTTTTATTTTATACTACAAAACCGAAAGTACTTAGTTGCCAACCCAATATTTATCAATTTCATCATATCACACATATATTACCTGAATTACAAGCTGCAATTACAAATGCCATTAACAATGTTATGAAACATATGATTGCAAATATTTTTAATTCTCAAACAAAACCTCTTAATACGTATTAGAAAATGATGGATAAAATTTCGTTAGCCACAATTTGTGCTTGAATTACGCAATTTAAGCATAGCGATATGAGCATTCAAAATGATATGTAACTAGGAACAGGATGGTCAATGAACCAAAGAATTGACATGAAGGAACAATTAGCTTCGTGAACATAACGTGTAAAGACGTGCTTCACATATTACACGTAGAAATGTGCATAGCCAAGCAGCCAGTAAGTTTAGTATTGCGAACATTGTGAAAGAATGCAACCAAGTTAACCAAGATAATTGTTAGGAATATTTTTGAGGTAGTGTAACCTGGCTTCACCACTATGTTCCTAAATCCAAACGTCAATCTCGACAATAGACACATCGTTTCTCTTGTCTCACCATATCCAAAGAAAACCAAAACATTTCGTCAGTGGATAAGGCAATGGTTACGATTGTTTGGATTACATAGAGAATAAGATTCACGTTCTCGAAAAATTGGATTAATCGAGATTGCAGGTTATTTCACCAGCTATCTAGTACCTAGTAACTTGTGTTTATTCCACAAATTCAAACGTTTACTTACTAGGAAGGAGTTCAGACTACAGCAACATAGCGCTATTTTGAGAATTTAAAGACAGAGGTTATTTCAAAAAAGATATAATGGTATTTCAGCATTGTTGGTCTAAATGTGTTAAAATTGAAGGAGGATGTGTTGAATAATAATAGAAAAGTTAATTAATACCTTAACACATTTGCTATATTTTAGTTTAAGTTTAACTTTTCGTCGAATCATAGGAGTGAATCTCATTAGAGGCTATATCATTAGTAAAGGAAATTATACAATTAGCTGTCACGGTCATACATTTAATGGTCGCGTCTTCAAATTTAAAGCTATCTATCATTAAATTGGAGGTAATGGTGCTTACAAAATATCGATCAATATTAACTTGGGAATTAAGCTAATAATTCCGATTAAAGTTATGAAGTTGTACGACTAATAACGAAGTATATGAAGCAAAAGAAGTTTCGAATGTTAACTTTTGGGTAATTCTTAATCAAACATTTTATTTGTAATTTAATAAAAATCAAAAACTTGTTGAAATTTTATTCGGAAAAAAATTCTCTTAGTAGTTTAAGTGCATTTTAAGATAACAATCTTATTTCTCATTTAATTTTAAGTATAAACATCGAAATTACTTAGGTGATGAAAAACGTTTAACATAAACATAGTATAAGCTACTGCACCCACTACAAGTCAATCAAAAAATTTTCACTGACTTAGGATATTTGTAAACCTTCAGTGCCAAATAAACATGCTAGTCGCTTGTCTACTCCACATCTTCGAGTTTTAGTAAGCGTCGTGGCTAATTTAATCAGAGATATCCGCGCGTATAACATGCAAATATATCAACAAAAGACTTCTTTAAAGTTCTTTAAACTATAATAATGAACGCGAACGCACGATGTCTCAGAATGCATGTGTACTACGCGAGCGTACAATTGATTTGAGCATGGCAGAATATGTTACCTAGTATGATAAATGAGAAATATGTATATTACTACATGCAATGGAATAATATACATGAGTAAATTTAACAAAAATAATAAAGAAATTCCTCTTATCTCAGGTGTGTAGTTGATATAGCTCCAAATTAGTGAAGAGAATGAAACAAACACTCACCACGACAACAAAAAACGTCCAAGGTTTCATATTTAAATAATAAACTGATATATGGCCACCACTTGTGTATCTTTGACTTCATGGATTAAAATCACAACGCATCCCGAAACACGAGTCACTATTTAAATAAAATATGTAATTATAAGTTATTGAAAACCAAGCAATGTCTTAAACTAACGTAACAAAATAACACTCCAGTCTTTAGAAATAGCCGTTTGCAACTGATAGTGATTTCAATGTGGAGTTACTAGAATATATTGTCAGAGCGCATGGGTTATCACTAGATATATATGTGTATATATATTAGACGTACATAGTTTCTCATCGAAAACAAAGAAAATAAATAAATGGTGTAGTAAGAGTACGGCACGATACTAAGATAAAGGAAGTAATTTAGAAATTAGGAAACAAGAAGTTTTTAAATTATTTAAGTTGCACATGAGCGTTGTTTGTACAATGATCGTATATATACACTACACAATTGTGTGATAAAGGTGGCTATTAACAGAAGCTAGGTTTGAAAGAGTACCTTGTTTATATTTAGAGATTTATCTCTCGCATCTAATCGGATCCTTGTATGTAAAAAAATCTCGGAAATATAATAATATTACAGCTTACCATGAGGTAAAACTGAGTTTATGCACATTATAAAATATAATTGTATAAACACATGTTACTGTTATTTGAATTTAAAATTTGATTACTGAGTACAAATTATCTATATAGAATTTTGAAGTAGCTGCATATGTACACACATACATATATGTATATATACATACATAAATATGTGTGTGTGTGTGTGTGTATCTGTGTGTGTGCTTCCTCGAGTAAACAAATTCAGTCTATGGAATCTGAAAAGTGTGATAATAATAGTTAAAAGAAGTAGCAAATTCAAAAGTGGCACTTGAAATTTTCTTTGTAACTAGAAGCTTTTTCTTCTAATTTAAATTACAACTTAAGTCTTTTTTCGGATTCTGGATATCGATCACGACTTTAGCACTGCCTCTTGTGACTCTCCGACGTTTCGTCCACTCTTGCAAGGAACTGCTGATCCTAACACCACCTCGTTGAAATATAACTAGATTACTACTTACAGTTTTCTATAGATTTGTTTCCTTTGTAACTGGCTGCATTTTACTACGTCTATTTACATTATCACTAACACCTCATTCTCGCAAATTTTAGGATTGGTTTCTCCTTAACATTCTGTGTGACTTATGTCTATTGGCAACTATTACATCACGATGTTGTGCATCTGTATTTTAATTGAATATTTGTAGGTGCATCGCTGAACCGTTTCTACTTCTAACATCAAGTTTCTATCAAACTACATAAACCAAGATATATGTAAAGGGTTTTCCAATAAGGACTTGACAACTTTTTTTTCAAAATAAAATGCAGACCATTTGAGATATTTAAAAAACTTTATTATCGGGTTGAAGTACAATCAAAACATTTATGAATGGAACTCGACTTCGTTCATATGGCCACCGCGGGCACGTTTGCAGCGGTCGATTCGTTGGACCCAATTTTCGATGACTCGGCCACACAATTCGGCCGAAACGGCTGCTATTACGCGTTCACTGTTGGCTCTGAGCTCTTCCAACGTTGTCGGCTTGTTGGCATAGACCATTGACTTGACGTAGCCCCAAAGAAAAAAGTCTAGAGGCGTTAAATCGCACGAACGAGGCGGCCAATCGACTGGTCCATTTCTTGAGATAACACGCTCATCAAACTTACTCTTCAATAAATCGATTGTAACGTGTGCTGTGTGGCTTGTGGCACCGTCTTGCTGAAACCACATGTTGTCCAAGTCCATATCTTCCAATTTGGGCCAAAAATAATCGGTAATCATGGCGCGATAACGATTACCATTCACAGTAGCGTGACGACCATTATCGTCGACGAAAAAATATGGTCCTATGACGCCGCCGGCATGCAAACCGCACCAAACAGTTATTTTTTGTGGATGAAGTGGTGTTTCATGAAGCACATGTGGATTTTCACCCGACCAATAACGCATATTTTGCTTATTGACGAACCCATTGAGCCAAAAATGAGCTTCGTCACTGAAATTGATTTTGCGATGAAATTGCTCATCTTGGCGCATCTTTTCCAGAGCCCAAACTGAGAACGTACATCGCTTCAAATGGTCCATCGGCTTCAATTCTTGAGTCAGCTTGATCTTGTATGGGTGTAAACCGAAATCCTTACGTAAAATTCGCCATAAAGTGGTCTGGGTGATGTCTAACTCTTGAAAACGCCGTGGAATGGACTGATTTGGATAATTTGCTACGGACGTTTCAACGGCAACGATATTTTCGACACTTCGACCAACCCGATGTCTCACTGGCACGGCAACATCACACAACGAATATGTAGACTCAAATTTTTGCACTAAACTTGTTACTGCCTGTTTACTAGGGCGAGAATTACGACCGAAAATCGGAGTTAACGCTCTTAAAGTAGCGGTCACCAACTCCGAATTTCTGTAGTAAATTTTTATAATTTGCAAACGTTGTTCGTTCGTGTACTTTACCATGATGAAAATGTTAAGTTTACTGAATAAATTGACAGTGACAGTTCGATGATTAGTGAAATGGCGCGTTCACAAATTGAATTAAAAATTGTCAAGTCCCTATTGGAAAACCCTTTATTTACTATTCCCCTTAATATTATTACAACTTTATTAATTCACTTTACTGACGCAATCCTGGTGTTCTATCCCGTATACACAGACGAGTATTATTAGTTGTTTATAAATAAGAAATTTATATTGAATCGTCAATGTAGATTTTTTTTATCATCCAGTAAAATTTTTTATAACATATCTTTCATTTTTCATATTTTGACATGTTATTTATATTAAAGCTTTACGTCTAAGGTTATCCCAAGATATTTTATTGCATTCTATGATTGTTCTGTTGATGATTGACATATTCTTTCCTTTTTTTTAGTTAAAGTTGATGTTTCCATTTAATTCCATTCTTAATTTCCTAAACTAGTTACCTTTTCATGGCATTTTATTGGATTTTTTTTCTATATTACTATATTGTTGTTAAAATCGTAGTATTGTCAACGTATGTTTCTGTTTTTGGTAAATTATTTATCCATCATCCACATAGGCTTGTGAGACGCTAGCATTTATTTGCCTAAAGTCTGAGCAATGCTATTCAGATGTTATTTAGAACATTCTTTTTCAATATATACTTTTAACGTTCAAATCATAATATCGCTTTACAAAAATTATGCTTGTCTTATACGTATAATAAACCTTAATGCTACATCCTAGCGGAAAGCGATATCAAAAAAGGCTGTCGCACTGATTTTTCTTTCTTCAAAGCCATATTAAGATTCTATTACACTGGTTAATGTAAGATGTTTATTATAATAGGCCAAGATTATTATAAGTGAACTATGATATACTATATTAGAAATTTGGCTAATGCTATGCGTTGATCATGTATTATCTTCTGAAAATTTCACCACTAGGTATGAGGGACAATCCGTAAAAAATAAGATTCTGGCAATGTTGATTGGTTTGATGAGCAATGCATACAAATTGGTATAACGCAAGATGTCAAGATTGTGATTTTTGTCCGAAATATATTAAGTCAACTTCTATTACATAAGGTAATGAAATAGTTTTCTGAATATAACGTTGTTATCATTTAATGGAAGCTTTTTAACAAAATTCAACTTAGAAAAAGTTACAATTGTACATAAAATTGACTTTGCTTTATTTGTTTCAATTATTACCACAAAAAATTGAACAAAAACCAAATCTTGAATCATTATACTAAGTAATACATTTCCTTTTCAAGCACATATTACAAGGGGCAGTCAGAAAAAATGGGGAATCTGACAATGCGTATTGGTTCGATGAGCAAGGTATTGGCACTAGCATAGTGCAATATAGCCAAAATACGATGTTTTCGTTCACAATTTTTTCCTACTCTGCTCACGAGTTGGGTTTGTGCTCGCGAGTTTAATGATAAAACTCGTGAACACAAATTTTAAAACGAACGAATTAAATAAAGTTGTGCTCTCGAGCAGAATTTTTTCCTACTCTGCTCACGAGTTGAGTTTGTGCTCGCGAGTTAAATGATAAAACTAGTGAATACAAATTTTAAAACGTACGAATTGAATAAAATTGTGCCCGCGAGCAGAATTTTTTCCTACCCTGTAATCCAGCTTGCTACGTTAACATATGTACTTAATATGTTTAGACGAACCATACTGGCATATTTTGGCATGGTACAATGTTCTAAGTTAATGTCGTCTTTGAATTGAGCTTGCCTCCTTCAAGTATTACGTTTTCTTAAATAAAAGGCCCACAACTGAATATGAAGGCATTTAAGCTTAAGTTGATTAGTTTTGTAATATAGTGTAATTGTATTAAGTGTTTTCGTTAATACTTTTTAGATCGTATCAAAAGAAGCCTCCTGAGCTGTTATTGTCCAGTCATCAGCATGAACAAAATTGTTTGCAACATTGGTTGTTACAAAGTAGGCACTAAAACGATAATCTGACCAAGACTATTTCATTTTTCAACGAGTATTTAGATATTGCTCTAAACATAGCCATCAATTTATTAGTTATTTCGTCTGTGATAAATGTAGTTTATGAATTTTGATTAGAAATTCTAGTAATCTTGGCATAATTGGCAAATTTATAAATACTATAAAGCATTGAGCTGCTCTGGCATTTGTGATTCATGACATTTTATGTACATAATGGTGTATTATGGAAACGTATTCATTTGAAATTTAACAGGGGCAATTATATCAACATGACATTTTGTTGACAAAAATTCATTTTGAAGCACCCAAACTGTTGATTTTTCTTCTGTTTCTGGTTCATGAGTTCATCACAAGTAGTGATACCACAGACATGTTTAGAATATCGTGTTTGAATTTTTTCAACATTTCTTTGCATCATTTAACACAATATTCTTTCCGAGTAGTTGAGATAGATTACGCGATATTCAACATGTATAAACTACAAGAATGTATTGAGACCCAACAAATGTGCAAGGATGCCTGAATCTCACTATATGTCACTTGGTGATCCTCTTCAATTATTCTACGTACAGTATTAATATTATCCGTAACAATTGATTTATTTTGAAGTGAAATACGACAAAACTTGAATTCTTAAAACCAGCGATCTACCATTGCCCTTGATAGCACTACATATCAAATGCAGAAATTAAACGTTAACAATAAATATATATAAATCATAGCGCCAACGTTTTCATTTTGGTAAATTTTAACCGTGTACCCACGTTTTCGTGAACGAAAACATCGTATTTTGGCTATATTGCACTATACTAGTGCCGATACCTTGCTCATCGAACCAATACGCATCGTCAGATTCCCCATTTTTTCTGACTGCCCGTTGTAATATGTGCTTGAAAAGGAAATGTATTACTTAGTATAATGATTCAAGATTTGGTTTTTGTTCAATTTTTTTGTGGTAATAATTGAAACAAATAAAGCAAAGTCAATTTTATGTACAATTGTAACTTTTTCTAAGTTGAATTTTGTTAAAAAGCTTCCATTAAATGATAACAACGTTATATTCAGAAAACTATTTCATTACCTTATGTAATAGAAGTTGACTTAATATATTTCGGACAAAAAATCACAATCTTGACATCTTGCGTTATACCAATTTGTATGCATTGCTCATCAAACTAATCAACATTGCCAGAATCTTATTTTTTACGGATTGTCCCTCATACCTAGTGGTGAAATTTTCGGAAGATAATACATGATCAACGCATAGCATTAGCCAAATTTCTAATATAGTATATCATAGTTCACTTATAATAATCTTGGCCTATTATAATAAACATCTTACATTAACCAGTGTAATAGAATCTTAATATGGCTTTGAAGAAAGAAAAATCAGTGCGACAGCCTTTTTTGATATCGCTTTCCGCTAGGATGTAGCATTAAGGTTTATTATACGCTCAAAATTATGTAAAGTTCAGAAAAACGTGGCAAAATTAAATTAAGGTAGTTAGATCTCTGAGTTTTAAATAAAATTTTTATTAAAAATTCATAAAAACAAAGAGAATTAAAAAATTCCAAAACTATGAAAAAGAATGCCACCATATCATAAGTTATATTTCAATGTCGATTTATTACTTCTGAAGGTTAAAGTCGACATACATACATATATGTATGTATGCACTTTGTTATATTGTAAAACTGTAACCTTGTACGAATTACGTGTTTTCCAGATATATTTCTAATTTTTAATTCCATAATAATGCCTGAAATTGAAACTTTAATAATTCTGTATGTTTACAAACATCAATAAAATGATGCATAAGTTCAAAAAAACTAATGTAATAATAATATTATATTAATAAATAGATACTCTCATGTTGTATGTATGTACATACGTAATATGTTAAAATAAACGACTTTGTACCAGAGTTTAAGTTACGTGATTTTTCATTAAAAGTTTCTGCAGTACATAAATTTACATTGGCAATCAAACTCTAATCATTTTCACCGGTGAGTCAACAAGTAAAATCGGATGTTATTGTATGTACTTATAGTATGTAGTTATAGTATAGAGCAATAAATTAAACGTAAAATTAAATTGGATTCTGAAGCTAATAAGAATACGGCAAGAGCACAAATAATTCTAAAGTTTTAAAATAGGGAGTTGCTCGCTGTATATGGTATACCTAAACATGTCATTATTCGCGACATCTTTTATTAGTTTTTATAATTTATTTTATTATTATATTTACTTTTAAAACGACCCTAGCAAATAAAACCAATTACATTAGATATAATAATGGACTAAGACTAAGAAAAAATGAAGCATCGAGTAAGAAACACCAAACACCAAAGCTTCTTCCGTAAGCCATCATCGTATAACTGACTGATAAAGAATTGTAATAACTGATTTAAGCATTTTTTGGAAATTACCTTCCGTATATAAATTTAATCCAATGATTCGTCTTCTTAGCACTGCTAGTGAAACAAATACGTCCTCGTAAATTCATGAAGATCTTCAGATCTCATCAAAAAAAACATTTATCAAAAAGTTCTTTATTATTTAAATTATCTGAAAACTAGTAGATAGACTGATTAACGGGACTAAGTTCATGGATAACTTGAATTTTATTTGGATATAGTTTTATGTCTCTTTTAGGAATAAGATGGCATATCCTACTTGATAATTAAATTCCTTGTGATAGTTTCTCAATGGATTTTTTAGATGAATTGTCCATTCTGCGTCAAACATCTTCAATGCAATCTGCAGTTCATTTTTAGGGGCTCTGTTCCTAGACTTACGAACTATTGTTCCGTTACAAATTTATCGACACAAGTATTAATATGGTTGTTAAGCTGTTCATAGGTGATTGCTCGATTACGGAATTGTTGATGAAAATCCTCCATATAATGGCTAATCACATTTTCTAAACAAGTAGTTCGAAAATAATGTGAGAATTATATTCGACTTGAAAATGCAAATTTTAATGAATTAGATTTAAGTTAACTCGAAATTTTACATTTCGCAATGATGTCAGCTTTATATTAAAATTATGAGTTCTATATGAGAATTTTTTTGACGACAGGGTATTTTGCTATAAATTTCAATTGTAGAAATATTTGTGATATATTAATTTCTATTAAGAAATAATAAAGTTGGAAAATAATGTAAGAGAAGTTTTTTGTCTTTTCGCTATGTTTACCTCTTGACCAATAGCCGAATGCTAGTACATAACCTGAAAGTTACTGTGATACACCACTGGAATTGTGTGTTAATCTTTGATTGAGTTTTGTTTTGAGTTTAATTAATCATGTTTCCGATAACAAGTAAGCCTCAATCAAGCATTCCAAAAAGAAACCGTACAAATGTGTTGAATGATTTATGAAATTATTTCCATTAAAAACTTCGAACTTAGATTTATTTAGATGCACGATATAATCTTAAAAAGAACGATGAAATTTGTACCGCCGCTTGAACTATTGATAAGTTATCTGATTTTAATATAATAAAAATAGACTAAGTGTTCATTGTTCTGATTTTGCTTGCGTCTTGTATTTAAAGTCTGGATATTTCATTTAAAAAAATGGTATCACCATATCACTCAAAATCAGAATGATAATCGAACATTTTTGCTGTAAATTATTGCGTATTATTTTATTGATTTAATTTTACGTGAAAATATAATACGAGAGGGGCTCAAATTTAACCAGGGCTTTTAAAATTACTTAATATAAACCAGAGCGAATCAATAATTATTGAGCCTAGACAACACGAAAAAAATTATTTTATTTTTCAACGAGTTTTATTTGTAACTCATTACATTTAGTCGACAGATACGTGGGTTGTCTTTTAAGTTTTTTCACATAAAACTAGAATAGAATGGTAGATAGCTTTTAAAGACGTCATCGTTTGTCGAAGTATTCTCCATGATAATTAATGCACTTTTGAATGCGCTCGAACCAACTCTGGAAGCAGTTGTTCCACTCGTTTGTTGGTACAGTAAAAATTGCGTTTTTGAAGGCATCGACTGCTCCTTCTGTTGACTGGTACCTTTGACCACGCAGTCTGTTCTTAATTTTTGGAAAGGTAAAGAAATCGGAACTTAGGTCCCGGGGTTGGTTTTTCGAAGCCCAGCGATGACTTGCGGCAAATAAATGGTTGTATACCAATTGGCAGTAGTAGTTCTTTGATCTTGTAGATGAATTGTTGCTACATGACCTGCTTTCGAAACAAATGTCGTGACCATCTTTTTGGAGACACTTCGAGAACGCACGATTTTTGTCGGTTTTTCTTCACCTTGGAACACCCAAACAGACGACTTATTTTCTGACTCGTATGAGTAAATCCAAGATTCATTACCACTGACAATGTTTACACGTTTTTAGAGTTTCCGGCGTTGAAGCCATATAGCTTTAATTTGGCGATATGTCGCATGTCTTAAAAACTTAAAAGACATCACACGTATTCGAGGGTTTTCATTTCTTCAGAAAAATAAGCTTTTTCACACTTTTCGACATATGCGTTAGTTTCAATGATTACTTTCTGCGACCCAATCTTTTGCCACCGAACTGTTTTCAAGTTGACAAGAAAAAGTCTAGCATAAGTTGGATGCGGAAGCAATTCGAAATGTAGTTCAAGAATCTTTGCCATCAAAATAGTCGATGTATGGCCACGTGCGTTATTCTGAAAAGCAAGCACTCGTTTCTTCTTTAAATAGGGTCTTTTGCATTGTGTAGTTAATCTAAAAGGATGCATAGGATTGACCTGTTATCATTTTACTTTCTCAAAGATAATAATAATGCCTTCATATCTTTCAATAGCTTAACTGCAATTATGGAGGATATTAGCAGGCCATAAATTATTGTTACATACGCGCTCGTGACGTGTTTTAAGATAAAGATCTTAATCTGTGGTTATCAAAATTTATTTAAACGTACAGATAAATCACAAAAAATTTTTTCGAACAGTAGGCCTTCGAATTCGATCCCAAGACCTCCAACGTGATAAGCCAGTAACTTACTACTGAAGTATTAGGTGGTTAATAATAATAAATAATAAAAAGAATCCCGCCACAGTCCCAAAAAATAGTAGCCACAACATTTTTGGCCAAGTTTATGGTCTTTACCTTCTTCGAAGAACTTGTGCTAACCTCAATCCATTATTTCGATAGTTGCCTCATATATGGATATATAACAATATATCCAAGTTTCATTAACCGTTATTATGTAGTTCTAAGAGTCTTTTGGACCATGTCTTAACTTCGCTAAATTGAGGGCTGATGTGCGTTTTCGTTCGTGTTTGTGGTCCATACAATGCCCCTTTATTGCACATAATTCATTACACAAAAACGAAATCACTGATCTACACTACCCGGTCATATTTATTTGCCCACCCTTAGTTTAAGCCAAAATTATTAAACTATCAAATGTGTACTGAAAATTTATTTATTGTACCAATACAATAGTGTAAAATAAACATAAAATAGTTACATTTTTCTTATATAAAAACTTTATCATTAATTATTATTAAATTTTGCTCTCATCAATGTGCCCACCTTCATTTTTGATAATTGCGGCACATAACCGCGGCATCCTTTCAATTAATTTTTGCAGTGTATCTTCTGTAATTTGTGCCCAGGCTTCTTGTAGTTATTCCCACAGTACAGTGGTGGATGATAGAGCACGTTCTCGAACCTTCCGGTCCAATTCTTCCCAAAGAAGTTCTATTGGGTTCAGATCAGGACTTTGAGCTGGCCATACCATTATAGAGATTTGCCCTTGCTCTTCTAGTTGACGCAAGTAATCGCCACACAATCTAGAAGTGTGTTTCGGATCGTTGTCTTGTTAAAATAAAAAGTTTTCGCCAAGAATCCTTAGTCCTGAAGGAACAGCGTTATTTTCTAAAATTTCCTTGTAGCCTTCTTTTCTTAGGATTTCCTCAATTTTGACGAGGTCGCCTACAGATCTTCCACCAAAACACCCCCAAATCATTACTGAACCTCCTCCATGTTTCACGGTAGGCGCAATACATTCTGGCAGTACTCTTTCTCCTGCGGATCTTGTTACGAATATTCGCCTTTTACTTCCACTAATAATATTGTTGAATAATTATAATATAGATTTTTCGAAAGATAATACGTATTTCAGGAAACACATAAAATTGGGGTGGGCAAATAAATATGACCGGTAGTGTATATGAGTGTGCAGAACCTCTTCTATTTAGCGTCATTTTACTCGGATTTAGCACCTTACCATCTACTTTTTTAATGATTTCTAAGGAAATACGTTTTTTTGACGTCCACTGCGTTTTTCATAAAAATATACGTTTAAACTCAGAAGCTCATTATTTTATGGTTGCAATCGATAGAAATTGGTTCTCATAAACAGATTCCGATTCAGCTTCGATTTCATCGTTTTGTTCTTTATAAATAAGAACTTTATCACTGATCAGTACTCCACATTTTCCATATTTCAAAATAAGCAAAAAACAGTTCAGTTTCTATTCAAATAACAAACGTTATGATCGGAATAATATGCTGATGACGCAATGAAGTTCTGTTTGCCTTTCACAAGATAATGCTGGTATAGTATAAACTTCAATAGAAGCTTATTTCGCGTTCGACGTAGAATCCCGATTTTGTACTTTTGATTTTTATTTGCTTGGGACGCTAATAGAATTTTAACCGAGGAAAGATTTCTCATAAATGATTAAGGTGTACAACCCAACTTAATTCAAAAAACTTTAAAGCCTCCAAACAGCAGACGTAATCAGAGAAATATAGTTTTTGTGTGGTAATATTTTTTTATTAATAACCTCCTGGATAAATTTAAGCACTCTTCATAATACAATCTGTTACGTATTTCAGAAAATAAAAACTCCACTTCTGTTAGGAGGAAACACATTTCTGTTTATGTTTATTATTTTTTTTTGTTCTTTCAAATAAAAATATTAAAAACGAATGATCAAAAACAGATGTTTCGAGATTTAGATACCTATTATTTAGGTAGATTAAATTAATTGATTTTACCGGCATATATTTTCCATCATTTGCCAATTTTGCTATTTTAAAAACACGAAAAATATAGTTTAAGTCGATCCACTGCCAAGTTTAACATTACAGTATACGCAAATAAACCATCACAATTTGAAAACGGCCAATGAACATCTATTTTAGGACATGGACAACAAAATATTTACGTTCTGGTAAACTTGGTTCATTACGCAAGAGTAAAAGACGCATTTCAAAATCAAAAACAAAGACTACCAATTTGTTTACTTATTATATTTACATTTAATGTCTAATATTAGTGTGGGTGGATGAAATTAATGATTAAATGTCACCTATATACATATGTACACAACATATATGTAACAAAATACACAAAACGAGTCATCAAAAAGTTAAACGTGTTATATGTGTATAATGCAGTGTAATTAATATCGGTTTTAGTAGATAAAGTTATAGTGTTAATTATAATACTAAAATGAAATAACTTGATAATAAAGGAAATGTTCCTGGAACAATATGACTCACCGAATTTGAAAAAACCTTACAAGTAGCCCACAGTCCGAAAGTAATAGTTGCTCTTAAAAGCGAACTTTCAAAAAATATATGTAATAAAAACACATTCATTAATATAAAAACTTGTAAATGCATACAGTCTGTCACAAAGGTGTTCGTCCACCCCGTGAATGTTGAATATTATGAATGTGAACATCCGTCTGTGGTAAAGTATATTACTTCCATTTTATAACGTTAAAAAACTCTAAAAACCATTAATAATAATATGAAAACTGTTATTATTTACAACTACAAAACAATTAGCTAAATATTCTAACGTCGAATGTCACGAAAGTTTAAATATTTTTGTTTCGTCTAAAGTACATAATATGCAATTTTCAAATTGTTTGGAAAATTATAAACTAATAACTAATTTTACTATGCTCATAAGATCTGTAATAGTACCGGCAGGTTCTTTCCTTAGAGTCCACATTGCTGTCACCAGCCAAAAGAGAAATGCTTAGGTTTTTAAAACAATCACCAATCACTGTTGTCTACATATCTTCTAGCTACTGATGAGGTTTTCCAACTATCCAATCGCATTAAGCTCTCAGAACTACCTCCTGTATTAGAATATTTAATTGTAGTTATGTATTCTAGACAATGTTCAGTATATGCTTTTGCCTCTTATAACCTAAATATTCTGCTAATTTGAAAGGTATACTTCCAAGTGTTTTTATCTGCGTCTTGCACACTATTTTTTATTTCGGCAACATAAAACGAGCGCACTTTCAGGTCGCCAAAATATATTCTGTCTGATCAGCATTTCATTTTCTTCGATAATCAAAAACTTTCAGGAATATCAATAGATATATGGGTATCCATATTCCGTACGTCAGAAAATTGCATTTTCACAACTTTGTCTCTTCTACAGTCTCCACAAAAAAAAAATTTGTCTGCCAGATATTTATCGTTCGGTACTTGTTTCAGGAATTTTATCATCTGTTCGCGTTTAGAATCTTCGATTTTTTAGGTTTGTAATTTTTTCCATGGAATTGTTGCAGTTGAATAAATTTTTCACATAAGGATAATACGTTCTCGATCCCGAGTTAGAAGCCGTTTAATAACTATTATTAATGTGAAAAGAAATTGTTTAAAACCGATCAATATATACATGGTTTCTTTTGATATTTGAAAACGAACCATCTATACAACAATGAACACACAAAAAGGTCTGCTACCGTGATTAATCCAGGAAATGACTGTATTTGCAAAATGATAAACGGAGACAGATGCATCTCTCAAATGATAAATATCTTTGATATTAGATCTCCGTCACGAAGTTGAGTAAAATTGTTTTGAGTTGAGTCCACACAGACTTGTAGAAAAGTAGAACGCTGGGTGACTAAAAATCAGAATTTTGCAATAATTTAATGACCTACATCAGCTTTTTATGATGTGTCAATGATTTAGCTTCGATTAGCTTCCATAAATAGAGCAAATTTTTTTTTTAAATTTTAAGTGAAAACAATCCATATGGAAAATCTGAAGACGGCGTCGTGGTATGCATAACTTCTGAACATCTCCAATGTGCGAGAATATGAATTTAATCTTCAATTTTGTCTCTTTACTTTATAAGAGAAGATAAGATCAAAGTTGTCGAACATCCACCAACGTTCATTTGATTTCGTAATGTGTAACTTCCTGCTAATTTTGAAACTCCAAAAGATTTATCATGGCTGTCACCTTACTTCAGAAGGAAACATCGATACCGCTACACGAGAGCTTTATATATCTACTACAAAAACGAGTGCGGGTTTCTATCTATGGACGGACATTCGTATTTAAAAATACACCGTGTTAAAGTTTTGGATTTAATTTGTAGAGTTTCCCTTGTCCCATTAATTTTAGTAATGGCTGCATACCTTTTTTCTTAGGAATGCATTTCTAAATGTTTAATAATACTATATTTGTTCATTATGTTGATGTGAAATGTTTTTTGTGGGGATTACGATATATAAACAGTGTTTGACATAATCACCATTGATCGTAATTTATTAGTAAATCCTTTTATACAAAACTAAAATTTCACACATGCATGTAAAATAAGATTGACATTTTTTACTAAGTTGTCATGATTACTTGATTTGACATAAGAAGTAATTTAACTATTAATTATCAGTTACTCTATGATAACAATTCTAATTCTAATTGGTTTTTAGATTCAAATTAAAAACGAAGCAATTATCTATTGTTCTGACAAAGTGAATGTGTTGTTTCGAATATAGTATATGATTCTACTTCATTAAGCGCAATTGAAAAATCATTTAACAAATGAAATGATCAATTCTCTGTGTAAGATTATACACAATTACAACAGCATCTATACAAAACATAGTAAATCAGTACTTTAATTAATTTTAAAGCAATTTAATAGTTAAAGCGACCTTTAAAACAAAACGATTATCCTATTTAATTGATATTTGTAAACGAAATTATTACAAAATTTCAAATACGATGCATATTATGCAGCAGTATGACAGATTACTGCATCTGTAAAACACATAATCGAAATTCGTCATCATCAATGATTTATTGGGACGTTTTCATATTTTATAAATTTAATTAAAATATAGAGTTTTCAAACTATTCACACAATTTAAAAATGGGCATTTTTAGGAAGTAATTTTCTGCTAATTGAAGTGTGGATTAATTCAGGAAAGGTATTTTTATGAACTAAAGGTGCTTACTAGTCTAGTCATACTCATTTGCTTCCGCAGAGCGCTGGCATAATTAATTTTATTTCAACCATGAATTTTTGAAGAAACAGATTCAGTTAAAACATTCAAAGGCGGCTACTTAGAAAAATATTCTTCTCTTAATAGACATAGCTCTAAGTATTAGAGTGGAAGTGACCAACAGTATTTTACACGATTATTTGGATATGCAAAAGCCTTGTGTTGTATGTTAGATACGTAAGTAAACATTAGTTCAAAAAGTAGATGTGTAACGTTGCAACAAGCGACGAATTTGGATCTATTCATATGACTCCGCAAAGAGTGGCTGTTGGTTGTTTGACTCAGCTAAAACTTCCCTAATTTTTTGGAAATTAATTAAATAAATAATAATTTAACTATCCAACAGTTATAAAGACTAGTGTTAAAATATCATAAAAATACAAAAGATATTAAATTAATTAAAAACGAAAATAAAGGAAAATCAAGTGTATACGAGGTAGGGCAAATAAATAATGAGAATGCGCTCCTTCCATCACGCAGCCGCATCGAGCGAGGCTATAATTGGAATGTCATTGACCTTGTTACTTCCCAAGCAACAACCCGCAGTTCCGTCTCTCTGTCTGCTTTAGTTTATTTTCGAACTTTAATTATAGAGGACGCTATTACTTAGTAGTACCGTGATAATAGTTGACATATAAATTGAGCAGCGAATTAACCTGAAATTCCTTATCGAATTAAAAAAAATCTCTAACAGAATGTTTACAAATGTTAAAAGAGCTGTTTGGTGATAATGTTATGCCACATGCGCGAGAAAAAAGCACGGATGAACAAATCGACATTGAAGGGAATGCTGATCGTGTTTTTCGATATCAAGGGAGTTATCATGTCTGACTGGATGCCTGGTGGTGAAACCATTAATCAAAAATAATATAAAGAAGTCCTGCTTATGCTGAGAGAAAAAGTAAGAAAGAAAAGACCGGATTTGTGGACGAACGGCTCGTGGATTCTGCACCGGGACAACACACCAGCTCACAATACCCTACCTGTGAAACAGTTTTTGTGGATAAGCATATTGCTGTGCTTGATAATCCTCCGTAATCACTAGATCTCGCACCATGTGACTTCTACCTGCTTCCAAAAGTGAAAAGCGCATTAAAGAGAACACATTTTCAGTCTGCTGAACATGTCAAAGCAAAAACGGCAGAGTTGTTGAAGAGGCTGACAAATGATGAACTAGAGCATTGTTTTGAACAATGGAAGACACGTATACAGCGGTGTACAGATAGGGGAGGAAGGTATGTTGAAGAGGATAAAAGCTAAATACAAGTTTATTTGGAATAAATAACATTTCTCACACCAGTCTCGTTATTAATTTCCACACCTCGTACAGTAAAGAACGAGAACTGATCAAAGATAAAAGGTCGCTTATACACAAGATATTACTGGCTGTACTACACGTATAACTGTGGCTACATTACGCGATAGGTACTAAATTATAGACTACAATGTACTTGTCCAAGTCTCTCCAAATACCTGCCATATTTAACCAAAAGCAATAATTATACTTCATCAGTATATAACTAACTAATCTATAACAATACATAAGGAACTACTTAACCGATAAAACAATGAATTGAAGGTATATACATTGCACTGGTCCACCCTAGCACACAGCAATTTATTTTTATTCTCGCGTGTTGAAAATAAATTATAAAAAATATTTTACTCTGGCTAATGAGTAAGTGCTTTCAAAAGAGAAATAAATGACATATTTCCAGAAATACTTATTATTAAGAGCTAGTTTTTTCAAATGAAAAATATACTGACTGTTTTGGCGAAAGATTTGAAAAAAATTTTCAAAATAAAATATTATTATTACTGTATTATTGTATTGTATTACTATATTATAATAATTATACTTAAATGTACAAGATATACTGAATTAGTATTTTTTGACGCACTCCTTGCTTTTGTATTATAGTAAATTTTGTGAATGTACTTTTAAATAACAGACATGTAATCGATTTTTTTGTTACGATCACTATCCAAAATAGGCTTTTCCGTATCAATTACCCTTTGTAAAGTAGACAATTTCTCAATTACATCGAAAAGGTAACAGAACTGTGCCCAAAGTACTTTACGCACAATTATGCCACTTTTTCACATACATTTTTTACTTTTTTTTTTCTTTGGGAAAACACACTTGAGTAGTTATACATACATAGTATTTTCTTGAACAACGTTACATTGTTATTTGAAATATAATTTCATACATAATTTTTAATTTATATCACTTAATATACTAATTTATTGTAAAATTATACCCATTTTGTATATTAATTCCAGAAGCCTTTTTTTAAAGTAAATTTTCAGTTATTGAAACTTCCGTCATTGACGTTAGCGGTTGTTCGGTTTTATTAATATTGGGTCTGGGAAAAAGTTCGTGGCGTTTTTTCAGTAAAATTCAACTGGTCCCCGCATGGCGCGTGGACGAATTCATTTAAACCGAATATGCCCCATTATTATCGACAATGTTTCGCCATTTTTTTGGTAGATCCATGATCCCATCGGTGAAAAACTTCTGTGGTTTCTGGTCGAAAAACTGAATCAAGTAGTTTTCACAGGCTTCTTTTGAAACCAACTTAATTCCATTGAGAGAGTTCTGCAGAGATCGAAACAGATGATAGTCAGAGGGTGCTATATCCGGACTGTAAGGTGGGTGCATCAAAACTTCCCAACCAAACTCTCTCAATTTTTGACGGGTCATCAAAGAAGTGTGTGGTCGGGCGTTGTCATGATGGAAGACAACACCTTTCCTATTAATCAATTCGGGCCGTTTTCTTTCAATCGCCTGGCGTAATCTCTCTAGTTGTGCACAGTAGAGTTGAGAATCAATCGTCTGACCAGTTGGAAGTAGCTCGTAGTGGACGATTCCCCTCCAGTCCCACCATACACACAGCATCACTTTTTTTGGCGTCAATGTTGGCTTAGCGAACGCTTGTGACGGCTCACCATCCTTTATCCACGATCTTTTACGCTTCCGATTATCGTACGTAATCCATTTTTCATCTCCGGTTATTAAACGTTTCAGAAACGGCTCGATTTCATTCCGTTTCAGTAGCGCATCGCAGATGTTAATTCGGTCCATCATGTTTTTCACGCTCAACTCATGAGGAACCCATACGTCAAGCTTTTTCTTGTAACCAGCTTTGTGTAAATGGTTCAAAACAGTTTTGTGGTCAATGCCTAGCTCCATGCCAATATCGACACTGCTGATATGCTTATCTTGTTGGACTTTTTCAAGAATTTCATCAGATTTTTCAGTGATTGGACGACCGGAGCGTGACTCATCTTTCACATTGAAATTTCCAGAACGAAAGCGAGCGAACCATTTCCGCGCAACAGATTTCGATAAAGTACCTTCACCGTACACAGCACAAATTTTATCACAAGCCTGCGCAGCGTTCTTCCCCTTATCATAATAATATTGCAGAATATAGCGAAATTTCTCATTATTCTTCTCCATTTTCAAGTGCGAATAACTTTCCAACCACTGCACCGATTACAATGTTTCTACGCTCAAACTAACGTTCGGAAGGTCATCTAAAAAACAGCCGTCGGTGGTGTCGCTGTGACTTGTTGTTCTTTAGTTATCGGCAACCAATGCCATCTATCGGGAAAAACGCCACGAACTTTTTCCCAGACCCAATAGATTATAAAGAACGTAAATGAGCTAGACGTTCGTCCGTCAAAAACTGCAACTGAGTGCAATATTTTATTGGCGATTTACATTTTATTAGAAATGAATTCGCCAATATAACTTCTTGCAACATTACTAGAATGCCATCCACCATTTATAGAAATATGAAATATGTGAAATTCCTGTGTGCTCCGATGCTTTGTATTTTACGAATCTGACAGTTCGTTCAAATAGCATGTTACATTATTAAAAAAAAGATAAAATGCATAAGTATCTATATTTTATGATTAAAAAGTGCGGTCATAGAAAAAATATTATGTAAAATATATATGCTAAGTATTGCTTTGCGCACTTGCTGCACAAATTACTATTATACAGTGCTGTTCAAAACGAAGAAGCAAAAACTTATTTACTAAAACGTTTTTACTAATAATTATTGGGTTAATTTAATTTATAATACTTAATACATCTTCCCACGAACGATTCACTTATTTGTAGAAATATAATCACTGGAAATTTCCAAGTTTACAACATCATACTTCCGCGTAGTGATGAGATCGACCGCCTGATAAGAGGATTAAGGTAATAAATTTTATTGCACCACAATGCTCTGCAATCAAATTTCAAGGGAAAGTTATGTATCTATAAGATTCTGTTTTTAATTCAGTGGTAGAAAGGATACAGAGCGGTTCCATTTATATTATTATTTAGATTCCTAAAAAACGCGCCTACGAGTGAAATTTTCATTTTAAGAAAAAATTGTGAGCTGTAAACTATTATAGTAGATAGAAAATGCCTAGAATAGCATCACTAGAGAGAAATAAAATTATTGTTTTACACCAAGAGAGTTATAGTCAAGTGAAAATATCAAAGATAGTGAAATGTTCCCGGCATGCCAAACAACAAACAATGAAAAGAACAACTGAAACTGGCAATATAAATGATAGACCAAAGAGTGGGCGTCTAAAAAAAGCTCGCTAAAGTTGATGCACAGTTTTTAAAAGTTAGTTCGTTAAGAAATCGTAAGAAAGTTAGCACAGAACTAGCTTAAGATCTTGCGCGAACATCTGATACTTCGGTTCATGCTTCAACAGTAAGGCGATACTTGCTCAGATCAGGTTTGAGGGGATGCGTGGTCGTGAGAAAGGTACTAGGGGAAATAGAGGGAAACGATTAAAATATGCCAGAGACCACGAAACTTGGGGATATAATGAGTGGTGACAAGTACTATGGACTGACGAATCTAAATATCAATTAAGTCATGTTACCATGAACATGGAAACTTACTTTCATAATATAAATGTAAACTAATATATGTAAATTAATATATTAGTATCTCAATTAAGAGATAGACGTCAATTTTTATACAATACATAGTACAAATTTTAAATTTATTAACTTGCCACACCGGAAATATCGTACTGTTTTCAATAAAGTTTATAAAAAAAATAATTTTCACTAGCTTGGCTTTATTATAAACAATATACTATCATTAAAAATCGCAAATAATGGTTTCCAATCATACACTGGAAAATACGTAACATTGTTTAAGTAAGAACTTATAAATTATAAATCTAATAAGAAATCATTGAAAAAGATATTATTCAAAGAATGATAAAATATGTTTGTCACAAACGAGAACCAAGACTGCCTGATAAGCCTTGAATGGGTGAAACGATCGTAGTAGTTATTGTTCTTGTTCAGCAAGCACTACATGTGTATACGTGCGTGCGTGCTTGCGTGCGCGCGCGTGTGTGTGTGTGCATATGTGCTTATGTATATTCACAAAGCGTCGCTTGTCTTATGTCTAGTTTTATCGTGCCACAATGAATGTATTTAATAAGTCTGTTTATCTGACAGTGCGCTAATCTATTTATAAATTATAACATAAATTCTTACTCAAAATTGTGTACCCAGTCGGACGTCTATGATCGGAAACCGTAATTGCGGATATTAAATATCACCAAATTAATTTTGAGCATTAAATACTAGCGATATCATTGGAGCTAAAGTTCTGGTCTTTCATTAAGAATATTTATCGATAAGTAATTATATTGAAAATAATAAGATATGTATTGCTATTGTATATTTAGAGCATCAACTAATTATATATGCATGCCTTCGATTTAATTTTTATTTAGATTGTCCTCTTGCAGTGGCGGCTCGTGAGTATTTGACATGGTGAGGCAGATAGAATAATAAATATTCAAAATTGTTTACAATTGATTAATAAACTCTATATACCTACTACATATAAAAACAGTTTATATATATTATATATATATATATATATATATATATATATAGGGCTTCCAGTACAAACAGGGCTGCCAGACGTGAACTGAGCCCTATATCGCGCCCCATTCGATTTTTAAGGGAAAACGAAGTTTCAAAGCAAACCCTTGTGAAACGAAAATAAATATTCTAAAAAATCAAACAAATTCTAAAAAGATTAATCAAAAATAAGAACTCAATCTTCTAGGATTTAAAAATAAAAAATAAATACATTCCTATTATAATATAAAATTTAATAATATAACAAATATATACATATATATGTATATATATAAATCAACAACAATCCAATAACAAAATTTCAAAATCACATGCATGAAAATATTTTAAAATACAGAGAATTTCCTTTATTGGCATTGCACGTAGAATTACATTTAATAGATTTTACTTCTTGTATAGCAAAGGTATCCTCCGGTTTTTTGTGTTAGCAAAATAATCAATTACATCATTATAAAATCGTTCATCCCTCGTCATCGTTTTAACCAATTCCTTTTCGATTGCAATTAGTGCACAGTTACTAAGTCTTTGTTGTCCAATTGTATTTCTAACATACGATTTTATACGTTTCAATGTGGAAAAACTTCGCTCAACGGACGCGGAAGTTACCGGTATGGTAACTACTATACTTAGCAATTTAAAAAGTTCTGGCATACAGATGGCTAACTTTTGTTCGTGCATAAATCTTAACATTTCACATGGTGTTTTAGAATTACCAAGGAGTTGCATGTCACTATAAATAACAGCTAATTCATTTTTTAATTGAATTTGATCAAAAAATTTATATTGTTCAAACAAATTATTTAAGAGCCTCTGAGGAAATGCCTTCGAATATTCTTCAAATTTACTTTCTGTTAATAAATCAAAAAAAGCAAGTTTTTCTAAATCAATAAATCTAATTTCAATTTGACTAATAAACGTATCTAGAATTTCGAAAAATAATTTTCTATAATTTTGTTTAGTATCTGGAACGTCATCAATTCTACGCCTTTTATGTGCAACAGATTCGTCAGACACCGAATTTTCGTATACAGTACTGAAATATGTATCACACTCCCGAAATTCTCTAAACTTATCAAGCAAAAAACGTAAACGATCTCTGGCATAAATAACATCAGTTAGTTTGTTTTGTAATATTGAAAATACAACGTCAGTTTGTCCAAACATTAACTTAAAAGTATCTAAAAGAAAATTAAAATCATTATCCAGAAGAAGATTTTTTAATCCAAAAGCTTCTCGTATAGATATGCTATCAAAGTCAGGACTTTCTGCAATGAAATCAAAAACTTCAATTAACTTATTTTTGTTCGAATGAATTGTAAAAACAGCCCTAGAAGTGAAATTCCAACGAGTAGATGCGTTTGATGGTATATGTTTTTGACAGATTAAATTTAACACATGAGTTCTCTTAGTGGATTTGGAAAAAAAAGATGAAAACCCTGACAAATTTGAAAAAAATATTCTTACAGACGTTATGGACTTACAAGATGTTCCTAACACTAAATTCAAGACATGTGCATAGCAGTGTGTAAATATTGCTTGAGGAGCTATTTCTTTAACTTTTGTTTGTAAACCGTTCACATGCCCAGCCATAACTGCCGCTCCGTCATACGTTTGAGCAATTAGTTTACTATTAAACTGAAATTTTTCAAAAATATTAGTTAATAATTTAAATAAATCATCAGAGGTGCGACCTGAACTTACATCAAAGAATCCTAAAAACCTTTCAACAATATTACCCTCGATCGTGTATCTTACAATAATAGACAATTGCGAATTACATGTTATATCTGTTGTTTCGTCTATTTGCCATGAAAAATATTCTGAATTAAAAATTTCACAATCTATTTTTTTCTTTACAATAAAATTAATTGATTCTATTAATTCGTTTTGAATTGTTTTCGATGTGCCAAAAAATACAGAGCTATCATCTAAGAATTTTTGTAAAATGGTATCATGTTTTGCCGTTAATAAAACAAGTTCTTTAAAATTTCCCCTGTTTGCAGAAGTATTTGTTTCATTATGTCCTCTGAAAGATAATTCCTGTGTACAAAGAAATATAGTAATATCAATTAAACGCTTTAATATATCTCGATTTTGGCTAACTTCTTTATTGTAATTCTCCATTTGATTGTGCCTCACATTATCTATCGCATCCGCGATATTATATTTTCCGAACATATGTAATTTACAAGTAGCTAAAATGTGATGTTTGGATTTAGTATGTTTTTCTACTGATCGCGACAAGTTTTTAAGATCAAAATAACCCGTTTTACTCCAAATACTATCTGTATTTGTGGAAAAAATTATACATGCCCAACAAAATAATCTGTTTCTTTTTATACTACCACATAACCAATTACATTTGTTATACCACGAATTATTGAAATTTCTGTTAGACTTACCGTGTATTGTAAGAGATTTTGATAAATCAGGGTTTGGTCTTGGAAGGTTTTTGACATATAATTGATCTTCTACCGATAGAACAACGAACGTATTTCTTATTAAAAAATCTACAATGTCTTGTGTATTTCTTACATTTTCTAAATCCATATTCACAATTTTTAAATCACTGAAAATATCACTAAACAAATATTAAAATATTTAACCTAACTTTGTAATTCCCCCAAGTTTAACTGCTGTTATTTGCGATTCGGGCCCAGAATGTCAGCCTCGAGTATATTCGGTAGTTCGGCGATTGTGATTCGATGAGAGGCTCAGTTTAAATTGGCTTCAGATTGATATCTAAATAATATCTACTTGAAACAATAAAAATACTCCTGTTAAAACTTAAAACATATTATTTGCGTGGAGGAAATATTGAGAAACTGTACAAGAAGAATGTAAACCTTTAGACATCTTTATATCATTAAATAAATACTTAATTTATCCTATTAATAATGCTTTCTATATTATTAAAAAATTCAAAAATCTCACAATAAAGTTAGAAAAATCTATTAACTTTTTGAATATTTTTTCTTCTTTGTTATCTTAAATATGTAGCTAATACTTTACTGTAATTTCCATAGAAATTGAGAATTTTTTTGACTGCTGTAGTGCGTTATAAATTTTCAATGAGAGGCAATGAGTGGCCGGGCCTCAAATATTCGTGTTTAGTAGGGATATACATAGATCAAGCATGAAGTTGGTCGGGGCAAGTATACGCGCTCGTACATTCGCACGGAATTAAAATGAAATGATAAATTTGTACTTTGCTTGTAATGCCGGTTTATTTAAAACTATTTTGTTATTGTTTATAAGATAAATTCTGAATAAAAGATGATAATTAATTTATAAAGAATTTTAAAAGTATACGTATTATTCTTGTTATAATTCCAAGATTTAGATGGTGAGGCACTGCCTCACCTGCCTCACCTGACCAGCCGCCACTGTCCTCTTGCATTATAGTTAGAAACTTATTTGATTTAAAATGCATATAATCTATCACAGTTTTAAGTTTAGAAAGACATATAATGTTAGAAATATCTCCCCCTACAACACATGTATTTCTCAAGACGTTTGTTAAATGGTGAGAGGTTAACACAAACTTTTTCCAGTACTATTCCCAAGTTGTTCGATTATGTGACGCGTCATTCTAAAAATAGTATCTTTTATGTGATCTCACAATTATAGGTTGATGAAATAACCTATAATTGTGAGATCTGGAGACCTTGCAAGGAAATTCAACAAACGACGCACAAAAAAACGAGCACGTGTTTCTTGAACCATATGATGTGAAGCATTGTCTTGGAAAATATCTTTCTGCATATTCATGATCATGCAACCGATTAATAAAGGGTTCGAATTTCGATATGTTTCAACATTTATTGTTCTATTAAGAAATATGGGTTCAATAATTTACTTCCCTGACACTGCTAGTCAAACACCAATTTGTAAATATGTACTGCTGCGCAAATTCATGACAATCTTCTGTTGACTATATTATTCTCGTGTTGTGTTCATTTAAATATCCAGATAGATTAAATTTGACCTCGTCAAAAAAGAAATACTTATCAAGAAAAAGATCGAAAAATCACTGGCAACATTCAATTCTTTTATCATAGTCGGTAGAACTGACTTCGTGGATAACTTGAATTCTATATAGGTTAAGGTTAAATTAGAAATGTTTTCCGATCACGTGATCACTGTCGTACGAAATAAGGTGGTGACAGGAGGTGGGGATGTCAAATTAAATACTATATTTATATTGCTGTCAGATGCGATAATGTACTACGTATAACCTAACCTGTAAACCTGTAAATAACAAATGTAAAAGCTACCTACGTAAGTTACCTAAGTGTAAACTTACAAGGATGATGAAATAAATATGATAAATTAGTTGTTAGAACAATAACAGCGGTAAAATACAAGGAATATAACAATATGGAACCATAGAAAAGACTTCATAAATCAAAAGTCAAACACTATTTTATCTGTATTATGCGTGACACGTGTACATAATACACATGCTCTGCATACGTCTGTTTCTATTTTTTCACGATTTCTTGACAAGACACATTTATAGGTAAAGTCATATTATTGACAAGACGTAGCGCGTAACCCTATTAGACATTTGCGCTCTTTCTTTCTTCAACACATGTGTACCGATACCGATGAATTAGACAAATGCCACTATATGTTCGTATTTTGCAGCGTTATTGATACACCGGCAATCTTTCGTGGTTTATAGTATACAATTTTAAATCTTGTTCCAGCTGATAAATGACCTTCTTGTGAAAGTTTCACAAGAAGGTTTCACAGTTCTTTTTTAGGTGTTTCACTCCCAGAATTACGATTTACTGCCCCCGTGACACCAAATTTATTGACATAAGCATGGACTAGCCAGCTGTTCGTACGTCATTGCAAATCGTTGCATAGATTGTCTTGAATGATGTAAAAACGTTTATGACTTTAGAAAACCAAATTACTATGAATGTAACTATAATGTATATCTATGTAATATATGGGAAAAGATGTATGTAAATAAATTCTAACAACGGAACAATACCATAATCACATTTGTATGAATTATTGGTTTAGGTCATTAGTCATTAGATATGTCAAGAGATAATTGTCCGTTAGTGAATTCTTGGAGATCGTTATACTACGAAAAGTAGTATTACTATGGCGATGTAGTAAAATACTTTACCTTCTGGGAAGTATTTATTGTTGATTAAAGTTCAACATTGTTTCATTGCTTACTGAAGAAATGACAGATTTTGAATTTCATCGCGGTAAAAATTATCTTTTATTTTTTTTTTGAATATTTACCTTAACGGAAAATTTAAATGTTTTAGACATTTTTTGACCACTTTTAGACATGTTGATATATAATTTGGTTTATACAAAAAAATTTTTTTGTGCTAGAATGTATAAATACAAGTACTTGCTGATTTTAAATTTCGAATAGAATATCTACAAAGCGAAATTTAGACACATACATTTAATAACAGGCGCTTACGTCTTTATATATTGTGTATTATATGAATAACATTTCAAAACAATAGGAAAAAATCAATATCCAAGCAGACATTTTGCGGCTGTACGGGGTTACTTATACATAACATTTAAAAGTGGATGGTGGTACATAAATTAAAAAAAATGCTTACCTTGAAATATACGTGACCAATCCTGCTAAAAAACTGCTGACATATTTCCGTTATATGTTTCAAGAAAATTAAACTTCTTTG
>JAVIWB010002520.1:0-31524 GCA_031893035.1 Dermolepida albohirtum
ATATGTTATTGTCCTGTACTTGAGTTCCATCGTATTGCTCTGCAGTCAGGCCAACGCTAACATATGAAGCTTTCGTCTAGGAATAGATAGCGAAAACACGTGTGAAGGGGATACAGGTAATACTAAGTAAGGTATTTAAGACTTATGACAAGTGCGCTTTGGTACACTAGAAACACTACGTACACCAACACCTCAAAATTCCCACAGTTTCCCACTTCATCTTTGACCTAACCCGCTGCTGCCACAGGAATCCACTTATTTTAGACATAAACATTCCAGTAACCTTGGTCCCACACAAATGTTTCCATTCTATTTTGCCACAACATTAATGACACACCACTATAATGACAAAGATCATACAATATTTATCTATAATTTATATTTGTATCTTTTTCTATTTATCCCGATTTATATATTAGTTGTAATAATAGATTACTTACAGAGTACTAATGAGTATTTTTCAAACACATTACCTTCCTAGAAACACCAATCACATTCATGACATATTATTTACGTAAATGTAAAATATTTTTTACATAAATTACCAGCAAGTACTTAGAACGATGAACGGATAGAGAATTAGAGCAAGAGAAAGATTTCGCT
Source organism: Dermolepida albohirtum (assembly GCA_031893035.1). Taxonomy (NCBI): domain Eukaryota; kingdom Metazoa; phylum Arthropoda; class Insecta; order Coleoptera; family Scarabaeidae; genus Dermolepida; species Dermolepida albohirtum. Next base: position 604 of record JAVIWB010002520.1, read on the forward strand.
TATTCTTAAAAACAGTCGCCAAGGCATTTATTGAAATTTATCGAAATAGAAATGCGATCAAGCAACTTTCCTATTTTGATTGCTTCCTTAATGTTTATTTCTCTAGGTGGGTATTTATAATGAGTATATTAAAATATATTCTGTAACTTGTCGTCATGAAATTTGGTTTTCCGTTCCTGTACAGCTAATTTATATTCATCTCTTCTCACGCTGATTTTCAGTTTCGTTGGGGCTATATACGATTGATCACAATCCCCGCATGGAATTTTGTAAACACCTTGATCTTCATACATTTCTATCATTAAGAAAAGAAAGTTGAGTATTTGAATTTGATGGAGCCTGTGGTTGATTAACTTAATCACTAAGGTTGATATATAACCCCTTTCCACATTAACTTTCGTAATTCTGAATACGCATTTCAACAACTAAGTTGTCATCATCAGCAGATAATTGCAAAGTATCGCACCTGGTAAACCACGGCGAAAAATACCTGTACGAAAACAAACTCCGTACGCGATCTGTACCGTTGAGAACTAAAATGTACACTGTGTACACACCAGTGTACACTGTGTGTACATTCTCAACGCTACAGATCGCGTACGGAGTTTGTTATCGTACAGGTATTTACAGCATTTTCTCTGTAAACAATCTGAAAGACACGTATATAGAAAATGTGCAACGCGTATGTAATAGGCTTGAGAGCAACCCGCCTTCTAAAATCATGGACAGAATTAATATTTTGCGGACTCATAGAAATTAGCGTTATTCAACTTTGATATCTGACCTTCCTCTCTTTAAATTCTGCAACCCCATTTTTAAAAGTAGCATATGAAGAATATTAATCACCCAAAATGCTTCATATCAGTAAAAATGTCTTTGTTATATAACTCTTTATAAAATAATAGTAAATAACTAAGCGAAACTCGATTTTGTTTAGAAATTTTGCTTTTGCTGAGACATGCTGTTTTTAAAAATTCATTTTATCACCATTCAACAACTAGATGTCAAACTTTGGCAACTTATTTATAAGATATCATTATCGTAACCGCAATAATCATATTTAACTTTCATTACTAAAACGTTTCCAGATTAATTAGATATCAGTACCCCTCATAGCCTGAAGTTCTTAAGTATTTTTACTCTGATTCTGCTTGTCGAACATCCTTCAATATGCATGTATAAATATTGTATAGTTTATATTTTACCTCTGCAGAATTTAAGATATTTTAAGTACAAAGTACTTATCTTTGTTGTATGGACAACCCAATATACTACTATGTTTAATGTAAGATTTTAGTCACTTCAACATCAAATAAATCCTAGACTATATAGTAAATGATACGTAAAAATTCATCAATTACTTCCGCTTACCATATTTTCCCAAATAACTTTTCCAATAGATCAGATTAATGTAATGGCTTCAATTTATTTTATACTGACTTTTCCCAAATATTAACACGGACTTTCACTATGCTATATAGAGCTTAAATAATTTCCTCTCGGTTGAAGATGATTTTATATCTTTTATTTTAAAGCATTATTTTTGTCGTTATAAATTTAGCATTATGTAGTTTGGAAAAGCTTTTTACAAAAAAATGTGAATTGCTATTCAAATCAGCAATTTCTGCTCATAAGTAATTAAAAAATGTGACTATAATGATTTAAATATCTGCAGATCAATCAATTTTCCCTGCTTAGACTTATTTTTAGATTTGTCCAAGGCTTTAGGGAATATCAATCATAACAGTCATAGAGTAGGGTATAAATGTTGTAGCCAAGTACTTTTGCAATCTTACCTATCTGATCATAAGCAAAAAGTTAGGATACTAAATACTCAACTTAATCACTAAGGTTGATGTATAATCCATTTCCACATTAACATTCGTAATTCTGTATACGCATTTCGACAACTAAGTTGTCATCATCAGCAGATAATTGCACCACCAAACTAGTATTTGATCCTAAAATTCTAAAAGCGTTTTAAAACTGAAAAATTTTCGACAAATGGTGAATTGAGATGTAGTTTACAAGCTAAAACAAATAATTTTTTGAAGGGCTTGGAATTACTTCGTAAACTGTCCCATCAATATATAAGTCTGAAAGGGGATCATGTTAAATAAATATAAAGCGTGTTTCAAATTGCGTGGTTAAGAATAAATAAATATAGATGGCGTACTGAATTTGTCTGGGTATGTGGCCATTTAAAATGTGTGATTTATAAAAATGGGTTCGTACACCGTACAACAACGCGTTCAAATTGTTGAATTATTTACGAAAATCAGCGTTCTGTGAAAAGAGTTTTTAGAAAATTACGTGAATTTTATAATTTACGTAATCGTCCATCTGAAAGCACTATTGGTCGAATTATTAAAAAATTTCAAGAAACCGGTTGCGTGGAAAATCAAAAAAGTGAAAATGCAGTCATAGTGGTCGTTCACAAAAAAATATTGGTTTGTGTGTTGCTGAAGATGCTGGAATGTCCATTAGACGACGTTCACAACAACTTGGACTTAGTTGATCAACAATATGGCGTATTTTACACAAGGATTTAGCTCTGAAGGCGTATGAGGATCAAATAACAAAGGAACTGAAACTATTAGATCACTTAAAACGTCGTTCATTTGTCAATTTCATCAATGAACAACCAGCTGATTTTTCTCAAAAAATAATGTTTTCCGATGAGGCACATTTTGAACTTGGTGGCTATGTTAATAAACAAAATTGCCGTATATGTGGGTGAGGAAAATCCACGAATTATTCATGAGAAACCTGTGTATCCTAAACGAGTTACTGTTTGGTGTGCATTTTGGTCAGGTGGTGTAATTGGACCTTACTTCTTTGAAAATGCTGCTGGTGAAGCTGTAACTGTCAATGGTGATCGATATCGTCGGATGATAACCTAATTTTTGTGGCCTGTATTAATAAATATTGTTCGAGAGGATATGTGGTTACAACAGGATGGCGCTACACCTCACTTTGCACACGAATCAATTGATTTATTGAGAGAAAAATTTCCTGGATATGTAATCTCAAGAAACGGTGATGTTAATTGCCCACCAAGATCATGTGATTTGACACCGTTAGACTATTTTCGTTGGGGTTATGTGAAAAATCAGGTTTATGAAGACAATCCACAATCAATTCCTGCTTTGAAAGATGAAATTATTCGTGTCATTGGTGAGATAGATAGAGTCTCAATTATGTTAAAATGTCATTGAAAATTTTAACAAAAGAGTGGACGTCTGTGGAGCTGCAAGAGGAGGCCATTTGGCAGATATTATTTTTCGCATGTAAATGTCATAACTGATACTTCAATTACCAATAAAAAGTTTTTGTAAGTGAATGCAAATTATGTGTTTTATTTATTCTTTAAAAAAACCACGAAATTTGAAACACTCTTTAGTTTTGGTTTAAAATATTGTGGCATTTTACGCGGTAGGCTAGGCACTCCTCTCGCATATTTCTTTTTATGAAAAAGTGAAAAAGTTTATAATGTTTGAACAAAATATATCTTCAGTTGATCAAAATAATCTGATAAGTTATATCTTTAAGAAATTACGGTATATTTAGTATTCTAACAATTTGTTTAAGAGTAATAGCTGAAGAATATGCTTAGTATTTTTAAACTACACCTCTCGTATAATCATTCGCATATTTCGTATAATTTTAACAAGAAGTAATGCAATTAAACAAAGGGACTTGGATGTGATTTTTCAACATTTTAAATGTGACTAATACCGTAAGAAATATTTTGAGGAAATCAATCAGGTACTCGACAAGTCGCCTTATTTAGCTATCGTAAAACGGCAGTGCAATGGATTTTATTGTAGCGCCTTTCTCTAAATGACACGTTTCGAATGGCTTTCGACATTAAAAACATGATCGAAGCGAAAGACTATGCTACCGCAAAGAGCATTCGAGCAACAATAAAGAAAATGAAGACTGCATGAGATGGCGCATAATATATTGTATTAGACTAAATTGCTAATGAATGATCTCATCTAGTGAACGATACCATTATGGGTAATGACACTTGAGTATACTACTATGATCTCAAGAGCAACAATCGGCCGTTTTGGGTCTTTGAAAATTAACGAAAGCGGAAACAAAAAGTCGTCATATTTTTTGAGATTAATAGATACACAAGAACTCTTATTCTTGAAATACTTTTATCGATATATACACTACCGGTCATATTTATTTGCCCACCCCAATTTTATGTGTTTCCTGAAATACGGATTATCTTTCGAAAAATCTGTATTATAATTATTCAACTATATTATTAGTGGAAGTAATTCCATATGAATTTCTACGAAAATCTTAAATTGTTTATGATATATCGTAAAGGTGTCATAAATTGGAAAAATGCCATTAAATATTATATAGACTAATCCCTACAGTATTAACAGTTTTACCTGCATTTCCGAAAGGTATTCCCAATATTGTGTTATTGTACTAACTAATTACAATATTAGGATGTGTTATTCAAAAAGGAAAATAAATTTTATGTCAGTCATCGTTCATCTTTTGTTGCGAAAACAGTGAAATAGAGAGTTATTGTGAATATTTTAATGCAATGCCGAAGACGAAGGAATTATCTGTTGAAGTGCGTGCTATGATAATTGCTTATCATCGTACGGGTAAAAGAAATCGCGAAATTGCAAAAGAATTACGATTAAATCGCAGAACCGTTGATTATAACGTTAAAAAATTTGAAGAAAGTGGTACATTTTCCAGCAAAAGAAGATCTGGACAACGCAAAGCGACGACATCTGCAGATGACCGGCATCTAATACGGATAAGTAGACGCGATAGATGAAAAACAACGCCAGAAATTGCTGCTGAAATGAATAGAGCGCGTGCTAAACCAATTAGTGTGTCCACGGTACAGAGAAGGTTAAGGCAAACGGGTTTATACGGAAGAATTGCTCTGCGAAAATCACTACTACGAAAGAAAAACAAGATAAAACGACTAAATTGGGCTAAAGAACATAAGAATTGGACGATTGATCAGTGGAATAATGTGTTGTGGACAGACGAATCGATGTTTGAACTTTTTGGTAGTAAAAGGCGAATATTCGTAAGAAGATCCGCAGGAGAAAGAGTACTGCCAGAATGTATTGTGCCTACCGTAAAACATGGAGGAGGTTCAGTAATAATTTGGGGGTGTTTTGGTGGAAGATTTGTAGGCGATCTCGTCAAAATTGAGGGAATCCTAAGAACAGAAGGCTACAAGGAAATTTTAGAAAATAACGCTGTTCTTTCAGGACTAAGGATTCTTGGCGAAAACTTTGTATTTCAGCAGCACAACGATCCGAAACACACTTTTAGGTTGTGTGGCTATTACTTGCGTCAACTAGAAGAGCAAGGGCAAATCTCTATAATGGTATGGCCAGCTCAAAGTTCTGATCTGAACCCAATGGAGCTTCTTTGGGAAGAATTGAACCGGAAGGTTCGAGAACGTGCTCTATCATCCACCACTGTACTGTGGGAACAACTACAAGAAGCCTGGGCACAAATTACAGAAGATACACTGCAAAAATTAATTGAAAGGACGCACTGTGTTGGATAAGTTTGAGTCCACTGGTTCAGTAAACAATGAACCAACACTCGTACGACGAGCGCAAGATCTCCGTGAGAGTGTGCAGGAGAATCCGAAGCAGTCGTTTTCGCGTCGCTCACAAGAACTCGGCCTTTCACAGACCACAACTTGGCGAATTTTGCGTCGCGACTTGGGCCTGCACCCATACAAAACTGAGCCAGGAGCTGAAGGTAAACGACCATAGACAACGACGTGTGTTCGCTGAACCGGCCGTGGAGCAATTGAAAACTGACCCTAATTTTCATAAAAAAATCATCGTCAGCGTTGAGGCCCATTTCTGGCTGAATAGGTACGTCACACATGAGATCAAAGGGCGTCCAATGCATCTCGAAAAGATCACCGTTTGGTATGGATTTTGGGCTGGCGGTATCATCGGTCCATATTTCTTTGAGAACGACTTTGGCCAGGCCATCGCCGTCAACGGCGAGCGCTATAGGTCGATGATTACCAACTTCTTTTGGCCTGAATTGAATGATGTGGGCACCAACGACATGTGGTTTCAACAGGACGGCGCTATGTGCCACACAGCTCATGCCACATTAGGCATTCTGCATAAGCGATTTGAGGGCATGGTCATCTCACGTGGAGGTGATGTGAACTGTCCACCGAGATTGTGCGATTTGACCCCGTTAGGCTTTTTCTTGTGGGGTTTTCTTAAGTTGTAGGTCTATGCAAATAAGCCACAAACCACAGCGGCTCTCAGAGCCAACATAATCCATGCCATCGCTCAAATTCAGCCTGATTTATGCACCAGGGTCATGGAAAATTGGACATTTTGGATGCGCGCCAGTCAGCGAAGTTGCGGCGAACATTTACACGGTGTTATATTCCATACATAATGACATCAATAGGAATAAATAATTTCAATGATATCTCACACACACTTTGTTTTATTTAAATTTAAAGATAGGAAGCGCTTATTGAAAGACCCGTTTTATATATATGGAATATGCCTTTGCACCTAAATTTATACGCATACACTACTTATTTACTGATAATCATGTTCCAACGTATTCTCGTGCCCTTTATATACAAGTTAGGTTATTATCATAAGGTTTATTCAGAAACCAGTCTTACAGGACTATCCTGCTTAATTTAAGTTTAATCTCAGATTTTAGGTCCTCTTCACATACAATTCAAAGGCATGTTGCAGCAGAAACGCTAGGGCAGGCGACTGCAAAAATTTTAAAACTAATGCGACTTACGGAGAGCCCTTGATGTTCTAGATCTTTATGCTATACTACCATTTGCCTTGACTTGTATTACTGCTCATGCTGCAGTCCATATATATATATATATATATATATAAAGAAAACTAACCACCATCGCGTATTTTGTTGATATACAGCGATGCGAGAAGGAAAGGACATATGTTTGCTGTATAAAATGGTCGCGCTGGCGCCAAATTTGAATGCAAAGCATCGATCGATATTATATGTTCGCAAGTTTAATATGACACACAAGTAAAGCACTTGTCCACTATTGTATGTACTTGTTAATATTATTCTAAAACAAGCTTCAGCTAAAACTATCACGTTTACTTTAAATATTATCATTGATAATAATAACAATAAAATAAATGAACGAATATCATCCGGAAACCTAGAGCTCAACTAACACACGAAATAATTTCTAAAAGGCACAAGTCAACATTATATGATTTCATTCAGACTGTAATTTACTTAAGTAAAAGCAAATACATGGTTTAACAATAATTATTATGGCACATGTTTCATTTATCTTCCATTGATAACAATGTGCAAAAATACTACAAATAACAATATTATGAATAAACATGTGGATTGTAATTGTTTTTTGTCTGCGATAATTTTTACAATACATTTATTGATTAACCTGTGGTAATTTTATTTAGTCCAACTTTAGAATTAAATATTTCGTACAATGTAAATGACGAGATATTTAACGAATTTGAAGGTAAAGAAAATGTCTGAGAAATCAATGTGATGAAAAAAAAAGACTTATTTCTCATTGTAATCATATCTAATTTGTATCAAGATACAAATTACGTATTTCAATGTGGAACAAATTGGTGTTTTCAGACCAATTAATGAGTTTCTTAATGATTGCTATAAATCAATGTTTTATGAATTTCACAATTCCTTAACTAATTGTATCGATTTTAATCATTTTTTGTAATTTATGTCGTTCGAGAGAAATCCCATATACTTACATATATGGTATATATAGGATATATAATGTGGTCGCTTTTGTAATTTATATCCTCTTGAGAGACATCATACATATATATATAGGCTGTTCCAAATTGCGTGTTTTTTTAGAATAAATAAAATATAGATGGCGCACTGAATTTATCTGGGTATGTGGGCATTTAAAAAGTGTGATGTATGACATTTATAAAAATGGCTTCGTACACGGTACAACAACGCGTTCAAATTGTTGAATTATTTTATGAAAATCAGCGTTTTGTGAAAAGAGTTTTTAGAAAATTACGTGAATTTTATGGTTAACATAATCGTTCATCTGAAACCACTATTGGTCAAATTATTAAAAAATTTCAAGAGACCGGTTCCGTGGAATATCAAAAAAGTGAAAAATACAGTCGTAGTGGTCGTTCACAAGAAAATATTGGTTTAGTTCGTGAAAGTGTTGCTGAAGATGTCCATTAGATGACGTTCACAACAACTTGGACTTAGTGGATCAACAACATGGCGTATTTTACACAAGGATTTAGCTCTGAAGGCAAGGTTCAAATAACACAGGAACTGAAGCCATTAGATCATTTAAAACGTCGTTCATTTGTCAATTTCATCAATGAACAACCAGCTGATTTTTCCCAAAAAATAATGTTTTCCGATGAGGCACATTTTGAACTTGGTGGCTATGTTAATAAACAAAATTGTCGTATCTGGAGTGAGGAAAATCTACCAATTATTCATGAGAAACTTATTTATCCTAAACGAGTTACTGTTTGGTGTGCATTATGGTCAGGTGGTGTAATTGGACCTTACTTCTTTGAAAACGCTGCTGGTGAAGCTGTAACTGTAAAAAAGCAGGTGGTCGATATCGTCGGATGATAACCGAATTTTTGTAGCCTGATTTAATGAATATTGATCTAGAGTATATGTGGTTTCAACAGGATGGCGCTACACTTCACTTTGCACACGAATCAATTGATTTATTGAGAGAAAAATTTCCTAGACGTGTAATCTCAAGAAATGGTGATGTTAATTGGTCACCAAGATCATGTGATTTGACACCGTTAGACTATTTTTTTTGGGGTTAAGTGAAAAGTCAAGTTTATAATAACAATCCACGATCAATTCCTGCTTTGAAAGATGAAACTATTCGTGTCATTGGTGAGATAGAGCCTTAATTATGTAAAAATATCATTGAAAATTTTAACAAAAGAGTGGACATCTGTGGAGCTGCAAGAGTTTTTGAAAGTGAATGCAAATTATGTATTTTATTTGTTCTTTAAAAAAAAACGCGAAATTTGAAACAGCCTTTATATAATATATGACTTTTAAATGAATATTTTTTTGCATATTCGCTTCTAAACTTTATGCAGTTAGTTAAGCAATATTCTAACTTTAACAAAATAATTGGTTTATCCATGATCTTTTCGTTAATCCACCTCTTGGCCCATTTCTTAAGGTAGATGAAACCACTGTTGCTTTCTTTAATGCTCGTTCGCTAACGAATGTCCAGTTTGTTTCTACTGTTCTTTTACTTTTGACGTGAAGTGATGAATCTATTTATATAATGTCTCAAAAATGTTCATAAACTCATTCAAATAAAGGTGCGCTTCCTCGCTAAACAAGATTTTTTTCTAAAAATCACCATCCACTTCTTGACTTTATAATATAAAATTAGCACATGCAAGCCTCCGCGCATGATCTGTTAACTTAATTTCTTGAATTAAGTGTACCTTGTAACGATAAAGATGAAAATAAAATCTGCTGAAAAGAGGTTTTTCAAATTACCAAGTCGGTGGACGGTGGTGAGTCGAAGTTGTTGGATTCTTAACAATACTTTCAGCCACTGCAGCAATATTTTCGATAGACCGTCCAGGTCTATCAAAAATATTGGCTTGGACAGTCGACGACAAAGCGGTGTGTTTTATTGACAAGGTGTATTTTATTGACAACTGAACCAATGTCCTTAAATTTTTCAATCAATCGCTTAATCCTTAAACGATTTGATGCGGTTTTTGTACCAAAAAGTGTATGTTCTGCACTGCATGTCAAACGTCCAAAATTTTTAGAATTTCTTTCTCAGTCTTCTATTAATTTTTGCCCAAAGATTTTCATTAAGTTTTATGTCAGGGCTTTGAGGTGGCGTATTCAGTAGATGGGGAGCATTATATAACAACCATGTTTTGATAACATGAGCTGCATATTTGGAGTCGTTATTGTACAGAAAGTAATGTCGCATTTTCCTGCAAATTATTGCATAAAATATTGATATTTGAATTTATCCATTATTCCTTCTACTATCACCAAGCCCGATCCCGTTATATGCCATTTATCTCCACATCATTATTGCCACCAATCATGTTTCACTGTGAGTTTTTAATTTTTAATAGTAAATTTAATCTCTCTTTTCTCCAAACACGACAGTGAAATTTCATCCGAATACGAAAAATTTGTTGTTTTAGAAGCTGACTCTTTTCCAAGTGGCCATACCCACGCGTTACTTGGCGAAGTTAACATGTCTCATTTTGTACGGGTTTTTTTTTGTTTTTTATTTAATTTTACAGCACGGTTCAGCGCAAATATTCTTGGTAAAATGTTAATTAAATATTTCTATAACATTTTTGTATGTGTATCCTTACTAATTTCGCAAAATATAAGATATTCGTGTAATAAAAGTGATTTTGGCGGCTCGATGTGTTGCGTATTACTGCTTCAAAAGTGATTTTTAAATTTTTCTCTATGATATATTGGACAGTAGACTTGCTTTGTCTTATCACTTTATAGACTTCACCATGTTTTACCAGTATTACGTATTTAACCATAATTTCGTGATTTTTAACACCGATTTTAACGTCGTCTCATTTATACATTTTTTTCCTCACTGCATACTTAAATATGTCTCAATGCCCATTTAAAATTATATACATTATATCATAGAAAACGGAAATACCGATATAAGTTCGATAAACTGCTAAAAGTTCATTGGATTTTAATTTATGTTATGTGAAATAAAAGCCATTATATTTCAAATAATAATTACTCAATTTAATTTAAATTTGATTGTATGTATATATGTACATAAATATATCCATAGTTAAAGAGGAATTTGACTGACACTAATTTCAATATATCATACATATACAATACATATACATATATGTACATATGTATATGTTTAGGAAAAGGCGTGTTTCTGTATAAGTACGAACAGTTCATTAGGCCACTGTATATATAGTATGTTTTTTAAATTAAAATTATTTTTGCATGTTGATATTGTTCTATTGCTTTTCATAATAGTTCCTGATTTGTATAGCAAAGAACTAGGCATTTGCGATTAAACGCACAATTATACTTTGATGCTGTGTATACAATTCCTAATCATTGGCCTTGATCTTGCCAATCGCCATTTGATTATCACATTAGAACACATGCGTACATACATAAATCTTCTGACTGGTAACAAAAAATGTTTGCATAAAATATAATAGCTTTATTTAAATGTTTGCTTATTTTACTTTTTAACTAAAAAATAGATAAATAATTCTCTTGCTAATATGCTTTTCAAGAAAAATAAACCTCCATTAAATAAAAACGAATCTATTCAGTGTCTAATTATGTACGGCTATTAATTTATTTGTTTGGCTCTCATAATATTACTTATTTGTTAGAGATATATTTTTCGTTTTATTGCTGTTCAATACAAATAAAATAGTATAAAGAAATATTATATGCTGTCTAGATTAGAATTTCTATTAGCAATTAATATATTTGCTAAATTATTAATAAATTAAAATTAATTGGTTTTGTTGAAATAAGTACTGGATGTTGCTATCTTCCTAGACTGCTGATACCTACACATGTACTTGCCAGTAGTATTTATATAGACCTATACTCCAGTTTTCTGACAATTAGTGCATAAAACAATGAAATTAAAGCGCTAACAATAGAAAAAAATCTGTGCATGTTCTTGTAAATCCTAAGGATCTAGAACATATGTGGGCAACAACCGGTCTGCGGGCCGAATCCAGCCCGCTGTAAGATTCGATCCATCCCGCGAGACATTGCCGTATTATTTCATGTCTGATATCTATCGCTAAAAATTATGAATACTACTTTAAAATGCACTACTTTTAAACGCGACCCGCGAACGTATTTGCTCATTAAAGTTTGGCCCACAACATGTCAAAGGTTGCCCATACCTGATCTAGAAGTTCTAGCTCTAGAAGCTCTTAAAGAAAGTCATCTTCTCATCAAAAGACACTTCTAAATCCTTAACAGTTCTGCGAGAGATTCGTACAATTCATTAAATAAAATGATAAAATTGAAACTTGAGTATGCGACGAAATAGCGTTCTGTAATGTTTAATATCAGTTTATTGGCTTAACACCAAGCATTAATATGTCCAAGTTCTTCTGCAGGAACTTGGTATTTAATAATTTGTTAATTTGATAATATAACTTAAGATAATCAGCGTCAGCTAGTGAAGAATATTTTAAAGGAGTAAAAAGAGTGTTTAGGAATAAATTGAAAAGCTGTGGTCCTTAGTTTAGAGATCTGAAGTACCCCGGGTATTCAGAAAAAACGAATTCTTTCAAAACATTAAGTGAGGTTAGTAACAGCAGGAAAGCTCACAGTACCATTAAAATAGTGTTTGAAAGTGTTAACAGTTTTTTTTCCTTAATCCCCGAAAATAAACCAATATGTTAGCTCACATGTTAAAAGCTAGAAAATTATTCAATGCAAAGTGTAATAAGTATTATGCGTTCTCAGGAACACAATGTAAAGTTGCAAATTTATTTACATGTAAAATATAGTTTGTTGCATAAAAATACCTACCTTCATATGTTTAAATCTAACGAAGAAAAATACCCGTTTATTTAGAAACAATTTGCAATATTGTGCGATAGATAATTATGGTAAAAAACGAAATTTATAATGTAAATTCGATACTTGTGAGAATAACACCTATTTTGCTCAAATATTATTCGTATTTATTTTTGGACATGGTGTGATAACGGTGACAACTCCTAACATATTGGAATTGCTATGATAGCAAAATACTGTTGTTTATTTTAATTGTTTATGTGCTCGTGACGCGACTGTCGAAAATATTTACTTCTTTCTAAGCGTTGCAGTTAAGTTAGAGTAAGGCATTCTGGGATTCTTATCTACACATCAGTGTGGTAAATTGTTCATTCTACAGTAAAGTGTTCGTTCAAGAAATCTATTTGCGTTTGAATTATCTGAAAGTAAATCCCAAGGTAAGCCCGGAACACGTTGGTAATGAAGTTTTCAAACTGTAATGGAGAAAATTCGTTAAACCTTTGAAAAAATATGAAAACAAATTCAGGATTAATCCATACTGCAATACTATGATGTCTTCATGCCGTAAGCAAAATTAAAAAGCTATGGGAATGATAGTTCAAAACAATCTATTTGGGTTTGAATTATCTGAAAATAAATCCCAAGGTAAGCCCGAAACACGTTGGTAATGAAGTTTTCAAAATTTAATGAAGAAAATTCGTTAAACTTTTGAAAAAATATAAAAACAAATTAGGGGTTAACCCATACTGCAGTACTATGACGTCTTCGCGCCGTAAGCAAAATTAAAAAGTTATGGAAGTTGTACGGCAGAAATAACCCTCAAAAAATATATGTAAATAACAGAACAAACCTAGAAGCTATTCAAAAATGTATTTTACACTTTGAAAGAACAATGTTTGCCATTTACTTTACATACTGTATCGTGTCTTGCGATTTACATGAGCTTACTACAACAACACGGTTATTTTGTAGGCTCGGTCGACATTCTAAATTTTCCGATGGAAAAAACATTTTGTTTTTGGTTACCAATTTGAGAAGAACGGGTTCGACTTTAAAAACGCAGCCAGCTGGCAGGCCTCCTAGTGTTCAAACATCAGAGAATACCAATCACTGAGACAAGCCATTACACAATCTCCTCAGAATTGCATAGAAAAAAACGGTCGACATTTGGAGGATATCATTTTCATAACTAAGCAGTGATGTATGTGTATGTGAAGTAAATGATGAACATAGTTCTTTCAATAAATAAATAAATTTTCGAATAGTTTCTAGGATTGCTTTGTTTTTTACGTTTAATATTCGATAGTCATTTCTGGCCCAGTCTGTATTTCAAAATTACGTGCCATGAAAATATAGAGGTGTAGCTGAGAAGCTTAATATTTATAAGAAAATTGTGTGCGCGTTGCTTATATAAAATAGGTACGACGGCTTCGTTTGGAATGTTATTTAGGTTAAGAGGATTAGCCAATTAGCTTTATAGTGACGATGTATTCTATATCTAGTGCCGACTTTACATCGTGTTTTGAGCGCAAGATATTCATCTGAATTATTAATACCTTCACAAACATTAACTATTCACTTTGCTTTTGCAAACTTACTATATTTCAATGTCTACTTTTCTTCGGATTGTCGTCTTTTTATTACATCTACGTTTACATACAAACGCATGTAACATTTTCTTCCCTACAGCGCAACCTTTAGACTTCTCTAAAAGGACGTCACTACTTTATTCTTGAAAGAAAGCTTAATAACGGATGGAGTGAAGGGATGTTTAAATACGTCTTTTTCAACGTTGAAATGAATTTCACGTTTCACGTTATTACATATGTATGTAGGTACATATGTATGTTTTATTGTAGTGAACAACTGTTTGGTGTTTTTCATATCATACAATATACTCGTACATACTATAATCTTGGAATAACATTACAGTTTAAATAAACGTTTAACATTGTTCTAACATATTAGATAATACATTATGATATTAGAAGCTACAGTGTTCATAAATTATTACTTCATTTAGTCTCCATCTGTACAGGTTGTTCCGAATATAAATAACCCGACATCAATTTTGTTACATTTAAAGCCTCTTCGCTCAGTGTTACCAAAATAATCGAAATTACTAATTTTTTACGAAATTAATGCGCGATATTGTGATAATTTTGAAAAAATTGAAAATATACTAGAATTCTCAGGATTTTTTTTGTGATGAATGTCGATTTTACTCACTTTACTCACGATTGCGGGAGCGAGAGAGTGTGTATTTTAATGTATGTAGTAAAGTGTTTCATGACTTTGTTACTAACCCTCCCTCGTCGCAAGAAATGAAACTGTATTGATTTTGTTCCTCCTCAATACTGAATAGTACTGAGAGAGATGCCACCTTCGAGAAAGGTAACAATCCAAAAACGAAATCGCTCCACGTGGGATTCAAAGCATCGACTAAGTCTAGCGTTCTTATCACACATATGCTGGCGTATCCCGTATTCATCGTATTTATCGGCAGTTCAATAATATTGACGCTCTGAAGGCTATATATTATGCATTTGTTGGCATTAACCTGGAGTATGCCTTGGTGGTCTGGTATCCTCACTATATTTATCAGCGTCTGTTTCTGGAGGGCATCCAGAAAAAATTTTTGAAGTATTTATCATATCGTCTTAATGGTACATAGCCACCGCAGAAAGTATATTATGAGGGCCTACTGGAAAGACATAACCTTGTTTTGCCGAAGAGATGTTGCAAGTGCCTATTAACTTGATTAATAGTGGTGTGGATGCCTCATCATTGTTGGCTCAGATTTGTTTACTGGTACCATCTCATACCACTAGATCTCGCGACTCGTTTGTTACTCCGAGAGCTAGGACTAATGTTCTCCTGGCGGCACCGCTAGCTCATATGTGCAGAAACGCTAACAGGATATGTCCTGATCCCTTTTTTGGGAAATAATCCTTTTAATCAGGTGTTGATCCACTTCGGCTTCTATTTTTCATTATTTCGTAATTATATATTTAATTTTGTATGTATTAATTAAGTCTTATATATGTTTTAATTTGCTTATATGTACATATACCTAATTAAGATTTTTTTAATTTCTGCTTACACTGTACTTACTGTATTGGATTTATCCTATAAATGGCTGTTGGACAATAACGAATATTATTATTATTATTATTACTATTTTAATCGAAAATGTTGTTTTGTGTAGCTGAATCCAAAGTTTGTTCCACATCGATGGACGGATGATCAAATATTGTACAAAATTGAACATCCTTAGAAAAGCTCCAAAATATGAAAATTTGTTAAGAACTATTGTAACCAGTTATAAGACATTTTCCATAAGCTCTAGAAGCCAAATATAAATCAAAATATCAATCAAAAATAGTGGTCGATAATGGAAAGAAATAAAAAAAAATTTGTTTGGAAAAGTTAAAAATCATTTTTTATTGCTTTTTACGATTCTATTCTTTATTCGAAGTATTACAACCATTGATGTATTATCTATCTGGTGTATTGAAGTATGTAATAGGTTATATCCATTCTCCCTGAATATTCAGAACAAGGCAATTGACTAGTGTTGCGCGATAACGCATTCTTTTATCGTGCATCAGTTGATTTATTTTGAAGAAAATTTTTTTACTTCCTCACCTTATGTATTCACCCAATGTGATTCGGTTGGAATATTTTGTATTTCTTGTACTGCATTTGGTAATTAAAGGAAATTGTTTTGCTTCAATTAAAAACGTTCAATGATCAGCCGTAAGGAATCTCAACACTATAGCTATCAGTGACATAAAGAGGCCATATGATGCAAATTCCTGAATATGCAAATCGTTTTATTTGTGCAGAAGGAGAATATTTCGAATAATTAAAATGTTTGTCAAGATTTCTTTAATTATTTTTGTTTTTTAAAGCCAATTTCGGTTATATTTGAAACAGAGGGTATATGACCTTGCTTTAATATTATTAATTATCCTTTTATTAATATTTAAAATTATTGTTGTTCGAAATAGAGTAATATAGTACTTTGATAAACTTATACACCACTGAATATTTAATTTCCTAAGTGCGTGAATAATATCACAATATACTCCATTCCTTCTTTTGTTCTTTTCTTTTGTATCTATTATATAACAGTTTTGTTTTATTTGCATTTACTATTAATTTGCTGCAAGCAGTTTTCACATAGATTCGGTATACGCTTCTTGCTTTTTCTTTAAATACTATGTTATCAGTAATTAGCAAACAGGAATTAGAAAACAATGAATCATTAACATAAATCACAAATAACAGGAGACCTATAACATATTTCTGAGACATATCGCAAGTAAAAATTTTAAAACTTAATAATTTGAAATTAAATTGTGATACAAGATTTTATTTAAATATCAGAATTAATAAAAAACTGAGGATTTCTGCAATACCTAAATTTGAAATATGAATGTATTTTGAGGTGAAATAAATTTAATTTCCCATCTTTAATTTAAAACTTGTGCGTTTCAAATCCGTTATTTCTAAAAAAAAAGGTATATACACTTTCGTGTAACACTATCATTAGAAAATATTTATTTAAGCAATAAAGGCGTTCTTCAAGACCGTAGATACATTTTTTATCATGGCATGATTTGCGATTTTATGTTTGAAATTACGCAATTAAATAAATATTGATACAGATGGTCTCATTGAAAACTGAGATAAACAGATAAATGATAAAAAGCGACTCCAATGTAATCACTAACATTGATCTGGCGCAAAAATTCGCGTATTTATTTATATTGATAAAGTTGGCAAAATCGTGGCGATTATCTCATCTCTTTAAAGAAACAATGTATTTATTGTGTTACATTGTTGAATTAAATTTGATAACGTGACATTTATTACGTATACATACATGCAGATACGTATGCCTATTGCTGAAAATGTTCATTATGTTATAAATAAAAATATTTTGAGATGCTTCGTAATATGTTATCTAAAATTAGATTATCTTTAGTATACATACATCCATCATCTATTGTAATTTACATTGTACCTTCCAATAACTTAAATTTGTCATAAACCAATATAAATATAATAGCTCATGTACATCTCAATAAAAATGCGCTTCTGACGCACCATTAAGATACAGGTGATTATGTGATTTTCGTTAAATAAGAATTAGAAAAGGAGGTACTCTTGAAAAGACCGTTTGTTAGAATCTTACGTCTTGTGAATCTAAAATTTAAACTCTCTATATTCCTCTTTTCTGCATGATATTATGAGCTGCAAATGTTCATAATGTTCTAAGCTACTTTAATTTATTTTGTACTTATCTTTCTTTAAAATTGTTACTTCACAGATCTATGTAATTTTTTAACGGGCGCATGATTATCAGAAATTTTCCGTGCAGGTTTTGCTTAACTCACTCGTGCGCTCACAGAGAATATTTTTCAACAATGGAAACAAATTTAAAAGTGCGCTTGGGGCGATTTTAAACATAAAGTGTCATTTTAAAATTGATTTTATCAAAAAAGTTTAATACACGATATTTTTCGCTGTCCTTTTCAACAATGTTGGAAGATATTTCGCTTTGAAAACATTTTTATAAGATACAATCATTACAGCGTTACATGTGGAAGAGAATCGTTACCAAAGATTAACATTAAATTGGAATTTCATGTTCAAACATAATTCTTTGGCGGAAAAAATTTTTTTTGAAAATGATTTTGAAAATATGAATGAAATCAACATGCAAACACTCATATAGGCATAAATATTTAGCAGTAATAAAAGTCTATTTGCTGTCATTCCAATCTGTCTTTTACTTTCTCTTTGATTATAATTAATTTCATTATATTAGATAAATTCCGTAACCTTTCTTTGTTCAATTGACACTTTCTGGAGTGGATGAACCGATTTGATTCTTGGCTTTAGCACTTACATATTTATTTAATTTATTCATTATTCTTTTATAATTTCTGTTTTTATACTTAATCACTTTATGGCAGAATCGTTGATAAATGTTTATATATTATAATAATATTATTAGTTATTATTAAGTAAAGAGTTAACACTACACTTTAAGCAAAAACGGTGAATAATTTTAATAAAAGAACAGAAATTATATTCGCGCACCGACAACAACTCTAACTGGGAAATTTCACCCTTTAACGGCAGTGGTATTTATAAATATTATTAAATAATTCGTATGAGAACAAAGAGTTCATTGTTTACTAAAAGTTGCAATAATATACTTTTCGCAATGCAATATTTTTAACTTGAGACTCGTATCTAAAAACTATATAAATTTTCTGGATTGGTCAGGAGTTCTTTTAATCAATTAAGCGTAGCATTCAAGTTCAAATAACATTCATGTAAATAAAACAAATTCCGAAACAAAATGTTAAGATTTATTGAAAATCAAATTCAAATCTATTATACGTTTTAAAAATTTGTTAAAAAGAAAAATACAAGTAGTTTATAAACGAAGCATGAGTACGCACACAATAAAAATTGACCACATGGTAATACATTCGAACTTTTTGTACGTTTAAAGAAACTATGCAGTATTATTTCTTACACATAAAGGTGCGTAAAAATTCTATTTGAGAATAAAATATGTTTTAGGAAATTAATGATTTTAAACGAAACGCTAATTTTCGTCAATTAAGCCCTATTTAAATATCGAGACTTTAATTTTTATACACATGAAATGAGCAAATTAATATGTATTAAATTAAACATATATATACATATATATATATATATATATATATATATATATATATCCATATTATCGACAATGTTTCGCCATTTTTTTGGTAGATCCATGATCCCATCGGTGAAAAACTTCTGTGGTTTCTGGTCGAAAAACTGAATCAAGTAGTTTTCACAGGCTTCTTTTGAAACCAACTTAATTCCATTGAGAGAGTTCTACATATATACATATATACATCAAAACTTCCCAACCAAACTCTCATCATACATATACATATACGAAAGGGTAATCTCTCATTGTCAGAGAATCAATCGTCTGACCTGCTACACACAGCATCTGTTTTTCCTTTATCCACGATCTTTTACGTTTCCGATTATCGTACGTAATCCATTTTTCATACGGTTATTGTGTTATTCCTTCTGGATGCTGTTTGTAACCAGCTTTGTGTAAATGGTGTTGAGCTCCATGGGGGCTTATCTTGTTGGACTTTTTCAAGAATTTCATCAGATTTTTCAGTGATTGGACGACCGGAGCGTGACTCATCTTTCACTTTGAAATTTCCAGAACGAAAGCGAGCGAACCATTTCCGCGCAACAGATTTCGATAAAGTACCTTCACCGTACACAGTCACAAGCCTGCGCAGCGTCCCCTTATCATTCGCGGTTGCTTTCCAACCACTGCACCGATTACAATGTCCCCGTTTTTTAATTTTGGAAAAACGCCACGAACTTTTTCCCAGACCCAATATATATATACATTTATATGAGTTTATAGATAGTTGCTCTGTTTTTTTTCGGATTCTACTGTGTTATCCTTCTGGATGCTGTTTGTAAACTGGTGTTGAGTGGGGGTGTAGTGGGGATAATCGTCTCTTTTATTCCAACTGTTTGGTCTTTTCTCTATTGCTTCTCTGATTATTCTCGCGTAAAAATGTTCTATACTGGCTATCGTTTTTATTCCCTCGACAGTGGCTTGTGTGCAACGCGTGTGAGACAGCGACGTACTGTCGCTTTCTTATGTTCTTCCTTGCGAGTACTTATTCAGCGATTCGATTGTCTTACAAATGTCTCATGGCAAGTATCGCACGGTATCTCATAAACTTGCTGTTCTTCGAGGTCAATTTTGTCTTTCGGATTCTTAAGAAACTGAGAATTTTCTTATCTGTAGTATATATACATATATACACCGTGTCGATTTCAGATTTTACCAATATTTATCCTATTCTACCTATTGTTTCCTTAATGTAAGGCAATCGAATTTTGTTCATATTGTTTCTTTCCTCTTTTTCTTTTCATTTTACCGTATGCTTTACAAATGTATTTTGTTCATTGTTCATTCGCTCATGATAGAGTAATAACTATCACAATGAGCATCGTTGGTCAGATAAAAATTCCCACGCCTACGTGAAAAGTAACTTTCAGCGTAGATTCATTATTTAACGTAAGATGTGGTATAATAACAATGTCTTACTATAAAACATCTGTTTAGAATTTTTAGAAAATAATTTGGGAAGTCTGCTGAACGATATTCATTTGAATGTTAGGCTAAACATATATTTTCAACATGATGGTGCCTCTGCTCATTGTAATCATTAAATCGATTAATTTAATAATCTCTATCCACAATGCTGGATGCTGACCCTAATGGTTACGAAATTGGTCACCAAGTTCACCAAGTTTTGAATCCCCTTGTTTTCTATATCTGGGGAAGACTTAAATCATTTAGTTTATGTAACAAAAGTGAAAACAAGTGAAGCACTATTCGATCGGATGGTCAATTGTACATCACTCGTAAAAGAACATCTTTTATCTATATTATAATGTAAACAATTTTTTATACTGATGAATTACAATTATGAACTCGAATAAAAACCGTTTCATTGCTATTCTAGTAACCGTTGATATTCGATTATGTGCATATTAGACTTTTTAATTCAAAATTGTTCCACGTACATATACGAATATTCCTTGCCAGTCACCTGTATGAGTTTATCTACGACATAACTGCTACATCTGTCTTTTTCGTTCATGGCCAATTCTGAAAAGTCTTGTGATTCACAGCTTATAAAAAAGAATAGCAACGATATTTTTTAATCGAAAGTTCGTATTGACAATGCTAACAATAGTATAATTTGAGTTTATGCGTTATATCTTACTGAATAGAAATAAAGATTCTATTAAAAACGAGGACAAGCATATACAAGAATACACCATTACATGCGCAATGGTGCGGAAGTAGACTGACTTTTACACTTTTTCAAGGTAATTTAAGTTTTTGTATTATTTCAATTTCATTGCAAAACTTTTGAAGGTAATTTAATAAGAGACATTGCTTGAATTTCAAGGGTCTAACAAAAAAAAATGTTATTTTAAAGGTGATATAATTCGTTTTTAGTTAGTTTTTGTAGATGTTAAAATTTAATATCTTAAGCATAATTGTAGAAAGAGTAGGATATCGTTAAATTCTCTATTATTACAATTACTGGTGTAAATATATAAAGCATTTTAAGTGAGAATAATATTCATCTTAAAAGATAAATAATTTTTAAAACATAAATATTTTAGTAATTAATGCATAACAACACACCTTCCGTATCTTTTCAAATGCATATGACGTATGTATAATACAAATATTTTGCTTAATGCGAATAAAATAAAATAACATCCATTCTTGTAAATATTAGTGTACTGATAACATGGACTAAATCAACTGAGATTATTTTTAATTTCGCGTTCAATTAGCAAGGTGGCTGTATTATCGGATAATCAGAAAAATTATAATGATAAACTTGAACATGGATGGATATATTTCGGACACAAACACAAACACTAATTTATTAAATTAATATATTTAAATTATTTTCCCTTCACTATACAGTAACCTAATTAAATATGTAAGTACAAACCCAAGCAGTGCAATTAAAAAACCAGAAGTATTTATATATCGGGTTTTTTAATAAGGATACGAGCATAACAATTTTGTATTTAAATAAAGCACAGAATAGTTGAGATGTTGGACTGAAATTTGTTCCAGGTGCAGTACATATGTTACATTTAACTATGGATTTCGATCTCGTTAATATGACTACCGTGAGCGTTTGAAGCGATCGATTTTTTGGAGCCCATTTTTCACCACTCTTTCACACATATCGGCCGAAATGTTAGTAATTTCGCGTTCGTTGGCTTGTTGGCATAAACCAACGACTTAACGTAACCCCATAAAAAGAAATCCAACGCAACCCCATAAAAATAAATTCAATCGCATCAAACCATTTCTCGAGATTACATGGTTACTGAACTTCCCCTTTAATAGAAGAAGTGTTTAACTTGTTTAACTAGCTGTATAGCACGTGGCACCATCTTGTTGGAACCATATATTATTGATGTCAAGTCCATCCAATTCTGGCTAAAAATAGTCTTCCAAATTGGCATGTTAGCGAACTCCATTGTACCGTAACATGGAGATTATTTTCATCGACGAAAGAACATGGTCCAGTCACATCTCCGGCATGAAATCCTCATCTAATGATCACTTTTTGTGGTTATAATGGAGTCTCTTGTAGGACATGTGGGTTTGTTGCTGTCCAACTGCTGGTCAATTACGCATATTTTGTTTATTAATAAAACCATTTAGCCCCAAATCATCTTCATAGCTGAAGATGATTTTTCGATGAAATTCAGGATTTCCTTCAAACTTTAGAAGGACCCAATCGGGGAAGTTTTGGCCCTTCACGTGATCAAGGAGGTTTCAGTTCTTAAGTTAATTTGATCTTGTAAGAGCGTAAGTCACAAAATTCGCCACAATGTGGTTTGAGAGATTCCCAATTCCTGTGGATGGCGTAGAATCAATCGATTTGGCTTATTTTGAACTAAAATACTTACGCCTACGATATTTTCAGTATTTCAACCGGTGTGTTGTCTCACTGGCACAGGAACATCCAATAGTGAATTTTTTGTCTCGAATTTATCCACTATAGCACGTACAGCCTGTCTGGAGTAAGCGCTCTTAAAGTTGCGACCACCGTTGACGTTGACAGATTATGAAAAACATTCAAGGGCGCTTTCGTATTAAAAGACACAAATTGTTGGTAACATATACAGTAAAACCTGTGTTAACAGCCACCTGACTAAAGCGGCCACCCGAATCGACTATAATGAAATTCCCATACACAAATACCCGTTAATTACGGCCACCTTTGTAAAACGGCCGCGGCCAAATACCCCAAACTTTTACGGCCTATTTTCATAGAAATTTACCTGCCAATGTCGGCCGGACTATTTATGACATGTATATCTTTATTGACGGAAATACCTAATACAAATTGTCGGGGTTTCCCGGGGTTTCCCGGGGTTTCCTATTACCTGGTAGTAATTCACCCTTTTCGATTTAAACTTTATGATTCTAAAGGAAACAATTCAGTTTAAAGTTGTCTCCGTATTCGAAAGGTTCTTAATTAAGTATGTCGCAAAAAAGAAAACATTTGTCGCTAAAAGACGAAATAGATATAATCGCGGAAAGTGAAAAGTATGCGTTAAGTTCGCGAAAGTTGGCCGAAAAATATGGGGTTGGAAAAATACAAATTAACGATATTATGAACAATAAAGGTGAATTAAAAAAGATGGTCGAGGAAGGTGTTAACATGGAGCTAAAACGAAAATTTCCGAAGTCGGAAGGATTGGCAGTGGATCAAGTCGTCTACAATTGGTTTTGCAAAGCCAGAAGTAAAGCAATTCCAATATCTGGGCCGCTACTTAAACAAAAAGCACTGGAGACAGCAAGCAGTTTAATGGATGGTTGGAAAGTTTCTGTCGGCGACACAGTATAACTTTTAAATCAATTTGTGGTGATTCCGCAGAGGTTAATTTGGACGATATAAAAGACTGGAAAACCAAGTTACCGTTGATTTTAATAAATTATTCTCCTCGAGATGTGTTTAATGCCGACGAAACAGGTCTTTATTACCGCGCTATGCCAAATAAGACATTTGCATTAAAAAGTGAGAATTGTGCAGGGAAGAAGGCAGCAAAACAACGTTTGACTGTTTTACTATGTGCAAATATGGAAGGTGAGAAGGAAGATCCATTAATAATTGGAAAAAGTAAAAATCCCCGCTGTTTTAAGGGTAGTCATGTGGACAAATTACCCTTAGAATGGGTTTCTAACAAAAAGGCATGGATGACAATGGAAATTATGACAAGATGGCTGCATAAATTTGACAATAAAATGAAAAAACAAAATAGAAAAGTGCTTCTTTTCTTGGATAATGCCACTTCACATTCTAAAGTTCCATTAGAAAATGTTAAACTAGTCTTCCTGCCGCCAAACACCACTTCGTATTGTCAGCTCTTGGATCAAGGAATAATTCAGAATTTCAAATTGATTTACCGAAATTTTTTGATTAAAAAGCTTCTAACGTTTATTGACAATGAATGTGATTTTGAAATTTTTGAAGAAAACATAAATTTAGCCAATGCACTTGTATGGATTACAGCTGCTTGGAAAAAGGTATCTCCTGCTACAGTTAAAAAATGTTTTTCCAAGGCCGGATTCTCTGATGTTATCCAGGAGGACACAATGTTTGATGAAGAAGACGAAATACCCCTTGCCCAGCTATATCCTGCAGTTCGTAACGAATTTTTGATGGATTTAGATGAATATGCTTCTATTGATCGTCATGTGCCTACAGAGAGCCCTAACTTCAGTATTCCAGAAATTGTTGAAGATTTGTGCAATAATGATGAAGAACATAACTCTGATAATAATGACCTGGACGAATGTGAAACTCCAAAATCTAGTTTATCTAGTATGAGTGAAGTGTGTGCAAAATTAAGAGACATACAAAATTATTTATTGTGCAATAACAATGGTGACATTTATATGGATGTTTCTAAAATTTTACTTACATGTGAAGCTGCAGTTTTTAAATCGAAGCTAAAAAATGTGGAGCAAACAAATATTGAAACATATTGACTTTAAAAAATCTTAATTAATTGTGTTTTTTCGTATGAATATATTGTAATAATATGTACATATAAATAATTTATTAGATGTCATATTATCTATAATATGTAAATACATTAAAATTTTAGTTTTTCTTACACATATTTGTATTTATATACTATTTACTTTAATTAATAAAATAAAGAAAGCAAATCCTAAAATTAATTATGTATTTTATTTGTGAGACGAAAAACCTGTCAATTACGGACACCTTTATATAACGGCCAATATATTTTGCTTTTTGGGTGGCCGTTATTGACAGGTTTTACTGTATATATAATTTTTAGGTAAAGTAACCTCTATGACATGATAATAAGGTTAATATAACATAATAAAAACAATTGGTAAACTAATATAAATTTAACAAAAACGATTAGAGTATTTAATGCATATATGTACAATTGCATATGTACACATGTGTATATACACAATAACGTGCATTTTACGATGTAAATTAATCAAAGTAATTTTCTGCTTATTACATCGTTATAATTAAAGCAGAACTTAAAGAAAAAATCTTTCTTTCTAATAGGTAAAGAATCAAACCCCAGTAGTCCACCAAACCCCAGTAGTCTACTTACCCAGCGGGTGTCTACCATTGAGATACTAAAGACTGTGAAATTCCATTCCTCAATAATGCCATAAACCTCAAATAGATCTTTAAATAAAATTACGAAACTATTATAGTAACCAGCTATAGCTAAGTAAGACTACCATCAAAATCTGACACTAAATTTGGATGAATTGGTTGTATAATAAACCTCATTCGAAATCGTAAAAAATCATAACTCGAAAGGCATTCCGTGGAATTTCCATATTACTTATTGAAAAACATACCACTTGAAACAATAAAAACTATTTTCGTATAATATGTACTTTGACTTTAAAAAAAAAAAAAAATAGAAATTGAAAACTGCAAAAGAATAGGCTGTCAACTGACACAAACGTTTATGTTTTTTAGACGATCGCTTATAACTATGTAATTAAAATCAATTATAAAAATGTTTAAAACTAAAAAATTATTATTTAATTTTAATGAAATAGTATTTTTAATATGGTAACGTACATAATTCATACAATGTTGACATTATCTGAGTTTGACAATTAAATTTGATACAATTCCGATAATTATTTTTACGACTAAGAAATATCGATTTAATTTATATTTTATTATGTACAAATCAATTTAATTAAATTAATTTCCTAGTCGTAAAAATAATTGTCGGAATTGTATCAAAATTAAATAACGTCAAGATTTTATAAATTATAAACATATAATATTATTCGTAATGATCTATTAGAAAAACTACATTCCAATCAAAACAGAAATCCAGAAAAAAATTACGTCGTTCAACTAATCATCAAAAGTGAACGAATAAAAATTTTCTGTATTAAAGCGCTGTCATTTATTATCTTCGAAAATTAATTCGACCTCTATCTAATTACATTTTGTATAATTTTATGCTATTATGTAATCCTATCGGGTTACATTTTTTGTTGACTAATACAAATTATTTATTGCGAAACAAGTTGATTAACTTAGTTATTATTTAAAATAGGCAGACGTGCGATTAAAAAAATACATATTCGTACTGCGTATTAAATATTGCTTCCTAATATTATACAGCGTATTTCAAAAAGAATATACGTATTTCGAATCCATATATTTATTAAACTTTAAGACATACGAATATGAAACTTTACACACATATTTACGAACTTCTCAAGTTCAGATTATAGATATTCAATATGTCCTCCATCAGCGACACGAACAATATCACATCGATACTCAAATTTCTTCCATGTCCTTCGTGTTCAGTGATGAAGCGACTTTCCATGTTATTAGTCTGGTAAACAAACACAGTGTTCGAATTTGGGGTCTACAGAACCCACATGTACGAGATTCGCCTAAAATCAATGTATTTTGTGCGCTATCCCGATCATCTGTTTACGGCCCATTCTTCTTTGATGGAAACACGGTTAACAATCAGCTGTATCTCGCTATGTTATAAAACTGGTTGTTTCCGAGGCTGCACGAAGACGACTTCATTTTTCAACAGGACGGGACACCCCCTCACTGGAGTCGCCAAGTGCGTGAGTATCCGAATGAAACTCTACCGAACCATTTACCACCACTCTCACAAAACCTGGAAGAGTTGAAGAACCGGATCCGTACTGCCATGACATCAGTGACGAAGGACATGCTTGCCCGAGTATTTGACTATCAATGTGATATTGTTCGTGTCGCTGATGGAGGACATATTGAACATGTGTAATCTGAACTTGAGAAGTTCGTAAATATGTGTGTAAAGTTTCATATTCGTATGTCTTAAAGTTTAATAAATATATGGATTCGAAATACGTATATTCTTTTTGAAACATTCTGTATATAATTCCTTCGAAATAGTATATATATATATAACTTCATTTGCGAAAAACCTAAATATGTAACGAATATATAATTTTATTATATGATTATAATAGGAATAAATATCCGAATGTTTTTATTTTAGTGTAAATAAGAAGTTTAATTATTAAAGAAAAGTCACATACCAAGAAGATTGTTTTATTTCATAAAAGAAAATATAACAGTTTGAATCCCAAGTAAATCCCATTGCTCAATATTAAAAACTAAATGATTATTGGTTCGACAAGCAATTTATTATCGAAATGAATTTTGAAAGTGAATTTAAAATTGCGAATTGTGACTTAAAAAATTGGATCTACTTCATATGTATGTGAACTTTTTTTACACTCTATTTTTATTATTATTTGTGCACATGCTTATTTGTAAAACCAGTTCAGTATATTAGAATGTAATACTGGCTAATAGAAGTTTCGCTTTTTACAATTTACTGATCTGGGTCTACTGTTGAAATAGTTCTGCAATGGAAAAGTAAATTTTTGACAGATTTTTATTTCATTGTTTAATCTGTATCACTTCAATAGATCTGGCTTTGTTATTTTATTCTTTGTTTAATATTATCAAAGTCAAAGCTATGTGATAAAAAAATAGCGTGTGTTTTAAAGTCTGTGCTATTGTTAGCAAACTGAGAATGATTTTAGCAGTTGCAAAAATTAATAGCGATATCTATTGCATAAGTGTATTATAACTTCCCGATAACGCAGTATTCCTTTACTTGCTGAAAATAAGCGAACTTCTGTACTCTATTGAAATATTGTGCTTAATATATCATAATGTTAACTAAACAATACTTTACCTATAGCATGATTTTTATCATTTAAAATGCAACTAAGAAACCAAAATTTCAAACTTCAAATTCCTACTTTCAAAGCGTTTTATTTCAATTTAATTTGAAACACAAAGAATTTAAATAAGCGTTATTTCAAAATAATTATATATGTCTATTAATATACTTATGAGGATAAAAACACCTTCACGCTGAACTCTGAACAGTGTAAAATTGTAACTAGTGGGTTAATGATAAGACACAGTAATTTTCCAGTGTAGCAATAAATAATCTTTTATATTCTTTCTCTCTCTATATGTATGAGATAGCGAGATATATAAAGTTATTCAAAAGTAAGTTCCCTGTTTGAAATAGCTGCAGCTTGACCACATTTTTATATTCTAAAAAGATAAAAACACCAAATTGTTCGTGAAATGGGATTTTATTTTTCAAATGAAGTACGAGGGAGCGTTTTTTATATTCGCGGAATGGGGGACAAGGGGTGGAAATAAAAAAAATTATTTTTCTTTTTCAATATATTCACCTGCAAGACGGATACATTTTTCACATCTTTCAATTAATTTATTTATACCCTCATAAAAAAATGATTTCTCTTTACCTGCAAAATACGCCGAAACAGCCTCCTTGACTTCATCATCGGCAGTAAATTTTTTACCCCGCAGCTCTTTTTTTCATTTTCGGAAACAACAGGTAATAATCACTCGGGGCCAGGTCTGGGCTGTAGGGTGGGTGATTCACAATTTCGAAGCCCACCTTATGCAGGGCAGCTAACGCAACGCGGCTCTTGTGGACGGGCGCGTTGTCGTGCAAAAGCAGAACACCTTTTGTCAATTTTCCCCGCCTTTTCTCTTTAATGGCTTCTTTTAGTCGCTCTCATATTGAAGCGTAACATTCTCCGGTTATAGAAACACCTTTATCTTTATAATCAATCAACAATATTCCTTCCGAGTCCCAAAATACCTTTGCCATGAGTTTCCCAGCTGATTGTGACACTTTAAATTTCTTGGGAGGTGCTGTGCCCTTTTTATGCCACTGTATGGAGTCTTGTTTGGACTCAGGTTCATAATGATGAACCCAAGTTTCGTCTCCAGTAACAATTCCACTCAATACACCATCCTTGTCTTCATTACAGAGGTCCAAAAATGCACGCGAACACTCTACGCGCTGTTGTTTTTGCGGCGGCGTGAGCATTCTCGGCACCCATCTTGCGCTGACATTAGACATGCCGAGATGATCGTGTAGGATTTTAAAAATTGTTGTATCGGATACTCCAACCATTTCTGCGAGTTGTTTCTTCTTTAGTCGAGCATCTTCGAGTACAATTTGTTCAACTTTTTGGATAAGTGCTGGCGTGGTCACCTCAATGCTCCTGCCCGGCCTCGGGTCGTCTTCAAGGGATTCCCTTCCTTGTTTAAATAAACTATGCCACTTGTACACCGTGGTTTTTTTCTGGACAAGAGTCGCCGTAAACCAATGACATCTCATTCATTATGGTCGCGACTGATTTTCCTTGCCTGGTAAGGAACTTTATAACGGCACGATATTCGATTTTTTCCATATTTCACTTTTCACTCCCGATTATGTTACTTGGTTGACGATAGCTCAAAGACTAACTGTCTAATAACAATGAAACTTCGTATTTATACTAATCATGAGTCGCTGCACAGGCCACGCCCACAATGCGCCTACTCACCCCTCTACAACCCGCTCATTCCGCGAATATAAAAACGCTCCCTCGTATATTGACTACCAGTTAAATATAGTCGTTCTTCTAAATTATGAACGGTATTCGAAAGAGCATTTCCCGGAATGTTAATGACATATGATATGAATTGCTTCAGTTCCTCACGAGTGGTAGGTTAGAAATATCCTTTCTTAGAGATAACCTCAAAATCAATACTAAGCTGGATTCATATTTGTATCTAGTGACTTAGAAGGCCAACGGTTTGGCCAAATGTATTGTGTAGTAATGCTTTTACATTATTGTATATATGAGGTGGATCACTAACTTTCATTTCTTCATATAGATATAGTCCTTTTAGAAAATTTAATGTAAAGCCTCACCAGAAAGTAGCCATGACATCATGTAATTAATATCTCCATTTTATACAAAATGTGCCTCTATCAATCCAAAAGATCTTGTCCAGCCTTTAGTTTTCTATATTTCTGCTAATATCCGCAAACAAAAGTGAATACGAATATGCTTAGCTTACTCTTTAAGTTCAAAACGAATATTCATTTTATAGAGATAGTACAGTTATAGCTGCAGTGACATTTTTTTATAAACTTAAGTTAAATTTTTTTCACGAGCTTACGAAATGACTTTATTGAGCTCAAACTATGTATGTATTGCTCGATATCTCCTTATTAAATTGGTTTCCTGTTGAATTCACAGTAGCAATAAGTAAG